>CAHIKZ030005356.1:60000-332500 GCA_903632075.3 Acanthosepion pharaonis | reverse complement strand
TTTTTCGTTTTATCTGCAAACAGAAATAATATCCGCCATATTGTATGCAATGAAACAATTTGTTCCCACACAGTGTTAGTCTCTCGATGGCCAAATATTTTTTCTTAGTTTAGAGAAACACGAATTAAAGCAATTCTGTGTTTTTAAACGTTTACATCTCATTTCTTTTGCGTGTTGTATATACTAAAACAAGTCAACATTACTTATTACTATTTTAAACCTAATTCTTTTAAATCTAAAGCTGTGATCTAAATGCTAAGGTGGTTACCACATAAATTATTATTTTTTAAATCATTTCACCTCAAGCAAGGTAATAATGCCAAGGGCTTACTGAATCAATCGTCTCTTTTTTTCTTTGCTGCTATGGGTTAAATGTAGAGGTACGGTGGAATAATGAACCGCGACATTTAAAATATGCCTTATTTAAATTACTAAGAAATTGAAAAATATATATACCTATGTTTTATAGATTATCCAAAAGCTTTTGATAAAATACATCACAGTGATCGGTTGAGACTGATAGGCGAATTTAATATATTTTGGAAGGATATTAGAATAATCCAGAACTTATACTGGCAGGAAACCGCCTGCATACGGATCGAAAATGAGTTCAGTAGATATACAAAATAGGAAGCGGTATAAGACAAGGATGTATCGTCTCACCGGACTTATTCAACCTATACATTGAGGTGATTCTGAGAGAACTAGATGTCCTATCATGATTCATTATCGGCGTCTACAGTCTTAACATAAGCAATGCAGATGTTACAGTGTTGATAGCAGACATAGAAAATACAAAAGAGGTACCCCTTCAGAATATTGTAAAGTGTGAGGAAAGGACTAAACATCAATTGTAAGAGGACAAAATATATAATTGTCAGCAAAAGGGGCAACCCAACATGCAAATTACAAAATGGGGATGCCCGAATCCAGCAAATACAAAATATAGATACGTAGTGTTTTAATGGAGGATGGGAATCCGAAGACGCATTGGGATAGGGAAAAATGCTTTCCTAAAACTAAGCAAAGTATTAAGATACAGGGAAATTTTGTTAGAAACAAAGAAAAGAGTATTTAACCTTTATATAACATATAATGACAGTGAATGTTGGACAATCTCCTCACAGATAAAGAGACTTGAGGCAACAGAAATGTGGTTCTACAGAAGGATACTGAGAATAACATGGACTGAACATGTGAGCAATTAAAGAAATGGAAACAAAATGTACACTTAAACTTAATATCAGTAATATCTTTTTTGTTGAATTTTTTAAGCCATATAATGAGGAAAGAAGGCTTAGCATACGTGAAACTCACAGGATAGATTGAAGGCAAAGGGGTTGAAAAATAGCGCATTACATACCTGCAGAGCACGTGTAAAGGCAAGGCAGAACAGGGGTTTGGAGAGACGGCGAAAAGATAAAATTTACTAAGAACGAAAGAATTGTACAGAGCCATGGTTGTCTACGCCCTAAAGAAACCCGGTATATAAAAGAAGAAATTTAATTTTAAAGTCTATAAAAATGCAATCGTTTATTGATATTTATTGTGTGAAAGGCACACGACCATAATAGGGAGGAGTTGAGGCTGGTCATCACTATCTTATACCTAGCTAATCCGATTCGCGACCCATTTACGTATTACAATTCGCCCATTCACCACAAAACCTCGCCCGTCTCCAACCAATCTTCCTTACACCATAATACCACATCCTCTCAAGGGGGACCTACAAAACGTGCCCCATGCCATAAAAAGTTAATGATAATAATCCTTTATTTGTCAATATTGGGAACAAATAAAAAATAAGCTGGAATATGGCACTTGTCATTTGAGCTGATGTCCATCTTCGACAGAAACAGTTCGATGCATGGGATTGACAACCAAAATATCCAAACCTGTCAAGGCCGCGACTGAGGTCATGCGCTCGGATCTTTTGCGAAATCCTCCTTTACTGGTTCAAATACTCCTTCGTTTATAACCGTACGAGATCTGCCACATCGCGGAAGGACACTTCTTTCTTCGTCTTTATGTGCAGGACGTAAGCAATCAGGGCTCTCCACAACTTTCTGTCCTTTATAGCTCTTAATAAATTTTGTGTTTTTCTTATCCCTCCTAAACCTTGTTCCGCTATCCATTTGCCCAAGCCCAGTCTTCTTCTTCTATGTGGCGTTTCCTTTCAGGTCGTACACAATCATGGCTCTCCACAACTTCCTGTCATTTGTAGCTCTTAATGAATTTTGTCTTTTTCTTATCTCTCCTAAAATTTGTACCGTTAACCATTTACCCAAGTTCATTTTTAATCTTCTATGTGATGTGTCCGTTCAGAAAGTAAGCGATCATGGCTCTCCACAACTTCCTGTCTTTTGTAGCTCTTAATAAATTTTGTCTTTTTCTTATCTCTCCGAAACATTGTTCCGCTATCCATTTACCAAAGCTCATTCTTTCTTCTTCTATGTGCCGTGTCCTTTCAGGACGTAAACGATCATGGCTCTCCACAAGTTCCTGCCCTTTGAAGCGCAATAAATTTTGTCTTTTTCTTATCTTTCCTAAACTTTGTTCCGCTATCCATTTAACCAAGTTCATTCTTATTGTTCTACGTGGCGTTTCATTTCAGGACTTAAGTGTTCATGGCTCTCCACAAGCTCCTGTCCTTTGCAGCTCTTAATACATTTTGTCTTTGTTATTTCTCCTAAACCTTCCTATGCCACCCATTTACTGAAGCTTTCTGTTATGCGTTGTTTTCCTCTTTCCCTCTTGCCTTAATTATGCCCTATGCGTATCAGATTTTCCAAACCCACTTTCCTCAATATGTTCTGTAGCAATTCCAACTGTCTCTTCCTGAGGCTAAGTTTAAGTTATCGTTTTGTTTCTATTTTCTTTAAAACTTCGTTGTTGCTCACATGTTCGGCCCATGGTATACTCAGCATCCTTCTGTAGAACCATATTTCTGTTCCTTGAAGTCACTTTTTTATCTTTGAAGAAATTGTCCAGCATTCACTGCCATACAGGAGATCTCTGAAAAAATACTCACAAAACTTGGACAAACTCCAACGCTGTAATGGCAACGATATTCTCGTTGAATTTCAATTGCTGATCATTGGTTTTGATAGAAAGACTTCACTACATTTGTGTTCGTTTTTCAGTTGTGTATTTTTATCTGATTAATTTCTAAAACTACCTTTCTAAATGTTATGGAGTGATTTCACAGTGGAGGCTTGTATTTGTACTAAGTCGGTCCTAAAATAGGTTCGACGTACAAAAAGTTTGGAACTTCATATAATAAGTATGACGCAGTAATCTAGTTGTGGTCGCTGATAGTTTAGTATTCGACTAGCTGTCGTCCGACATCGACTAACTGACCGACCCTCTGAGCTGTATTCAGTCACCCCCCCCCACGAGGGCATCATGTGGCACAAGGCCGGTTTAACGTGGGATCTCCGAGCCCTTGGGCTCGGCCAAAAATATGCCCATTGAACCCGTATAAACGGGTTCATGGTCGGTTTACCTCTCCGAAAGAGACTCCACGCTCAGGTTCCTCCCCGCCCGAAGGCAGAGAGTTCAACCCGTCAGCCGGTCGTCCGACTTCAGACTGAAGTCAGACCGACCCACTGAGTGACTCCTAGTTACTATTACTACTCCTACTTATTATAGGTGGGAGAGTCTATTAACTATAGAATAGGTGTGTGCCACTATAACACTAAAATACCTGAAACAAAACTAAATTAAGTTTACAAGCAAAAAAGATATTTATTATTCAGGCGCAATGGTTACTTTTAGGACATCCTGTATTTAAAACGGGCAGACACAAACTTTAGTATTTATAAATAGATAAAAGACACAAACTTTAGTATTTATTTATAAATATTTGGAACGAATAACAAAAGAACTATATTTTGAAATTTTGATTTTTACACGTGGATATCGCAGATTTTTTTTATTGTGCGAAATGTATGAAGCCATTGTTGTTTTAGTGGTCCTTCGATAGACAGTTTTAGGTGTTCGAGTACTACTAGTATGATTTAATTAGTGTGCTTGTTTAGCAGCATATCAACTCCTCATGGGTCATTTAATGCCAAAATTTAATTTAATTGGGATCATTAGAAATTTCTTTTATAAAAATGTATTGTTGGTATTTTTTTCAAAAATGTTTTTCTATGAAAATTTATTGTTTGTATTTTTACTATAAAAATGTACTTTTTATACTTTCATAGTGTTTTGACCCAAATTTGAATTGCTTCCACCCTCTGGTCAGGGTGGTCCTGGGACCAACAGCAATTAAGAGGTGGTTCCACGCTCTTCAAAACCTCCCGACCTTGCTACCGGATGTAGTTTATCATCATACCCAGGACGAATGATTTAATTAAAATGATATCGAGGAAAGTTAATCTGTTGCTTCTGTTTCATAAATAAATAAATCTGACTGCAATGCTGTTTAGTTTATTTACAAGATCAGGAATGGTAAACAGTTAATATTTACTTAAACCAATAAACGACAGGAAGTTGTAGAGAGCCCTGACCACTTACAATCTGAAAGGGTATGGTACATAAAAGAAGTGAATGGTTGACAAAAGAACAAAGAGCAATAGTAACGACTGAAAATGTACTTAGAGCAAAGAAAGAAAGGGAGATGTGGAGAGCCATTATCATTTATATTTTGAAATTATATGATATATAAAAGAACAGAATTGGTAGCAGAACACGGATAAAGATGAATAGTAACCATCTAAAAGTTGCTTCGAGCAAAACAAGAAAGGAAGCTATGGAGAGCCATGATCACTTATATTCTAAAAGAATATGATATATAAAAGAACGGAATCGATGGCAGAAGGACAGAGTATTAAGGGGTCAGTAGTTAATTACCGTAAAAGACAGGAAGTTGTGGAGAGCTATGATCATTTATATACTGAAATCGTGTATTATATAAAAGAACTGAATCGATAGCAAAACAAGGATAGGGTGGTATAGGGTCAAGAGTTGCTTAGAGTAAATGACAGGAAGTTGTGGAGAGCCATGATCATTTATATACTGAAATCCTATATTGTATGAAAGTACTTAATCTATTACAAAAGAAAAAGAAAGTGGTAAAAGATCAATAATTATTCAAAGTAACAGACAGGAAGTTGTGGAGAACCATGATCACTTATATTCTGAAAAGATAAGTATATAAGAGAAGTGAATGGATGGCAGAACAACGACAAACAGTAATGGTAAAAGGTAAAAAAGTTACTTAGAGCAAAATGACAGGAAGTTGTGGAGAGCCATGATTTTCTGCCTTGAAAGCGGCACATAAAAGTAGTAGTATATACTGTTGTAAGTTTTACATGCACAACACAGTAAGCTTGTTTCACGTTTCTAGCATGTTCTTTTTTGACCATGTTAACGACACAGTGGAACTGAGTTCTGTTAATATAGGTTTGTACAGCCTTTAGTGAACACTCCTGTGTATGTGTGTGTCTGTGTGTGTGAGTGTAAATATATTAATTTTTATGGATTTTCTGTAGACATTTAGCGTTACATCCTAAGAATAGTTTGACATGAAATCAAGTTAATGTATTCTTTGTTTCTACTTCATAAGCAAATTTTATTGTATATCCAGTATTGCAAGGGTCGGCAACCCACGGCCGGATCCGGCCCGCGAACGCATTTTGACTGGCCCGCGAGCCTGATTACCAATTAGACTATCTGACAGTTATCTTTCATGAGACTTATTTTACCAAGTTGCGTTGCCTAAGTTCAATGTCAAATAATGGATACATATTTGTTATGACCCTTGGCTACATTAAAAGATAGCAAGCGAAAGGAACGATAAAGTGAAAGAGGCCAGGGAGGGACTGACATGCGAGGTAGCAGAGATCTAAAGACAGTTAAACATACGCGCATTATACATACATGCCTCATGAATGTGTGGATGATACCGCATGTGTACGTATGTAAGTGTATATGTTTGCAACTATTTTTACTCGTATGTATGGGTATATGTGCGTCGTTTTTGTTTGATGTGTGTGTGTGTGTGTGTGGTTCGTTTGCGGAACAATTTTCAATAAGTTTCAAACCTACACGTCATGATTTCATCCATTTCACTTCGGTTGATTTTTTTCACTTTGAAGTATTTTGACGTTCCTTCAGGAAAAGTAATTTTTGTTAGATGTTTTTTTTAATTTTAGATTTTCTTTTGTTTTTTCTGATTTGTCAATGTTTATTTTCATTATGGTTTTAAATATTAAAGTTGACAGGGGGGTCGGCATATGTAATTTTCCTTAATTTTTCATTCCTCCGGCCCGCGACCCGTCATTATAATTTGAGGTCTACAAATTCTAAGTGCTCTTAAATAAAGGCTGATAAGCATTTTGTATTTGATTCTGTCATGGTTTAAATAGAAATTTATGAAATCATTTTAATTAGTAGATTGGGAATATAAATAGATTTATTTATTAGTAGATTTAGTATCTAAATCTACTAATAGAAATGGTTTCATAAGCTTCTATCGAAATTTTAGATAAGCATTTAGTTTTAGATCAGTGTTATCGTTCTCCAGTGGGTGACTTTAACTGCTTGGTGGGTGATGAGCAACTGAACAAAAAAATCGTGCGCGATATATGACTTTGGGTATTAAAAATGTAGTCTGCACAAAAGGCTACACAAAAAAAATAGCCAAACGTTTATTTAAAAAAAAGGGGGGAAAAAAGAAAAAGACGCTAAATAGGAATATCTAGGTCACATTCCAAGATATTTTGAACATTTACTATAAAACGTGTGTAGGAATGTGAAAATGGGCGGAACACCTGTGCTAGATCCTAATCAGAATAGTTTGACATTAAATCGAGGAAAGGTAATATATTCTTTGTTTCTTCTTCATAAGTAAATTCCATTGCATGTTCAATGTTGTACAGCTTATTTCCATACTATTTCGGAGGCATATGTTAATTAAGTGTCCCTCATTACGTTTATAATCTTTATCTATGCTTGCAAAGGCAGATTTACTCCAGAAATTCGTGAAACGAACGTCTCTAAAATCTTTATGTAACATTTATGACATCGGATCATCCCCTATGCAGGACTTATAGAAACAAAAAGAGCAGATTTTCATTTGTTTTCTTTGCTGAAAGCTAAAGCCAGATAATTTTATTAATTGTACTGGTAATGTTAGCCGTTTCCCTATAAGGAAACATTTGGCATTCATTGACCGAGCAGCTAGTACTGTTTTCAGTTAAAATTTTAAAATCTTTCTCTTAAAACCTTTTTTTTTTTTAGGAAAACAGGTTTGTCAAGTCCAGTAGCTGTAATCGCTCTTTCCAGTATTTTTTCGAACCATTTATTTGAAGTGATGTAGAAAGTTAACATCTTGATTACGTCATCATTTTCTCTTTGATATACATGTTGGCATATTTTTGGGGTTTAGGCGTTTTACATTGCTGATAGCAGACACGGAAATGAAATTACAAAACCCCCTACAGAAGGTAGCGAAGGAGAGCGAGAAGAAGGGACTAAGCATAAATTACAAGAAGACAGAATGCATGGTCATCAGTAAAAGGATGAGCCTGAAATGTGATTTGCAGGTTGGGGATACTAAAATCAAGCAGGTGCAGAAGTTTAAATATCTGAGAAGTGTTTTGATGGAGGATGGTAGGTGCGACGCTGAGAACCAGAGACAGATTGGGATGGCCAAGGATGCATTCCAAAAGCTGGGCAGAGTACTGCGAGACAGGGAGGATTTCTTTGGTGATAAAGAAAAGCATACTGAGCTGCTACGTGACATCTGTCCTCCTATATGGCAGCAAATATTGGATGGTCTCCTCAAAGATGAAGAAGAGACTCGAGCCAGCAGAGATGTGGTTCTACAGAAAGATGATAAGGATATCATGAAGCGAGTGTGTGAGCAATGATGTCTTGGAGAGGATGCAAACCAGGAGGAAGCTTATACTTAACATAAGAGGCAGAGGAAATTTCTGGGACACGTAATGATAAAGGAGGTCCTGGAAAAGCTGATACTCACACGTCAAAAAAAGGGAAAAAGAGACAAAGAAAAGCAACACATGACATACTTGGCAGGCTTAAGCAAGTGGATGGCAGAATGTGTTCTGTGGGAGTTGGCAGAGGCACAAAACTTATTGAGAGCTACAAGGGATAGGGGTAAGTGGAGAGCCATGATTGCCTATGTCTTGAAAGGACACAGCACATAAAAAGAAAGGAGTCATTTTGACAGGTATTCTAACCCTACATGAAAACAAATGCCAGTCCAATATACATCCACCCAAATTCTAATCACTCTCCATCTGTAATCAAACACATAACCTCTTCTATAGAATATAGGATTAGCAATAACTCTTCAAGTGAAGATGTCTTTTACAAACATATTGGATGGTCTCCTCAAAGATGAAGAAGAGACTCGAGCCAGCAGAGATGTGGTTCTACAGAAGGATGCTGAGGATATCATGGACCGAGCGACGATGAGGTTTTAGAGACGATGCAAACAAGGAGGAGGCTTATACTTAGCATCAGGAAGAGGCAGGTGAAATTTCTGGGACAGGTAATGAGAAAGAAAGGCCTAGAGAATCTAATGTTCACGGGTCGAATAGAGGGAAAGAGTGACAAAGGAATATCTGAAGCAAGTAAATGACAGAACGTGGTCTGTGGGAGGGGCAGATGGACGAAAATTATTGAGAGTCACAAGGGATAGGAAGAACTGGAGAACCATGATCGTCTACGCTCTAAAAGGACACGGCACATAGAAAGAAGAAGAATTTCTGTTTTGGGGAACAAATTCTAATGACGAATGTATAATCCTCACTAACCTAATATATATATATATATATATATATATATATATATATATATATATAGATAGATAGATAGATAGATAGATAGATGAGAGATAGATAGATGATTCGGTTGAGTCATAAATAATTTTTGTTTTGGGGAAACAATTGTAATGATGAATTTATCATTCTAACTATGAATCATAGATGTAAGTTAAAAAGAGATTTGGAGCACATTAACAAAGAAAAGAGTACTGTGATGTTACGTGACATATGTCCTTCTTCACAGCAGCGAATGTTGGACAGTCTCCTCAAATATGAAGAAGAGACTCGAGGCGACGGAGATGTGGTTCTACAGGAGGATGCTGAGGGTATCACGGACCGAGCGTGTGAGCGACGATGAGGTCTTGGAGAGGATGCAAACAAGGAGGAAGCTTATACTTAACATCAAGAAGCGTCAGCTGAAATGTCTGGGACATGTAATGAGAAAAGAGGGCTTCGGAAATCTGATACTCACAGGGCGAATAGATGGAAATAGAGACAAAGGAAAGCAACTCGTGGTATACCTAGCAGGCTTAAGCCAGTGGGTAAAGGACAGGGTCTGGGGGAAGTAGCAAAGGGGCAAAACTTATTGAGAGCTACAAGGGATAGGGAGAAGTGGAGAGCCATGATCGCCAACGTCCTAAAGGGACACGGCACATAAAAGAGAAGGTTGTATAAAACAATATAAACCTTACTGAGAAGTATTAATGATTGTTTTATTTCCTGTGTTGAGTTTACATTTACGTTTAATAACACAGCAATATATATGCAGAATAAGTTTTCTTGACGATGTCTAAGTTCTTTTAAAGGTTAATTTCTATCATCCAGCCTTTCCTGTGGTCCGGCAGTTGTCTGATCACATCGATGCCGGATTAAAGAGATCGAATTTTACTTTTATTATAACCTGCTGACATTTACTCTGTTGTAGAGTAGTTTTCACAGTGGAGGCTTGTATTTCACTAAGTCGGTCCTAAAAAAGGTTCGACGTACAAAACGTTAGGAACTTGAAATAATAGTTAATGATGCAGCCATCTAGTTGTTGTCGTTGATACTTCAATGTCCCACATCGACTGACTCACCAACTCCACTGAGCCCCCTGGCGACTGCTACTACTACTACTTATTATCTGTGGGAGAGTCTATTAACAATAGAATAGGTATGTTCCGGTATAACATACTCCCAGCCATGTCCCCTATGAATCCAGGAAGGGTATTCCGTGATGTGAAGCGTAAAAATGACACGTTTTGTAAAACAGACAAAATCGAATTTATGGTAACCGCTTGGGAATACCAGGTGTTGTAAACTTGGATGCGCGGTTGGTGTCACGAATAATGGCTCGGAGTTGTTAATCTAGAGAGCCGAGTTCTCATTCCCATTGGATTCGTCATGATCACTTACGCGCAAATACCCTTCGGAAAGATATGGATTCAATTCTTCTACCCCCAGTAATACTTTTATCACTAAACTATCATTATATCAACAACAAAAAAACTTAAAATCTAAAATTATTTTCTGGCTTTAAATAACCTTCAAAGGGTTGATAAACCGTGAAAAAAACGAATCAATCGACCAATGAAATACTGATTAGCTACACAGACATTTTATTAGATTTATTTACATTCTCTGGAATCCATTATTAAATGGACAAAGTCCGACAATTATTTAAGACATTTTTTATGTTTATACGTTCTTTTTATAGATAAAATATTTAATTCCCTGTTTATAATATAATTGTACTTTTATTAAAACCTGCTGACATCGAAAGATATGGATTCATTTTTTCTACCCCCAGCTATGGGTTAATTAGTAAAACTTTTATCGCTAAACCATTATTATCTCAAAATATCTTAATATCTAAAATTATTTTCTGGCTTTAAATAACCTGCAAAGGGTTGATAAGTCGTAGAAAACGAATCAATTAATCAAATACTGATTAGTTGCAGAAGCATTTCATTTAGATTTATTTACATTCTCTGAAATAGAACTGTATGAAAACAACTGTAGCCACAATGTGAGGGATCATTTTATATACTGATTTTAATAAAGAATTGATACCCCACTTTATATCCAAATTATAATTTCATGTTTGTTTATAAAACTTATGATGAGGGATGATTTGACCACTTAATTTTTAAAAATTAAACTTCATTTTTTTTATTTTTATTTATTTATTTATTTATTTATTTATTTTTTTGTATATAATCTAGCCGGATAGATTATGTGAAATATATTTAAACTATTTTAAAAATAAAACTGTTCTCTCTATATATATATAATCTAGTCAAATTCGAGCGTCCCTGGTTCATGCGCATGTGCAGTCACAGTAGAACTGGCCACTCGTATTCGAGGATACCCGTCTACTAGGGCAGCTAGCCAAGCCCTATTGCAGACGCTCACTCAGGCACATGTGTTTATTCAACACCCACAGAGCTCACCTGTGGTTTATACTGCAACTATGCTGAGCAGAGAGAGTGTGTTACCTAGCGTGATCAACAATTTGAACAAGGCCAGCATGCTCAAACCCTCGGCCACGATGACTTGTGGCTTTGTGTTAGCACAGCTATCGACGGCCCTCAAGAGTTCCATCTACCCAATTTCACTCACAAGGTTTTGTATAGTTTTCAATCACATTCGAAAGGTTCCGCACGCTGGTATCAACCCCTTCAGTCTGATGACATCAACGTTCTAACCACTCGGCCACGTGCCTAATAGCGAAAGTAACCTAAAGTATTTAGTCCGGTGAAGTCTTAAAGGATGAAACGCGTCACAAGAAAACATTTTTTCCGCTTTGTCATATATTCCCCGGACCCAATATATCTATATTTTTTAAAAAGAGTTTTGTCTATAAGAGAACAGTGATTAAATTATAAGATATAAAGAATATGGACATAGGAATCAAGACTTCATGGTGACTGACAGTTTCACGTTACAATGTGACCTTCAGTTCCAGCCTGAAAATTACATTATGGCGTAAAACCGACAATCACTAAGCCGTGTCGATTCTTTTATTCATTCATTCATTCATTCTCTCTCTCTCTCTCTCTCTCTATATATATATATATATATATATATATATATATATATATATATATATATGTCTGTGTGTGTGTGTGTGTGTATATATATATATATATATATATAAATATAAAAGTACATATATATATATAGTGAACATTGAAGTCAACACTAGCATGAAACGGCCTGTCGCCTCTGAATGTTGACTTCAATGTTCACTTTTATATTTATATTTACATACGCTCTATCTCTGATATTGGGCACTTTATCCCATAAATATAGCACACCTACAAACTATATATATATTCGACTCTCCCGTCGAATTCGAACTCTGCCCTTTTATTCCTCAATCCAAGGCGCTATCCATTACCCCATCGTGCCTTTTATTTATTTTTATCATATATATATATATATGTGTGTGTGTGTGTGTGTGTGTGTGTGTGTGTGTGTGTGTGTGTGTGTGTGTGTGTGTGTGTGTGTGAACATTGAAGTCAACACACAGAGGCGACAGGCTGTTTCATGCTAGACGCTATCGTCAGTCCACGAGTGTTGTTTATATATACGGGTCTATTTATATATACGACTTCCTGCAAAATAACCGCCAAAATAGATTACCCACAATGCACCACTGAACCGTATATATAATTAGCCGAGGAGAAAACAACATTCGTGGCCTGACGATTGCGTCTAGCATGAAACAGCCTGCCGCATCTAAATGTTGACTTCAATGCTCACTTTTATATTTTCACACGCTCTATCTCTGATATTGAGCACTTTATCCCATAAATATAGCAGACCTTAAGACTATATTTCTTCATATATATATATATATATAAGCAAGTGTAAATGGATATAAATCCGACAGAATGAAGAAATTTTGAAAAAACAAACAAAAATCCTTAAATGTAGTTAAAATGAAAGAAATGTCGACGTCTGACGTTTCGGTTTAATAAACCTTTTTCAAGACAATATTCATCAAAATACAATTCAGTTCAATATGACAAATACGATGGACATAAAAACACAAGTCTTATTCAGAACAGATAACTGAAAATTTTTTTCATTTTAACTACATTTAAGGATTTTTGTTTGTTTTTTCAAAATTTCTTCATATATATATATATATATATATATATATATATATATATATATATGCATGTTTCATTAAAACGACAGACAAGGTCCTACGGATAAGCTTTTTATTTAATTTTTCTTGCGTTCTGACAAGAGCTTTCTTTTCTGGACAAAGGGTGTGTAAGAACTGTCCGAATGTTTTAAATTTCGTTTGGATAATCTGTCCGAAATTCATGTGTTTTTAGTTCAAGAAATTTCGTCATTTCCAAGAACCAATATGGCGTATATGTAGGAGTCAAAATTTTGCATTTTAGTATTCTTGGGAAAGCTGAATGTTTGAAATCTACGCTGATGGCATGTTTATCTACTATTGAGAACCAGCCACAACTAACCAAAATGAATGCGTTAAAAATTTGTTCTGATGGGTTGAACATCTCCGAGTTCATGAAATAAAAATTATAAAAGAAACAGATATTTAAAATCTCCGTCTTCTTATCATTGTAATGCTCTGTAGTCTACATTGAGTTCAGTTTATGAGTGAACTATTTTATCTATGGTAGCCCAAAGTAGTCTTTTTTAAGTTCTTTACACATTTTTATATTTCTCACTTTATTAGAAACAAAGAGGCAAAGAAAAGTGCTGAAATGTTATGTTATATCAGTCCTCCTATATGGCAATGAATGCTGGACAATCTCCTCACAGATGAAGAAGAGACTTGAAACAAGAGAAACAAAGAAAAGTGTACTGAACTGTTATGTAATATCAGTCCACCTATATGGCAGTGAATGCTGGACAACCTCTTCAAAGATAAAGTAGTGACTTCATGCAAAAAAAATATGGTTCTACAGCAGGATGCCGAGAATCCCATGAACTGAATATACAAGCAACTATGAAGTTTTAGAGAAAATGGACACAAAAGGAAACTTATACTTAACATCAGAAAGAGACAACCGAAAGTTCTAGTAAAAAATGAGGAAAGAGGGCTTGGAAAATTTGACACTCACAGGACAGAATGAAAGCAAGTGCGACAGAGGAAGACAGCGCATAGACTATCTAACGAGCTTGTTCGCAGAACTGGATTCAGGAGAGATAGCAAAAAGACAAAAATTACTAAGCGCTCAAATGGACAGGAAGTTGTGGAGAGCTATGATCACCTAGGTTCTTAAGGAAAACGGCATATGTAAGAAGAAAGTCCCTTTCTGATAAATTTTCCCAAGAACTGCCATTTTGTTGAACAGAATTTGAATTTCAGTAGTTCCCTGAATATTTTAATCTTGACCTCTTCGCGTCAAAAGTCAATCTTTATCTATCCCCATTATTCCCATAATCTACAGGTGCGATGGGTAAATTGTCTCTCTTGCATTTTTTAAAAAAATTTTGCGCATGCGCGTTATTTGTTTCTGATTTTGTCGACTGCACAGTATAGTTGGGTAACGTTTGTGAGTAAAAGAGCACCATGATGCAATTCACACCACCAGAAATTTGGTGTACTACTTCTCGCCGGAAGTTCTAATACGAACATTTCAAAGTATTTGGGTGTTAATCTGAGGACAGTTAAGATGATTCGGAAGGAGTTGGATGATATATGCAGTCAACATCCTGGTGATTGGAGTGATTACTAGTGAAGGTGACGTTATGCCTCTCTTCATCTCCCCACGGGGCCCCAGACTCATCTAGTGCTTTGCGTAGGTAGTATTGTCCTGGGTCAAGAGTGTGGCTGCTAGAAGACCCTATGTCTTGCAACAAGACTCTGCACCACGCCGTACAAACAGGAGAACCCAGTCATGGCTGTTAAACAATTTATGAGACAACATATCCCCTTACATCTGACCACCTAAGTCCCCAGACTGTAACCTCCTTGATTATTATGTGTGGGGCGAAGTTGAGCAAGAGACCAACAAAACTCCTTGTAACACCAAAGATGAATTGAAGGTAAGGATTATGGCAGCATTCACCAACTTAAACAAGGAGACCGTCCAGAAGAGTTGCAGGAGATTACGAAATCGTCTGGAGACCATGGATGAAACCAATGGCGATTTTATTGAATAAATTTACTCTTTAGTATTTCAAGGTATTTTTGTGTAATTTGGGGAAAATTATCTGTTAAAATGAGATGCCAGTGTTATTTTCATTTTTGCGTCATTTAGACGACAATTTATCCATCGCAACCTGCATATCTGTTAAAATGAGATGTCAGTGTTTTTTCATTTTTGCGTCATTTACACGACATTTTATCCATCGCACCCTGTATATCTGTTAAAATGAAATCAGTATTTTCATTTTTGCGTTATTTAGACGACAATTTATCCAACGCATCCTATATATCTGTTAAAATGTGATTTCACTGTAATTTTCATTTATGCTTGATTTAGACGACAATTTATCCATCGCAGCCTTCATATCTTAAAATGAGATGTCAGTGTAATTTTCATATTTGCATGACTTAGACGACAATTTATCCATCGCACGCTTCATATCTGTTAAAATGAGATGTCAGTATTATTTTCATTTTTGAATCATTTAGACGACAATTTATTCATCGGATGTCAAAATGAGATGTCAGTGTTATTTTCATATTTGCATGATTTAGACGATATTTATCCATCGCACATTGTACACTTCCCGCGACTCATTTCTCAAATCTCACTCATGATTACCATTTTCGGCCCTCGAATCTTGTATCGGGCGATATTTAATAAAATAATATAAAATATACAAATTCATATATACTTATCATTAGTAATAAGTAAATTGAATGAAATTAAGTTGAAAAACAGCAACAACATCAAATCCGACCAGCAATTTGTTTACCTCGGCAGCAACATTCAGTCAACTGAAGAATCAAATTCCTCAAAGGCAAAGCATGGGATGTCCTTGATGATCTGAGCACCATCTGGAAGTCCTCTTTCTCTAATAATTTTAAGAGGAACGGTAGAATCTGTCTTTCACTACGGCTCAACAACATGGACACTGAAGAATCACCGACTGCAGGCTATCTATCAAACACCATACGCGGTCAGATGTGGCACCAGGCCTAATTTAATGTGGAGTATCCCAGACCGTATGCTCGGCCAAAAATTCCCCGTAGACCCCCGTATAAAACGGGATCGGGTAGCTGTTCCGCGAGACAAGACTCTGCCCTTCAACATAGCCTCGTCTGGTGATCCTCTCCGCCTGAAGGTAGAGAGTTTGACCAGCACAGCTGTAGACGAATCTCCGACTGCAGGATATCTACCAACCGCCATACGCGGTCAGATGTGGCACAAGGCAGAATTTAATATGGGGTATCCGAGACCGTATGCTCGGCCAAAAATTTCCCGTAGACCCCCGTATAAAACGGGGTCGGGTATCTGTTTCCTGAGACAAGACTCTGCCCTTCGATACTGCCTGGTCTGGGAATCCTTTCTACCCGGAGTCAGAGAGTTTGACCAGCACAGCTGAAGACGAATCTCCGACTGCAGGATATCTACCAAGCGCTATACGCGGTTAGATGTGGCACAAGGCCAAATTTAATGTGGGGTATCCGAGCCTGTAGGACAAATTTCCCCGTAGACCTCGTATGGGGTTCCTATCTGCTGGGAGGCAAAGAGTTTGATGTGAATGGGGGCATACCCATTATCCTCCATAGATATGCTGCAACATATTTTTATAGTTAAATTACGACCAATATCCTTTTATAAAAAAAAAGATTATAATACATTTAATAGATTTTTAAAAAAATTAGTAACAATACATTTTATCAGCTACAAACTATATATTTTAAAAAAAAGGGTTGCCCTGTAAGTATAAAATTATCTAGAAATTTTGGAGTTGAAGGCATAAAATTGCATTAAAAATATATAGATTTCGTCATTAAACAACCCATAGAGGTGTTGATATGTCGCTAAACAAAACCAACCAAACGACAAGTCGGTCAATCTTTGAATTTTTGTTGATTTATGGAATATAATCGTAACATTTGGTTTGTTTTGTTTTTGGTTTGGTTTGTCTTGTTTTACGACATATCAACCTTAATGGGTTATTTAATGTCGGCATTTTTATTGCTGGTAATATTTTTTTCCTTCAAAAATGTATTGCTGGAAATTTTTTCAAAAATACATTGCTGGTAATAATTTTTTCTTTAAAAATTCATCGCTGGGAATCATTTTTTTACAAAAATGTATTGATAGTATTAAAATCTATTTTTACACTTTCATAGTCTTTTGACCCCATTTTAGGCGTTAACTATTTGCCCATAACAGGGACCCTATCAGGTGCTGCCACCCCAGGTTGGGGTGGATCTGTGAACACAACCAATTAAGAGGTGGTTCCATTCTCCTCAAAACCTCCTGATCAGAGACTTTCTATTGGATGTAGTTTATCGTCTTACCCAGGACGCCTCACTTGGTGCTGGGGTCTTACCCCTCTGCAGAATTTAAAATGATTCAGAATGAAAGAGAAATGTAACATTTAAAAGAAAATGATTGGTGGTGGGCCTGGCATGATCTAAGGGGCGTAATTTAGACCCCCCCCTGTTGTGAATGTTTTATTTACTATTTCTCTTTGATGAAAGCGAAAATATTTGACGCTCAATAAGAATATAGTTATTGACGGAGTTCAGTTTAGCTATACACCCTACGAAAACAGAACGCACTACGGTAGTAACAATTTAGTGTGACTTTTTTTTTTTTACTAACAAGGTGATTGCAATTTGTTCTTTTTATAAGAGAAGTGTGACATATACAGGAAAAGAAGGACTGGCGGCGGAACTCATGTGGTCTATAGGTCTTAGTTAAGAGCCCTCTGCTGTAAATGTTTTATTTATTGATTATTTCCTTTTTTGTTGTTTCACAGTGAACTTCTCACTGTAAAAGGCCTGAGGGCCAATCTAGGTAGAAGATCACATAGTAAGACGCACAGTTTATGCGTACAACTTGGGAACATAACGATTAACCCTAAACTTGAATATGTTAAAATTATCGTAATCGGGGAAGCAACCTCTTGGGAGTCGGTTCCACAGAGTACTGGTTCATTGATGACCGCGAAAATATTTTTTAAAGCGTTTCACCCGAAGCAAGGCGGGAAACCACTAGCACGCAAGGGGTTACAGAAAGTTGGAGCGAGAGCAAAACGGAGTGACAGAGGAAAGGATGAAGAGAAGGATAGGGGGTAGCTCAAGGCATCTGGAGACGTCGATTGACATTACATTTGAATAGTTGAAGATTATAGCTATCAGGGAAACAGAAAAAGGGAAGAGAGTTCCACAGGCGAGAAGTGCAAGACATGAAGCTATTGGAGTAGAAGAGACGGCTACATTTAACAGTTTCGACAGTGAAAGGGTGAGAGCGAGATGCCAGCCTGGTAGAACGCTTAAATTCATGAAGTCTGGGAACCAGCAAAAGCAGCTCATCAAAGCAGTTACCATGAACGTATTTGTAAAAAAGACAGAGGGAGGCGACTGCAGACGAGATGCCAGATCAGGGCCAATTACATTGCATATCCGTCTCTGGATTTTATCAAGGACCTTGAGAGAAACAGAAGGGGCCCCATACCATATATGGCAGCAATGCTCCATGCAAGGGCGAATCGTTGATTTGAACAATATTTACATTATTCGAACTATTGTCCTCATCTTTGTCGCCATATTTATTACAACGTTTCGGCTGTTGTACGCTCTGGGCTTCTTCAGGTGGTTGGAATGTCGAACTGAACCTTTTATCAGTTATCCTCAAGGACACATGGCACAGTGGATAAAGGCGTTAGTTAGATCCAGTGACATGACCTAAAGAGTGGGAGTTCAATACCTGGTTAAGGCGCTGGAGAACTTGGTGAGGGGAATTAACGGGAGATAACTAATAACTGACATCCATTAAACATGGCACGTGGAACTAGAACAGTCTACCCCAGTGAGTGAAATAAAGGGTTCAGTTCGACATTCCAACCACATGAAGAAGGCCGGAGCGAAACGTTGTAATAAATATGGCGACAAAGATGATGACAATAATCCGAATAATGTAAATAGTGTACTTAATACCTCATCGCAGAACTATAGACAGATACTGAAAATATATGGCTTAGAATATAATTATTGATGGAGTTCAGTTTGGTTTTACACCCTGAAAGGACGGAACTCACTACCGTAGTAAGAGTTTGGTGTGACTTCTTTTTTTTTTTTTACTAAAAACAACCCGACGCCAAATTGTTCTTTTTATAAAATGTTGCTTATAAGTGATCTTATCTGTGTCGGACTTTTAAAAGCATTTTTACACAGTTTAATTAAGTTGAATTGAAGACTGAGCGACAAGATGAAACAGGCTTGGGTAAGAAAAAAGAAAAGCCCGCTCAATGTCAACAAGTAAAACGAGACTGTCTCGCTTAATTTGTCGACGACATTTACCCAACATTAATTAACATAAACTCTTTAGATACGGATTTTCTAAGCCCGGCTTAGATGTGGCACAAGGTCGAAAGTATGGGGCACCCAGTGAGGATCGAACACACTACTCAGTCGTAATTGATCTAGCATGACAAGCTTTCTAGCCATTACACCACATTCTTTAGATATATCTCTCTCTGCCTCTCTTGCAATCACTAGACATACTCTTTCTCTTTGCCATTCTATCTCTATTTCTCTCTATCTCTTTTACCCTTTCTTTTTTTTTCCTTTTACAATCTTTTCTTTCTTTTCTTATTCACTTTCTCTCTCTCTCTCTCTCTTTGTATAATTATTTTTTTCATTCTCTTATTTCCGCCTCCTCTCTCCCTTCTTTATCTTTCTTTTTTGTCCTCCCTTTTTCTCTCGTTTTCTTATACTCTCTTTTTATCTCTCTCATTCTTCTTCTTTCTTTTTTTCTTTCTTTCTACCCCTCTCTTACTTTGTCATTCCTTCTTCTCCCTTTCTTTCTACTAACTCATACTTTCCCTCTTGCTCTCTTTTCCTCTTGCACATTTCCCTTTATAGTTTTTTTTTCTTCTTTTTTCCCGTCTAGGCTTACGGTCACATCACAATGAAAAATCGGTTCCCGTACGATGACCGAAGTTAAGTAACGTGGTCAATGGCTAGATGGGTGACTGCATGGGAATACGAGGTACTGTAAGCTTGGATGTGCGGGAGGTGTAATGGATAACGTCTAGGAATTTGAAATCGGAGAGCCGAGTTCCAATTCCCGTTGGATCCGTTATATTCACTTACATGCAAATAACTTTAGGAAAGGCATGGATCAACTTCTTCCCCGGATATGGGTTAATTAGTAAGACTTGTATCACTAAATCATTATCTCAAAAAAAAAAAAAAAAACTTCATACACTCTAAAAATATTTTCTGGCTTTAAATAACCTGCAAAAGTTTGATAAGCTGTAGAAAATAATCAATCAATCAATCAATGAAATACTGATTAGCAACGCGGACATGTCTTTTAGATTTATTTACATTCTCTGATATATAAAGGTATAAAAATACCATGACCATAAAGTAAGGGATGAGTTTAAATAAATATTGTGATATGGAATTGATTCCCCACTTTATATCCATAAAATTTCTTGTTTGTTTATCAAATTCTGATTGGGTACGAATCTACCAATTCATAAATCATTATTATCTCAAAAGAATATTCTTATAAAAAAAAGGGTTGATAAACCGTGAAAAACGAATCAATCAATCAATTTTTCCCATCTTTTTCCTACTATATCGTTTTCTTTCTATTATTGTCTCGTATTTTCTCGCTTTTTATCATACTCTTTTTTTCTTCTTTTTCGTTCTTGACTTGTTTATCGTTCGTTTCTCTGTCTATCTTTTTTCTTTTCTTTTCTTTCATTCCTCTTTTTCGCTTCTCTTCCTATTTATTTCTCATACTTTATTATCTCCTTTCATTCAGCTCACACATTTCTCTTTTCTCTTTCTCTCTCTCTCTCACTCTCTCTCTATCTATCTATCTTTCTCTCTCACTTTCTATTTTTATTTGTGTGAGTGAGACAAACAGGAAGTCTGTAAAATACAGAAAACTTAAATCTCGGCCGATCGTGGGAAAGTTTGCCTTTTTCCTTATTTGAAAAAATGGCGAAAATCTCCGCGAAAATAAATAATCCAGCCTCGTAAACAGAGAAAAAACGGAAAGAAAAACAAACACATTGCTTACCAAAACACAGAAATACGTGCATATATATATATATATATATATATATATATATATATATATATATATATTTTTTCCGTGTAATATCCTAAAATAATATATATATATATATATATATATATATATATATATATATATATATATATAGTCCGTTGGTATATAATCCAAGTGGATCCTAGTAATGTAAAATATCAAAACTGATCCACAAAAAGAGTGCAATGCATTTATTATACAGAGCAAATAGATAAAGATTTTTTAATCATAGGGAGTCTTTTCCGAACCCTCTATTAAAACACCATACAGCTCTTTCAAAAAATTTTGGGAATTGAAGGAGAAAGGTCTGAACGCACAGACAGATTGGAAGATTATATGTTCTACACATGCTCCTAATAGTTTTAGAGATAAGGTGTAACTTATGTTTCCAAGAACAAAATTAGAATAATAAAATGGAATAATCAAAGCAAACTATTGAATCAAAGGAATGAATTAGTTTCTAAATGTCGACATAAAATTGATTCAAATTTTCATAATATTGATTTTACTTTATTAGCTACTATATTTCTCTAACTCTTCAAATGTTAAATGTATAACTAATTTTAAATTTTACACCATATTAATTATATCTAATAATTATCCCTTGTTCTAAGAACTATCTTTCCTTTATCATTTACTCCGCTTTATCTATCTATCTATCTATCTATATATATATATATATATTTAATTATAATTTTATAATATAATCTTATTTAATATTAATATAAATTTTCTAAATGTAACTTGTTTTAATTGATAAAATATATTTTACTTTTAATTATAATCTATCTTCGTTCCTCTCTTAATTTTAAATTAACACATCATTCTGCCTATAATCCCAATTTTAAGTCATACTGTTAATATCCCGGTTTAATTTTATAAAACCCCTTCTCTTTAAGGCTAATAACTTCCACCCTCCCCTGACCACACAATCATTCTTTTCGTCTGACTGAAACATTGAAATGGCTAAATTCTGTATCAATTTTTCGAATGCTATCACAGTTAAATTTCTAAT
Organism: Acanthosepion pharaonis; assembly: GCA_903632075.3. Lineage (NCBI taxonomy): Eukaryota > Metazoa > Mollusca > Cephalopoda > Sepiida > Sepiidae > Acanthosepion > Acanthosepion pharaonis. Next base: position 310,454 of record CAHIKZ030005356.1, on the reverse strand, counting down.
TTCGACACGAACTCAGTCTGTATATAGGGGTTGAAGAAGACTGACGAAGTTTTCGTCGATTGAAATACGTCTATGCTCCGTATGAGATAATTTTGGATTTTATGGTTTACTACCATATATATATATATATATATATATATATATATATATTATCACACATGAAATGACACATTTGTTGGCTCGTTGTTGATCTGATTGTCTAAGTAACCCCGTTAGACATTTTGACTTATTCCTGACTCCTTTTCATTCCAGATAATTTAACTTTCAATATATTGTTACTCGTAAGCCCAATGGAAATGATTACAACGAAACAATGTCAAGTAATTTTACTGTATGAGTACAAAGTGGGTAAAAGAACCACCGAATCATTACATGCGATGAGAAATGGATACTTTTTGATAACAATAACGGAGTAAGCCAGTGGCTAGATGCAAGTGAATCATCAAAACAATACCCAGTACCTCCACTGCACACTGAAATGTTAATGGTTACTCTTTGGTGGTCTTTCAAAGGGGTTATTCATTCTTGCCTCAAGGGAAAATAATAACAGGAATCTCGTATTGTGGATAAATTGAGTGTATGCACAAAAAATTGAAAAAGAAATATCCTAGACTTGTGAATAGGGATGACACACTTTTGCTACACGACAACGCCCGGAAGCACGCTTCTCTGTCAAATGTTCAAAAGCTTTTCAACCTGGAATATGAAAATTTGCCTCATCCTCCATATTGACCTGATATTCTACTGATTATCACTTATTTAAGCATTTTGAGCTTTTCATACACAATAAAACATTCTCCAATAAGGAAGATGTAATCGATACATCTGAACCGTTTATCACACACACACACACACACACACACACACACACACACACACATATATATATATATATATATATATATTCATAAAGGGCCGTGGAGATGTTCCCTGTTTCGTCACTTTTTTGTGTGTGTATATATATATATGTGTGTGTGTGTGTGTGTGTGTGTGTGTGTGTGTGTCTGGGTGCTTATGTATTATAATCTGATTGTGTTTGTGCTGTTTTACGCGTGAGGTTAGGACCCCATTCACACACTTGGGATTAAAATGTATACATATATATTGTCAGAGGACCGGATATAACATTAGAGTCTAACGTAATTTCAATGAAGAAATAAATTGAATAATATATGTATTTCTTCTTTTCTCCTCAGTAATTTTATGGTTGTAAACTTAATTGCGATTAAATTTGGATTTTGAAATTGGTAGTTTTTAAATTTAATATTAAATTTTATCATATAATTTAATAATTATTGGTTAGAATAAATTCTATTTTAATATTACCCATATTTTAAAGATCTGAATAGGTATTATAACATGACTTCGTTGTCAAGCTTTTTGAATTTTCCTATACTTGTATTTTGATTGGTCCATCTAGCTTTTGTAACAACGTTTTCCCCTTGCGAAGGATTGTTAATTAATTTGAAACTTTTAAAACCATTTATTTTACATTCAACATCATCACTTGATAAGACACCGGGTGTGTTGAAACAAATGGCTATTTTTTGTAGTGATTTTATAACATATTTATGTTATAAATTTTTAAATAAATAATTATATATATATATATATATATATATATATATATATATATATATATATATATATATATATAAGTAGAACTCTTATATACGCTCTATCGCTAAAGATGCCGGTAAAATGATCATCTCCCTTTGCCGCTCCAGTAAGTACCTGACTCCTCATGCAATCCTCTATCTTTATAAGAGCCAGATCAGGTGGAAAATGAAATACTGTTGCTATGTTTGGGCTGGAGCTGCCCAGTCATAACATTCCAGTCTTGATAGAGTTCAAAAGCGTCTTATTTTCCACCCTCCAGCCTTTCTCTCACAGGCGGGATGTAGGGAGTCTCTCACTGATTCATTTCTAAACCTATCGAAAGTGCTCGAACGAACTGCATCTCAAGGTTCCACGAGGTGTGACCCTCACGGGTAGGACCCGCCATGACACTTACATAGTAGCAAACGAGACATGTTCTCTCAAAAGTAAGTTACACTCAAAGAGCTCCTTCCCACGAACCACAAAACATACTCGTTGATAATACAAATATAATAGCCTCATCCATGTACAAAAAAGGCTAAAAATAATGGAAGCATTATTAAAAAAATATATAAAAAAGCCAGCATCAATAACCTCAACTATGAACGCGGCCACATTCTACTGGCCATGTTTGGAAAAGAAAACATTCCTATAACTCTAGATATATGCATAAAACAATCCATAGATTCAGTTAGAAGTAAAGATCAAATCATCCTTGTTAATGGCTAAACGAATAGCCGAAATCGCTTGAACATACAGAACATTCGGACAATTTCTACAGAATTTATGTCCACAAGAAAAAAATTAAATAAAACATACCCGCAGTTCTTTCTCAATAGTTTTTAACGAAACGTGTATAAAAGGAGGATTACTGACCAAATACAAATTTATACCTACATATATATATATATATATATATATATATATATATATATATATATATAGATAGATAGATAGATAAATAGATAGAGAGAGAGAGAGAGAGAGAGAGAGAGAGAGATTCAAGCGAAATTTCTTCCATCATAGATATCTCGATGTTTTTCATATCTGCACATACTTTCGTATCCAAAGAGGAGTTTTTAGAATGGATTTTTATTAATTTATATAATTTTAAACGTTATTTTTAGTGGATACTGGTATTTGAGTAGACGTCGCATTGATTTATTAAACAGTATATTTATTTATTTTTACCTACTGGCCTGAATATTCGAGACTTCTTATGGATTCTCTTCTTGGGAACAACGGACGATAGTTTTGTAAAAAAATCTGTAAATTATTTTTCCCATGAACTTTCGAATCTTACTGCATTCATTTTGAAGGATTGTGATTGTATTTCAATGGTCGTTTCGACCAAATGTGAGTAGGCTTGAATTAAACAAAACAATTTCGTAAATATGTGGGTTAATAGTTTGTTTTTTCTTATAAACGTCAACGGTCACCATAATATTGTGGGAGATTCACTCACATCATGGCAGCAGAAATTAGCCTTATGTTCATGAAGAAAAAACGTACTTGAAAAAAATAAAATAAAACGTAAACAAAATAACAGTAAATCATGGTAAATTTTATGTTACTTTTATACAATTTATTTTATATATTGTCTGTATGTGTATTTTTTAGTTATAATTGTTTTATGGTACATGTGATAAAAGAAAGAAATTTAATCCGTAGTATTACAAGCCATATCACAGAGAGAAGTTGGACACATGTTGCCTGTACCAAGGTTCGTGGTGAAGAGAATGAATTTAACGTCTTTTGGCGAGATGTCCGTATTTCTAACAGTTTTTTATTCCATGCTGGAGTATGTTTTTTTATTATTTTAACTTTTTATTTAATTTATTTTATACAACGTTTTTATGTTATTGCATTATTTTATTTATAATTTTCATTATTTTGATTATTTTATATTTTCTTTTTATTTATGATAATCCTACAAATATACTCAAAACATAATCCTTGAAAAAGAAAGTGGCAACATTTGAAAGTAATCGATTTTGAAAAAATACTATAAAATAAAAATACATATGAAATGTAGCTAATTTACCGACAACATAAAACAATTAATTTTAATAAATAAACTGATAGACAGTGCATATCATTAACCAAACATATTTTTAACTCTTAAATAAGCTACCATTTTGTTTTCTGTTTTCAAAAGTAAATCATTTGCATCATGTTACCTAACATTGCCTGATGATGGAATAATTTTAAGTTCCGAAACATAGAAATGTTTATGTAGCGATGTAAAATATTTTTAAATAAAATATATTAATATATATATATATATATATATATATATATATATATATATATATATATATATACACTTATTTATCTATTTATCACTGTTACATTAGAAAATGTACATATGTACATACCCACTACAAAACTGTACATCTTGTTTCAACGTTAAAAATTAACGTTTCTTCAGGTGGGAAACCATGATGGTACTAAAATAATTTTATTCCGAAATACAGTTAACAAAAATTTCCGATGTTCAATTCTTTGCCATAGAAACATTAATCTAACTAGCTACGTTACTGTTTAAATTTGAATTTTCTGATTCGATTTTCATTGGTTGAAATTTGTTGCTTCTTTGTTTCTCTCATCTTCCTCCTCTTTATTGTCTTAAACTGAAATGCATTAATCTATATCCTGTAAACATCTTCTTATCTCTTATATCCACAACTTTCTTCTCCTTACAAATAGGAGAATGTTCAAGACCCGTTTCAACCTTTATTTCCTTTTCTTTGTCTTTTCTTCTTCTTCCTCTTCCCTTTTTCGCTTGTATTAATCTCTTACCTTTCTTACTTTCTCCATACAGAAATGCTTTTTACCTTTTATGGAAAATTTTCCAAAGACGGAAGTTGGAGTTGTGTTTCGCCAACTGCATTTCGTAATAAAAAGTATTTTAGAACCGTCATGATTTCCTACCTGAAGAAACGATGATTTTTAACGTTGAAACAAGATGTACAGTTTTGTAGTGGGTATGTACAGGTTCTAATTTAACAGTGCATAATAAATAAATATTTATTGCTCTACTTTTGTACTGAGCCCTGTTTTAAATCGCTGTTTTGAACGGTGAAATGTTACCCATCGTTCTTTTACATACATACGTATATATATATATATATATATATATATATATATATATATATATATATATATATATATATACTTGCAGCATGGCCCGGCGTTGCCTGAGCTTGATTCAAAAAATCGTACGACTCATACAGCAATCGCTATCACTTGACTTAAAAAGAGTTTTGCTCTTCCTTGCCTTTTAAAGGAGTGCTCTTTTGCCGTGCTGATGTTGCTACATACCTTACTTTTGCCTATCTCACACTGCGAATTTTTTTCTAAGCTCTATACTAAACATTAAATCTGTTACGAAAAAAGAACTAAACAAAATGAACACAAAACGATCAGCTTTAAAAAAAGGACTCGTAACTGGAAAAACCGAATGAAAAAAGAATGTTAACAAAATCTTTGCACACCAAACCCAGTTCTGCGGAATCAGAATTAACGTTGAGTTTAAGCAAGCTAATGAACCAATTGGATTAAAGTGCCATGCGGATTTGAATTTTTCCCACTTGTGACGAATGCAGCTAAAGATTTTTTTTTTGCATGCTAGCATGCTAGGTAACATTCGTGTCAGTCAGCTGTTGGCTCTCACGCTGGCCAATAGAATCTTCCTGACTATTCGTGGCAGCCAGCTATTGGCTCTCACTCTGGCCAGTAAGAAAATGGCCGCAAACTACATGAAAAGTGCCGTAGAAGCATGAAAAAACTACTGGAGCCGATATTCATCTATCTTGCAGTTTCCAGGTCATAATTGGCCAATTCGAGCTTTCTGATTCATAGAATGACATCGCTTCAGGGCCGCTCGAAATGTAACTTCTCACGTGCATGGCCATCACCAATGCTGACTCTAGTCTGGTATTTCCACACTTCAAATCCTTTCAACCAACCAGTAGCTCGTTATCATTTACAAAAATAGTGAACAGTGTAAAGCTAACCTTTCATGTCCAGAATCTTACCGTCCTGGGTATGACGATAAACTACGTCCAGCAGCAAGGCCTCTGATCTGGAGTCTTTGAGGAGCGTGGAACCACCTCTTAATTGCTGTTGTTCCCAGTTCCACACAGACCTGGGGTGGTAGCACCTGTTAGGGTCCCAGCTAAACTGAGGTAAAAAGCATTTTGAAAGTGTAAAAATACGTTTTAATACCAGAAATACTTTGTAAAAAATTGTTACCAGAAATACATTTTTGAAGAAAAAAAAAACTATTACCAGCAATACGATTTTGAAAATAATATTACCAGCTATACGTTTTTGAGGAAAAAAAAATATTACCAGAAATAGATTTTTGACAAAACCAAAATATTAGCAGGAAAAAAAAAAGTTGTCGGCATTAAATGACCCATTGAGGCTGATATACCGTAAAACAATCCAAACCAAATCAGAATCTTACCCTAATGCTGGATGAATTCAAAATAATCTTAAATGTCAGTGTGAAATAATGGATCTCTTGAGAAGTATATTTTTCATCGAACGTTTTTTCGGACGAATCACTCAAAGGAAAATATCTTGCAAAGTTTGAATGACTTTTGATAATCAAATTTTAAAGCCAAGTGATTGACATGGAAAAATGCTTAGTCATGTATTAAGATAAAGACAGGACCTTTGTGCTGTTGGTAATGATTTTACAGTCCTGATTCTCTCTCTCTATATATATATGCTGTATCTCCTCGGGACGTAAGCGATCATGGCTCACCACTATTTCCTGTCCTTTGCCGCTCTAAATAAATTCTTTCGATATTTCTAAACACTGTTCCGCCATCCAAGTATGTTATGCGTTATCTTCCTCTGTCCCTCTTAACTCAATCTGTCCTGTGAGTATCAGATTTTCCAAGCCTTCTTTCCTCATTATGTCCCCCAGAAATTTCAAATGTCTGTTCCTGATATTAAGTATAAGTTTCCTTTTTTTTTTTCCATTTTCACTAAATCCTCGTCTTGCTCACATGTTCGATATTCAAGATATTTTTTGCAATGATTTTCACCCTATAAAAAGGCCTCAGAGCCACTCAAGCTAGAGTGTTACAGAGTAAGAAGCACGGATATGTGGAGAAGATAAGAGTTAATTCTAGACTAGAACAGATTAAGATTGTTATGATCGGGAGGGGGTCATCAAAGTTATAAATTCTAATATATCTCCTAGAGATCCCATTAAAAAAATACAATTAATTATATACTATACAAATATAACACAACCAACTTTATTATCCGTAATAACCCACCCGTATTGCAGAAAACCAAAACTATATACCAATTTAAATGTCCATTGGGAGATTGAATCTCCGACAAAAAAAAGCTAATGTATATGTTGGTGATTCTACAATAACGCTATCAAGACGGTTCACTCTACACATGAATGATTCATCCTTCATTGCACAACATCTGAAAAAAAAAAATTCCTGTCCACATTCACAATTTCGAAGTATATTAGTCAACAATACACCCGTATACCTACACCAAGGATGTAATAAGCAGAAACTACAAATTTTCGAAGCTATCTTTATTAAAATATTAAAACCAACACTTAACAAAATTGATTATGAATATAGTACAAATGCTTTGAAATTCTATAGTGTATAGTCCTTTAAAAGTATCTACGTTAAAAATAACAGATTTTTTTAAACACGTAGACCACACAAAAATTTAATTCTGTTGCAGTGTCTTCCCTCTAGTGAGTCTATTATGAACTCTTCCACTTAGTCTAAAGTAGTAGGAATAGTAAGCCCTTAAACGATGATATAGACTGAACGATGGTCAACCGACACACACTCCCAAGTCGGGTAACATTCTTCTGTTGTATTTACTGTTCAATACACCATTTATCTGCAACCTCTTGTTTTGTTATTTCTTAACCATTTGCTTGGTCACAAGAAATTCATAACTAATTTACTTCCCTTATAACATTTACAATAAGGAAAACTTCAGAAATCACAGTTTCTGACTTGGCGCATGACCGGAATTGTTAAACGTTTAACCACAAAGGCAAAATTTACTTCTTACACACAATTAATTGTTTTAGCCGTCATAACTCTGAAGATGATATTGTGAATATATCGAAAGGACTCGTAAAAATAAAATGAATAAATACAACCATGGTACGTTTCTTGCAATTTTTAATCACGAAACAACAATGCTTATACGTGATTACAAAAGGATCTTATTAAAGATAATAAACAACATGTCTACATTGTTTAATCAGACATGCTTAAATGAAAATATGCTGTCAAAATAAACGGAATATATACATACATATATACATATCCGATAGTATATAATCCAAGTAAATCCTAATGATATGAAATATTAAAACTGACCCACAAAAACAACTCAGTGTATTATAACAGATTATATAATAATGGAAATTTATGGAAATTTAGGTAAATTTATGTCTAGTCCTTCATCTGCAGTTCCCACTTTCTTCTTTCTCTTTTTCTCTCTCTTTTTCTATCTTTCTCGTCTTCTTCTTTTATTCTTTAAATGCTTAAATTTTAAGCTCTTATTTTATTTCCTAACATCTCTGAGTTGACAGGGTCCACAAGTAAATCTTGTGGCCCGAAATAGCTATTCTGAATGAGGGAATTTGGGATTACTGTTCTATGTAATACACACACACGCGTGAGCGCACACACACACACTTATATATATATATATATATATATATATATATATATATATATATATATATATATATAACTATGAACCTAAAGAGCGTTGTTGAGTTACAGTTTTATTTGTTTTGTTTTTTGGACATGTGGTCATGGTTGTTTTTATATTGTAGGCTATATATATTGTGTTCCAATTTACCTCTTTGGCCAGAGGACCCTGACGATCCACGTAGGTGAAACCTAGGTAGGTTTGCCTGGCTCTTTAGGTTCATAGTTAGATTTGTTCTACTTAGTGTATTGAGCACTTTACTCGTTTTGCAGGTTTTTTTCTTTGGACTCTGAACTTGGATTCTGAACGAAGGTTTTCGCCTCAATGACATGTTCTTAGTTCTTTCTTTTTTTATCCCTTATTTTCCTTGGGTATTGGTTTGTTCATTTACAAGCCAAAACACCTAAGGTTTTTCCAGACGAGTATAATTACTTTTATTACTTTTATTATTATTATTATTATTATTATTATTATTATTATTATTATGTATATGTGTGTGTGTGTGTGTGTGTGTGTTCGTGAACAGGCCATGTGGGCTGGACAGTAACTCGACTGTTTATATATGTTAGCATATCAAATATAAACCCATGATACTCTAACAAATAACATATATAAATAGTCATGTTATTGTACAACATGCGTGACCTAAAGACTGTGTCCAAGCATGAAACATACTGTTATCCAGTGTTGAACTCTGTGTCCACACTGCTTATACACACAGTCACTTATATATATATATATATATATATATATATATATATATATATATATATATATATATATATATATATATATATATATATATATATCATCACCAGTAGCACGACTCGTAGTTTCATGCACAACGCTATCTTCAGGTGTTAAACTGAGACACTTGTTAAATAGCTGTTATATTACATCGAACACTATTTTATTAACAGCAGCACTTAATGTGCGATATATATATATATATATATATATATATATATATATATATATGTGTGTGTGTGTGTGTGTGTGTGTGTGTGTGTGTGTGTGTGTGTGTGAAATCGAGAGATCTAAGTGAAGCAAATGTATCCTCCGGCATATTTTCTTTACTAGACTTAATTTCCAAATGAAAATTCCTCCCTGCAGAATTCCATAATTTATCTTAATATGTATCGAATACGCTGAGAAAAAGTGTCTGAGAATGAAGTTATCTTAGTCTGGCACAAGACTACGTTAATGAGAGACAACACCATCTCTGTATGATCTAGATTATTTTTCACCCACTTGCGCTTTTTTTCATTAATTTTAATTTTCATATTTTGAACGGAGATAAGCTTGCACACACTGAGTTCATTTTCAACTTAGTATCCCAGCGAGCGAGCATAGCCAAAACTACACAATCCGTAGTTATTTTTCTAGTCTAAAACGGCCGAAAGGTTCCAATTATATACCCACGAGTGGGGATTGGTCAGCAGCGAATAATCTGACCAGTATTATAAGGAGACATGGCTTCCTACTTTTCCTAAAGGTGTTAGTACGAAGTTATCGTCCTCAGGTGAGAATTTGAACTCAATTCGCCGATTACTTTTTGCGGACAGTTAACCACTCTGCCCTTCACCGGCAGGCAATAATTTTCAGCGTAAATAACAGGCATTTATGGTTGAAGTTTACACTGTTTTGCTTATGAGCCAGCAAGGAATTTGCTTTGATTCAAATTCAAATTTTGTCGACAGTCATTGCTTACTTATGATTTCCTTCTATTGATATAACATTTTGTTCAGTATGAAATATTAAACAAGTCCTTAGTCACCCTGCTAAATACTGTCTACATTTACGCAATCCATTATTAATAAGCGCTCCTACTTGTCTTCTGAATAGCAACTATTTCAATCGGCCTGCGTGATTGTTGGCAAGGTGAACATAGAAAATGTGTGCAAAGACGTGACAGTAATGGAAAATGACTCAATTTTCAAAGCTTTCACAACACTGTGAGTCTGACGTATTTGATCGTTTGGATATCTGTGACCTCCAACAACGACGTCAATGTTAATAAAAATATTCAAACTTTCGTTGGACAGTTGAGACGCTTTGAAGTATATAATTAACGCAACGTTTCGACCGATCACTACTACAGACCTCGTCAGAAGTAAAAAAAAAAAAAAAAAAAAAAAAATTTTTTTAATCATTTCACCACCCCCACCCAAAATGTATTATTTATTTATTTAGTGGCATATCAACTACTTATGGGTCATTTAATGTCGAGGATTAGTAACTTTTTTACAAAAATGTATTGCTGTTAATTTTTGCTTTTTATTTTTTATTCTTTCTTTTTTTTACAAAAACCTATTGCTGGTATTTTTTTGGGTGGGGATAGGAAAATGTATTGCTGGTATTTTTACTATTAATTTTAATATAACTTTATAGTATTTTGGTACCTGTTTGTGGGTTAACTATTTGACCATAGCTGGGACCCTAATATATGCTAATACCCTAGGTAAGGGTGAACCTGGTGCAAACGGCAATTAAGAGGTGGTTTTAGGTCAAAACCTCCCAATCAAAGGCCTTGCTGCCGAATGTAGTTTATCGTCATATCCAGGAACGCCCGAAGAAAAGCAAGATGAAGGAGAGAGAACAATAAAAGAACGGGTATTAAGAAAACAGGAGATTGACATCGGATATAAATTTTTAAAGATTGATATTGACTGGGAAGCAAGAAACCGGAACTCAGTAGTACGAGTGAAGAAACTGTTAGCATAGAACCTACGGTAGCATCTAGCCAATTCAACAGTAAAATGATGAGACCTAGCCGCCAATCTAGTACTGTGCTTAAATGCATAAAGTCTAGGTGTCATAGAGGAAAGTAATATTTATTTTGTGATAACAAATTATGTGGCACAAGGTCAAAAGAGGGGATAGGGAAAGTTTAGTCTTCAGTCTGTCTTATCTTAAACTTAGCTAGCTACAGTTACAGACCCAAACATATTACAGTGTTCCTTACACCAAAATAACACATTCTTACTTACCATTCTTACTATATCCACCATAATAGTTTGGTTTCGATTGTTTTTGTTTTACGGTATGTCAGCCCTCAATGGGTTATTTAATGTCGACAAGATTTTTATTGCTGGTAATATTTTTGTTCAAAAAAGTATTGCTGGTAATATTTTTTTCCAAAAAGAATTGCTAGTAATATTTTCCTAAAAAATGTATTGTTGGTAATATTTTTTTAAAAAATGTATTGCTGGTAATATTTTTTTCCAAAAATGTATTGCTGGTAATAATATATTGCTGGTAATACTTTTTTCTTCAAAAATTCATTACTGGTAACAATTTTTTACAAAAATGAATTGCTGGTATTAAAACCTATCTTTTACACTTTCATAGTATTTTGACCCCAGTTTGGGGATTAACTATTTGCCCATTGTTGGAATCCTAAAAGGTGCTACCACCCCAGGTTAGGGTGGACCTGCGAACAACAGCAATTAAGAGGTGGTTGCACGCTTCTCAAAACCTCCTGATCGGAGGTCTTGCTGTCGGATGTAGTTTATCCCCTTACCCGGGACGTGGATGTAGTTTATCGCCTTACCCGGGATGTGGATATAGTTTATCCCCTTACCCGGGACGTGGATGTAGTTCATCCCCTTACCCGGGACGTGGATGTAGTTTATCCCCTTACCCGGGACGTGGATGTAGTTTATCGCCTTACCCGGGATGTGGATATAGTTTATCTCCTTACCCGGGACGTGGATGTAGTTCATTCCCTTACCCGGGACGTGGATGTAGTTTGTCGCCTTACCCAGGAAGTGGATGTAGTTTATCGACTTACCCAGGAAGTGGAGCCACCATAATACTTCGAAGTCTCTATGTAGTCCTGACTAGTTTCCATATCTACAATTTGTCTGGTGGGAGGAGGTGAAATAAAAATAACAATATAGAAGAAAGTTCATTAGAACAATTACCATGAAAGTATTTATAGAAAAGGCACGAGAAAGCTACGTTATGGCGATAAGAAAGGGACTGAAGCAAAGATACAAAGATCAATAACATTTCATCAACAAAAATTGAAATGCAATGTCAATCGTTAACTTCTTCCTTCTTAATTGATGTTCTTTTATCTCTCTCTCTCTCCTTAATAGTGTTTTTTTAATCATATTTTCTTATACTCAGTAATGTCATGCGTCTTAGTGGCTTTATTACTTTGCACGGGGTGAAATGGTTTAAATATATACATTCCTGGTCAGAAAATGCAACTGATCCCAGTTCAAAAACACTTCACTCTGATCCTAGGTAACAATTCTAAATACAAACAAACAGAATCCAATTATATATTCGTTTCAGTAATTCTTAACTACTTTTCATAAATTTGGGTAAGATATGGGACAGACATTCTCTGCGTCATATCGGGTCAGATGAACTCTTATTGTTTTAATTTGTTCAACCAAAAAACCTTCGCCATTTTTTTTTTCAAGCAAACCAAAGGAAACATCTTTACTCAAGTGACTGCACACGTCTACAACTTCCGTGACAGCGTTAATAAATAGCCTTTTTAATGGACCATTAATTAAACCTTCGTCTGTTGTTGGGTGTGCAAAGCGCTGGGTCACGTTTGGTGGTTGTGACCTTTGATCTGGCATCTTACCATTCGTTCCTTGTGCAATCAAAGTCAATGGTACTTCTTGTTTTGCAGGGTCATTAAGCGAACTTTATTAGACGTGTAGGGACTGTAAGGGAGGTCGCTTGACACAAAACAAAAGTCGTGAGTTTTCTATATTTCTTGAGTTAGATATGTGGTTTTAGTAGAGTTTCACTTCTCGTGCCGATAGTCGTTATGCTGCCTTCAAATCTAGTAGAAAATATAGTTAATGTACTTCGAATAGAACTTGAACATTCTTTGATGATCCAAGTGAAATGATCATAAATTAAAAAAAAAGAACAAAGTAATTTGCTGTTTTTCTAGAGGAAAATGTTTTGCTAGTCAGCAGTGTTCTGCAAGGCGCGCGTTCGGTGTAAGATCGTATAACTGTAAGGGATGGGCCCATAAAGATGTGATTTAGTTGGATGTTGTTTCTAAGAGATGTTAAGTATAGCTCTCAGCATCCAACTGTAGGTTCCATCAAGCTTAGACTGAGGGGTTTTAGTTAATATCCAAGCAGTGACACCAACATTAAAACCGCATCTACAATGACGCGAAAGTTGGGGTTATTTGATAGATCAGATTTACAGGCTACATCCATTTTATTCAAGGTGGCCCAGGTTTTAGTTATGTGAATTTTCCCATCTTTTTCAGCATAATGTATTTCGCTTCCGGGATATAAAAAAAGATTCGACAGATTTGATTGATTCTCCTGAGACAGTTTGTATGGAGTCTTCCTGGTTGTAGCTTATGAATTTAGCTTTAGAGACGTTGACATAGAATCCAGCATTTTTCTAGAATGATGTAGAACTGTGGTAGCTATTTACATTATTCGGACTATTGTCCTCATATTTTTCGCCATATTTATTACAACGTTTCGGCCGTTGTACGCTCCAGCCTTCTTCAGGTGATTGGAACGTCGAACTGAACCCTTTATTTCGCTCACTGGGGTAGACTGTTTTAGTTCCATGTCTAATGGATGTAAGTTATCAGTTATCTCCTGTTAATTCCCCTCTCCACGTTCTCCACTGCCTTAACCAGGTATTGAACTCACACTCTTTAGGTCCTGTCACTGGATCTAACCAACGCCTTTATCAACTATGCCATGTGTCCTTGAGGATAAAGGCGTTAGTTAGATCCAGTGACAGGTTCCAAAGAGTGTGAGTTCAATACCTGGTTAAGGCAGTGCGGAACTTGGAGAGGGGAATTAACAGGAGATAACTGATAACTGACATCCATTAAACATGGCGCGTGGAACTAGAACAGTCTACCACAGTGAGCGAAATAAAGGGTTCACTTCGACATTCCAACCACACTCTTTGGGTCCTGCCACTGGATCTAACTAACGCCTTTATACACTGTGCCATGTGTCCTTGAGGATAACTGATAAAAGGTTCAGTTCAACATTCCAACCACTTGAAGATGGCCGGAGCGTACAACGGCCGAAACGTTGTAATAAATATGGCCTCAAAGATGAGGACAATAATTCGAGTAATGTAAATAATGTACATAATACCTCATCTCAGAAATATAGACAGGTACTGAAAGGCCGAAACGTTGTAATAAATATGGCAGCAAAGATGAAGACAATATTCCGAATAATGTAAATAGTGTACATAATACCTCATCTGAGAAATATAGACAGATACTGGAGAACTGTGGTATTGTTAATAGCGTCTACAGTGATAGCTGGGGTCATCTATATCATCAATATCGGTCAACTTTTTGCAGGATATCGACTTGAGATTCTTGGTGATAAAGTAAAACCGAGATGCTGATAACATGTTTCCATTTGAGGTCAAGGGTGAGTTTGAGTTTCAGTCAAGGAGCATTCCTCAGAAAGCTTGGATAGAGACCTATTGAATTTTGCAAGCCAGTTCTCTTCCCCTATGGAGCCAATGGAGTTAGCTTATAGGTTCCACCTATAACTCACTGATATCCACCACCCCAAAAATAGAATTGTAGGAAAGTATGAAATTTATACTCCAGAGATTCTCTTCCCCCGCCAGCTATGGGTAAATCGCAGGACAGACCGTGTTCTATAACCTTGATGGGAAGCACACTGTAATTTCAAAAAAATCGTCAGGGTGAAAGAAAATTTAAATTTCAGAAACAGCAATACACAGGGTGATCCGAAATTCTTGTTACCCACAAACTCAGCAGCTCGTGTCAGCCATCTGAACCGGATAATATAATTTTCTATTTCAGAAGGTTGACAGTTTGGAAAAGACTTAGCGGGTGACAGGACTTTAGGACCACCCTGTTATTGTTCTTTCAAAAGAAAACATTTCGATCGCTTTTTTTCCATTAATGAAGGCCGTTTTTAAACCCTCTATTAATTTCTCTGATTGATGATTCTTTTGGGATTCTTGTGCACGTTTCTGCGAATGGTAAGGGGAATATTCAAATGCATTATTTTTGTTGGAGTTAGCTCCTTCTTAATTCTCTAATTGTTCACTAGGGGCCGCTCTCCTTACACTATAAATACTGGGCGACTTCTTGCCTCGTTCTCTTTTCCACTTTGCATTTCAGCGGACACATTTAAAAATGTAATCTCTCGCAGATTGTAGGTTCCCGTACAATCACCAGTTAAGCAAGGTCAAACCTGGTCTGTATCTAGTTGGGTTACCGCTTAAGAATACCAGGTGAGGCAAGCTTGGATGTGCGAGTGGTGTAATGGATGATGGCTCTGAACTGTTAAGCGGAAGCGGTAATGGCTGCTCTAGTTACTGCTATGTAGTAACTACTTATTTAAGACGTTGCATACTGAGAAAGACAATATACGAAAAATGAAAAAATTGGACCTGAACAGTAACATTGGCAAAGACAAACACCAGCTGATATGTTTAGAGACAGAATGCAAACATTATGGAAACGAATTTCCTGTCAATAGTAAATGGAAGAATAATGGTTACTTATTTAATATACGAGAAAGACAATATTCGGATTATTTTGCGAATGGATCCAAAATGCCCAGCTAACAAAGCCATTTTGTTTTACTTTGAAAAGAGTGACATCAAAAAGTTAAGAGGTCATCCAAGAACCACCCTAGTCACAACGCTGAACCGAGACATTCAAAGAACAAGACAGAAATATCTTTTCCTTTTTTAGATGACCAGAACATGGCAGCTGATCACTTTCATGGTCTGAAGCCATTAAGCTTGTTAAATTAAGCATCTACAAATCCAAGCTAATGTTTCAGCATCACTGAGAAGACACTACGGAAATTACAAATGCTCCTAAGAAAATTAAAATTCGGCATTAAATTAGCGATAAGCCGTTAAACAAAAAATATCTGTTGTCTCAAGTTCAATGCATTTAAAAAAATATATACATATTACCAGCAATAGATTTGACTCTCGAAAAAAAAAACTACAAAAATATGCCAATGAAACCTGATCTACAAACTGATTTATTACAAAAATATATATTCGATTCATATATTCTATTCATCTATATCCTAGAAACCTTGGCAGCATGAAATAACCCATTGAGGTTGATCTGTAAAGCGGACCTTCGACAGTTTTTTTGAAACCAGTGTAAAGCGGGCCTTCGACAATTTTTTTGACACCAGTGTAAAGCGAACCTTCGACAGGGTTTTTGACATCAATGTAAAGCGGACCTTCGACAGTGTTTTTGACACCAGTGTAAAGCGGACCTTCGACAATGTTTTTGACATCAGTGTAAAGCGGACCTTCGACAATGTTTTTGACATCAGTGTAAAGCGGACCATCGACAGTGTTTTTGACATCAGTGTAAAGCGGACCTTCGACGGTGTTTTTGACACCAGTGTAAAGCGGACCTTCGACAGTGTTTTTGACACCAGTGTAAAGCGCACCTATATCTATAGTTTTTACTCCTAGTGTACTGACTAACTTTTTGATTTCAGTGACAGTTGGACCTATGTCCACCTTTTCGAGTCAAGTGAATAAAGTACCTGTGTTTACCCATGTTCATTCTATACAACTGATATTCAAAAGGAAGTAACCCAGCAAGAGATGATATGACGTTAAATTAGTCAAGCTAACCGCCATATGTTTAATACACTAAGATTTACTACACTAATATATTTACTACACTAAGATTTACTAGACTAAGATTCTTTTTCGTTATCATTTTCAAACTTGTTAATCTATCGAAGTGGCTAATAGTTAACCCCCTAACTGGGGTCAAAACATTATGAAAATATAAAAATAGATTTTTATAGTAAAATTACCAGCCATACATTTTGGAAGAAAGAAAGTTACCAGCAATAGAAAAAAAAACCTTTTAAGTAAATACAAACTGGTTTCTTACAAAGAATACATATTCTATCTTTACGAACCTATCCTAGAAACGTTGTCGTCATGAAATAGCCAATTGAGGTTGATATAAAAATAAAATCAAATGAAACCAAATCAAACGAATCGAAACCACTAAACGTAGATCTTATTTCAGATTCACTCTAGTAAGTATCCTCTTTGAGTTTCTTCATTATATTAATTCTTTATGAAATGTTATTCTGTAAGGTACTATACTTCAGTTCCTTTTGGTAGAAACGGAGTCCTAATATTGCTTACATACTGTTATGAAGCGAAAAGTAGCAAAGGTGGACGAGGCAACAAAAGGGGGGGGGTGAGAAATCATAAATCTTAGAAACATGTTAAGAAAAAGAAAACTGAGTATATGTGGCTAAACCCTCACCGGGCTTGTGTTTGTTATAGACAAGCGTATGGTTGCAAGAAAGAAATACGACAACAGCAGAAATAGATTTACGAGATTTATTTCAACAGGAACGTGTGGTGTTGGGACAGCTACCTTGTGGTATAGTTCATAAACCGGCTCCCGATCTGGGTTGATTTCTCATAGTAGTTCACACAGGTTGACGCTGGCGCTCCCCTGATGACAGCTGCTGACAGCTGCTGACCGCTCATCCTGACCGTGACAGGTCTCTTCCCTGGCCACCTGTTGACTGCCTGTTTTAATTCCCTGTGACCCCTTTCATGGCGTGTTTTATGGCTTAACAGGATCGTAAAATGAAGCGAGTATAATTAGGAGGGAAGCATTTTTATTGGACGAAATATAGAAAACTAAATATTATTTTATTTTTCGACCGGAACTCGTGCGTCGAGAACATTTGTAAACGAAGATAATGGTCATTTTGTGACGGGGCTTTGTCCCGTTCACATCCGGCTCTCGCTCTTGAGTATGTTAGTTTATTTGCCTGTAAATCAGCCGAGATATGGCTTATTTTATTTTATAACGTGTTGCTGCAAGTGTTTCTGTGACGATTAGGCGTTTTATGGAATAGAAGTGCCAGCCTCACGCCGAAACGTTTTTAAAATCATAATTACCCTTCTCCTAGACTGGTTGCTAACCAAGGCTAGACTCTGAATTCTGTCTATAGCTGTCGATATGCAAAGAAGAAATTGATTCACACCTTTTCAATGGTTATCTGTGTGAAAGTGACTACAACGTCCTCAATCGGGATTTGAACGCGGCATAACGATATCACCTTCTGCACGGATCCAAAAGGAAGACACAGCGGGAAATGAGCAAGTATTTGTCGTTGTATTTTATTGACATCGGGAGAAATAATTCATACATATATTTTTTTGTAGTTCGGATTTCTTTTCATAAAGAAAATTAATGTTTTACAATCGAAATATCTTTTGAAGTGAAATAACTTCGGAATGATAACAGATATACATGTTTATATACATTATAGGAATTCTCTGTACAGTCAAGTGGATTACAGAAAAAAAAATTACTTTTAAAGAAATTGTCTCGAATGCTTTTAAATGTTTGTTAGACTTAACTTTTTCTTTCTGATTTCTTGTCATAAAATATGACCGGCGTCTATCTTTGTAATTTGAGGAAACAGTAAGTTGAAAACTTGCAAGTCGGGATATTCTTGAGACTGTAATAATTTTCTGAACAATATAAACGACAATTTCGGCAATAAAGTGTCAGCAAAAAAAAAAGGTTTCTTTCGTTTCGTAAGTTTTTAGTTGTTTTCAAATATTAATGTAACTTTTTTCGCGTTTGTTAAACCTAAGTATGAGTGACGTTAATCCTTAACAAAAAAAAAGAAAAGAAAAAAAACTTGTAATTTGAAGATAAACGTGAAGAGACAGGAAGTTATGAAATTGCAAGGAAAGATATCCTTCCGTTTAAAAAAAAACAAACTTTTTGAACAAGATAAGCTACAAGTTCAAGTTCAGACACAATATAAAAACTGTAGAGCAAAGATGTTAACAAAAAAAAAACTTTCATTTGAAGAAAAAAAAAGTTCCTTTCAAATAGAAAGTTTTTTTCGTTTTCTGTAAGTATTAACTTTTTCTTCTTTGCTGCACAGGAATGAGATACACAATCTGGTAATTTAGAGGCAGAAAGTGCTAAGTACTAAACCGAGATTCTCTAGTTAGGAAAAGATTGAGGGGATACTTGTTTAAAGTCCTTGACTAGAAGAGGGTGCGGTGAAGCAAGTGTTATTTCTATACGAATATTAATTGACCGTATCAGGACGGAGTTAAGGATTGAGACTGAATTGACCTTTTTTTACAGCTTATCAAACTTTTGCAGATTATTTAAAGCCAATATTTTAGACTGTCAGACAGTTTTTAAGATTATAATAATTTACTGATAAAACACCTACTAATTAACCCATAGATGTGGGGTAGAGAAGAGAATGATTCATACCTTTCCCAAGGATATTTGCGATTAAGTGAATATAACGGCCCCGACTGGAATTAGAACTCTGCTCTCCGATTTCCAATTCTCTGCTGTTAACCACAACGCCACTCGCACATCGAAGTTTACCGCACCTGATATATCAACTATATTAATTCCTTATGTTTCATCATGTCCATATATATTATCTATCTATCTATCTATCTATCTATCTATCTATCTATCTATATATATATATATATATATGTGTGTGTGTGTGTGTGTGTGTGTGTGTGTTAGACTGTGCAGATTATATTTTTATCATTAAGAAACAATTTATACAAATAATTAATTAAGAATGTTAATGTTATTAAAGACGAAATCACTTCGCTAACAGGACTTAATGAGACATTAACCTACTATCAATTACTTGAATAATAATAGTTTTATATTAAAATTGTTGCCAGATGAAAGACACATGCTAAGCAGATTCGACAATTTCAAACTGTCATCTTCAGGGGGCAACTTTTTTCCATATATAGGCAAACACTAAGACGAAATATGAGTAAACCGAAAGATGTTCTTTTTAAATTATGTTATTTATTGCCGATTTGAAAATATGTTTTGGAGACTGCGATACAGGGACGCTAGAGTTCTTGTTCAAATCGATAAAGTGAGATTTTTGTTTGAATTTTGAAAAGTTATAAATCCACGAAATTTTCTTGTTATGTGTTTTTATCGACTAAAGTGAAATGAACTTAGTATATAATCCAGTTAGTAGAGTAAAAATGTCTTAGTAGTTTTTGACAGAATTTAAGATTCTGATTATTAATTCTTTGTATAAATTGTTTCTTTATATATATATATATATATATATATATATATATATGTGTGTGTGTGTGTGTGTGTGTATGGTGGGATGATGTGTGTGTTCGTATGTGTATGTATGTGTGTATGTGTACAAATGAGTTTACTAATTTCTCGTAGTAAGACAGTATATGTATTGAGGGGGAATATACGCACGCATATATAGACGCATGCGGACAGAAACACACGAAAATGGGAATAGATCTAAGAACACACAGGGGTCATTAAAACATTAAAAGATGAAATGCCGATAAGTAATTCATCATTTCTCTTGGACCAACTTTAATTGTTTTATGACCCTTCGCGCAGAACTCTTCATTGCCAATTCAAGGAAGACATTCGGAATACTAACACAAAAACAGAGAATGTCTCATATCGAGAATATTTAACATTGAAAAACATAAAGAAAAAAATTAATTATGTTTAATAATATGTGGAAATCTCTGCCTTTTACCTGAAGACGATCACGAACCCAGAAACACGTGTAGTAAAATTATGGAAAATAAAGCATAATAATTAAAAAAAAAAAAAATCCACATTACAACCAAAAAGTTTTCGGCACCTCTCTTCTCTTTTTTTAATATACACACTTTTCTCTCGTTGGAACCACTATATCCTCTTTCTTACACACACACACACACACACACACACACACACATATATATATATATATATATATATATATATATATATATATATATAATATGACAATTTGAAAAAAGCTTTTGTTACGCGTTCCATCTCTTATGGGTTAACATCGTAAATTCAAAATATTTTTTACCGCTATTTTATTTATTTATTTATATTTTTTTTTGAATTGATGGTGACAACGCATAACAAATCCATAGATATGCATCCCCTAAAGATGGTTTCAGATGAAATTGAAAGTACTTGGGCAAATAAAAGTTATTTGAAAGAAAAATTTCGAATTTTTCTCTGTCAATTTTCTACAGCCGCCAAGAAAATTAATTCGTGGACTTGAAAGGATTAAAACTAAAATAAATAGACATTATAGGTCAAAATTATTTAACCAAACATGCTGGAAATATATATATATATATATATATATATATATATATATTGATGCATGTTTCATTAAATAATATAGACAAGTTTTGTATATTTCTTTTATGTAAGCTTAATAACATTATCATTAAAAGAAGAAAGAAAATCACAATATTGATACATATTTTTTAATCCTATCTAACCTTTCAGGTTACATAAGCCATTATCAAAGATGACAATTACATTACAATATATTAACCAATACACGGACAAAACAATAATGATAGTCTGTTTTTGTTTACATGGAAGATTTCAAAGCAACGATAAACACGTGCATATGAGACGCTGGAAACGAAAATCGCAGCTCATGACGTGACACATGACCACGCGAGAGTGAAATCCGTGACTCTATGCGTAATTTCCTCCAGTTGCTATCTTTTAGTTTATCGTCGATGTCCTGTTCGTTGCTCTTAAGGGTGTTTAATTTTCCTATGGCTATTTCAATTTGCCTTTTCACAAGGCTACATTTATAATTCCTAGTACTAATAGTTTGGTGGGCTTCAGAGTCATCTCCTTACTCTGTATATATATATATATATATATATATATATATATATATATATATATATATATATATGTGTGTGTGTGTGTGTGTGTGTGTGTATATATATATATATATATATATATATATATATATATATATATATATATATATATATATATAAAGTCTTATCACCAGTTCAAGAAAGACATTTGAATCACTACCTCGGAAAAAATTCATTTTTATATGTGGAAATATCTAATCTTTGCCTGAAGAAGGTCGCGAAACCAGAAACTCGTGTAGCAGAATGATAGAAAATAAAGTTTAATATATATTTTAATTTTAAAAAAATCCACATTTCAACCAAAATCTTTGCGGTTTATCTTCTGTTTGTTCACGTATGATTGGGTGAAGGTGATATTTTTTTTCATCGTATCACCTCAGGCAAGTTGATAATGGTAATAAAGGATTAAAGTTGGATTATCTCTACGGATAGTTTTTAATGTGATGAAGTTCACTGTGAAAATATTCTCAGACGAAAAAATCTTTAATGTTGACGCTGTTCTGAATCGTAGGAATGGTAGATATATTGCAGACTCAAAAGTTCATGTCAAGGGCAATTTTAGAACGAAGCATTCAACTCAAATTATGATCTTTGGGGTTGTGGCCTCCGATGGGAAAAATCAAATTTTACAAACCTGGTGAAAAAGTTAATGCTGATGCTTATTACAAGACTCTGAGGTATAATGTATTACCATGACTCAAAGCCAACTACCCCAAGGAAAAATCTGAATGGACTCAGGATGGTGCTTCTGCCTAAAAAAACCCCAAAAAGTACAGAATTTCTACAAATCCAATTTTGCTGATTTTTGGCCATCACACTTCTGACCCTCTTCTGAAACCTCTAGATTATGATTACTTGGAGAGTTTTAGAACATGCTACTAACAGAACCTCTCATCCAAACGTTAATTCTTTTATGGCTACCATCGGGGGGAAGAGTGGAACAAGATGGGTGGGTGGAGAGAAGAGTTATAGAAGTTAAAGTGGGGGGCGTGTGGAGGCAGTAATTGAAAAACAAGGCGGAAATATTGAATAAAATGTTTCTTTCATTTTGTATTTGTATGTTAGAACCATTCGGATTTCTTTAAATAAACTAATTAATCAACTGCAAGGATTTTTATTTCAATACCCAAATTATGCAAGTTTTGCCTCCCTACCCCCATATATATATATATATATATATATATATATATATATATATATATATATAAAAAAGGCTCAAACACTAATATTCCATGGTTATAATTTATTACATTGGAATCGTAATCACGATCGAATTCACCAGACCAACAAATTCAAAAAGAAATCGGAAAATATAACTCAGTGTATAAAAAAGAAAATTTTAGTGAGAGTGTATGTGTGGGAGTGGGAAACAATTGTGAAAGTGAATTTTATGAAAGCTATCTATCTATCTCTATAGTTTTTATGTATGTCTGTCTGTCTATCTATCTATCTATCTATTTATCTATCTATCTATGTGCCACAAAGATGAAACAGTCTCGAAATAACAAATTTTCCGATTTCTTTTTGAATTTGTAGATCTGATGAATTAGAGAGTGATTACGATTCCAGTGTAATAAATTATAATCATGGAATATTAATGTTTGAGCCTTTTATATTATATTCTTACTTTGTCCTGGACATTGAGTTCTACCTGCATTCTATCCTATTGAAATTTATATAAATATATATATATATATATATATATATATATATATATATATATATATATATATGTATACATTGACCACTAATATTATCTATCTATCTATCTATCTATCTATCTATCTATCTATCTATCTATCTATCTATCTATCTATATCTATATCTATATATATATATATATATATATATAAAGAGGAAAAAAGCGTGAAGATACGAAAAATACTCGTCTCGTGGGTTTCTGATACATAAAAAGAAAAAGCCTTGCCTATTTTTTGTTCGTTGACGTTTACACGAATGCTGTCTGCTTTAATTTTAGAAGTGGACGGGCCAGAATGACGTCACGTTTGAAATGGGCTGAAAGGTCGAGATGACCTCAATGACTCTGACCTCATCAGAGGATTTCAGAATAGTAAAACAAGCAGAGTGGGTCACTCAGGAAGTAAAACAATGTTCACGATATTTCACATCAATGGGAAATCGACTTCCTTTAGGCAACTACTTAAGGTTTCTGAAAGATTGTGACACGGCGCATGCGCGCTTGCTATGGAGCACGATTTCATTTTTGATCTTCTTTTTAAATACGGTGGAGTAATGGATAGCAGCTCGGATTGAGGAAACGGAGATCCGAGTTCGAATTCTTCTTGAATCCATTACATTCGCATACGTGCTAATACCTTTAGGAATTGTGTGAATCCTCTTTTTCTCCACCCCCAGTTATGGGTAAATAGCAGGACAGACCGAGTTCTTCAGCCTTGGAAGGCAACTGGCCTACAGCAGAAAGAAATGGCAACCTACTGCGTGAAAAATCTGCCTCGTCGGTCATGTATCGAAAGATATATGCTCGATTAAGCGTGTATCGCGCATGGCACATAAATGACTGACTGACGTGCTAATACCCTTGGGAAAGGCATGAATCCATTTTTTCTAACCCCCCCACCCGAGTGATGGGTAAATAGCAGGACTGACCGGGTTCTTTAGCCTTGGATGGCAACTGGCCTACCGTAGAAAGAAATGGCAACCTACTGCGGGAAAAAATCTGCCTTTTCAGTCATGTATCGAAAGATACATGATCGCCTTAGTGTGTATCACGCATGACACATAACTGAAGGTGGCTAACAATTCCTGAAGATTGGAATCGATGAAGCTATTTACAAATTATTAATATATATTGGGCTGCAAATAGCTTTAATTATTATTATATATTCTTCTTCAGAACATAAGACTCCACAACTTCCTCTCCTTTATATCCCTTTTTGCGGTCTCTCCTAATCCCTGTTCGTCCAAACATTTACCCAAGTTCATTACATATGTTATGCCTTGTCTCCTTCTGTCCCGCTTGCTTTCAATATATCCTTTGAGTGTCAAATTTTCTAAGCCCTTTTTCCTCGTCTAGGCTAGAAATTTTAACCGTCTCGTTCTGATGCTATGTGTAAGTATGACTTTATTGTTGCTCATGTGTTCAACCGGTGGTTATTTTAAGCAGTTTTTGTTGCATCTTATTGTTGTTGCTTGTTTATATCTACTAGTTGAGGTAATCGTCTGACATTATTCAATTTCTGTCGATTAAGCATTGTCAATATTTTTATTTCTTTCGGTTTTTCATTTTTATTCTTGCTTTTATTCCTCCCTAGTATTAGACATTATAATCTGCTAGTAATAGCAGTAGTAGTAATATACATTATAATCTACTAATAGTAATAGTAATCTAGTAGTAGTAATCGTAGTAGTAGTAATAGACTTTATAATCTGGAAGTACTAATAGTATTAGTAATAGATATTATAATCTACTAGTAGTAATAGTAGTAACAGTAACATGTATTATAATCTAGTAGTAATAAGAGTAGTAGTAATGGACATTATAATCTGGTAGTAGTAACAATATTATTAGTAGTAGTAATAGACATTATAATCTAGTAGTAGTCATAGTAGTAGTAATAGACATTATAATCTAGTAGTAGTAACAGTATTAGTAGTAATAATAGACATTATAATCGTAAATCGTCTGAAGGCATAGTAATAAAATTATACGGCTTCCCTCTAAAAAATGTCAGTTTATTGTTTTTTTATGAGTTATTGTGAAAGTGCAATAATGCACGTTAATGTTGCCTCATTCTTCCATTCTAAATGTGAGATTATGGGATGTTTTGAAAAAAATCTATATGTTATAGAGAAAATACTATGAATGATCGAATGTGACCAAAGAAGAGAATTATTATTGTCTGCTCGTGTCTTCAGTCGATCCTGTGAGTATTCAATTTTCCAAGCTCTATATCCTCATTCTTAGCCCTAAAAATTTCAACTGTCTTTATCTTCCACATACAACTAAAACAACTTTACGAGATATTACTTACCAAATATCAGGCAAAATGGCGAACATAAACTAGAGTTATAACAGAAAATAACATGTATCCAATACTTATGCGTGTCACTGTATATATATATATATATATATATATATATATATATATATATATATATATATATATATATATATATATATGTATGTATATATGTATGTATATATATATATATATATATATATATATATATATATATATATATATACAGTGACAACCACATGTTTATCCAGACGTCTTACATTACACCTATCTGATCACAGTTCCATCAGAACACATTTAAACACACACTCAGATTTACCCGACACTATTAGGAACATACTAGTAGAAAACACAAATATATTAACTGCATCCACTTGCAAAAAAAGACTAAAAATAATGGAAGCTCTAATAATAAAAAAGTAAAAGCCAACTCTTAACAATATTAACTATGAACAAAGCCACAATGTGCTAACCGTATTCGGAAACTAAAAACATCACTACCACACACTGAACATACATAGAACACACACTCTACTAAGCTGATAATTGAATCATCCTTGATAATGGCTAAACGTATAGCCGAAAGCGCTTGGAAATACAGAACATTCGGACAGTTCTTACACACTCTTTGTCCAGAAAAAAAGGTTTTTATCAGAACCAAGAAAAAATAAAAAAAAAAGCTCAACCGTAGTACCTTGTCTATCGTTTTTAATGAAACATGCATAAAGGAAGGATTGCTGCCTAAATATACAAATATATATATATATATATATATATGTGTGTGTGTGTGTGTGTGTGTGTGTGTGTGTGTGTGTATAGTACTTCCCATTTCTCTGTTTATTTCCCGATCCGTTGATGAATGACACAGGCGTGTCCAAAAAATTCCGGACTTATCGTACTGATTATATTGGTACCCTGTCTGTCACTGTGTTCAATCACGGTCAAGATGTTCGTACCATGGTTGTTGTTGACAACACTAACATAATAGCATCATCTACATGCAAAAAAAAAGTTTTAAAATAATAGACACCTTATTAATAAAAGCCAAAAAAACAACGCTTAATAATATTAACTATGAACATGGACACAATATCTTGACCGTGTTTTGAAAAATGAAAACATTTTATTAAACATACATAACAAAAAAAATATTTCTTATTTAACAGTTAAAATATTTAATCCTTGAAAATGGCTAAATGTATAGCCGAAAAGCGCTCGGATAAAAGAAAATTCGGACAGTTTTATATAATTTATCATCCGAAAAGAAAAAATATTAGATATGAAAAATTGCATAAAAACTAAATAAAAAGCACCTTGTCTCTCGTATTCATATATATATATATATATATATATATATATATATATATATATATATATATATATATATATATATATATGTATATGTATATATGTATGTATATGTATGTATGTATGTGAGTGTGCGTGTGTGTGTGTGTGTGTTAGGTTCTGTTAATACCGCCTTATAAGTCGATGTTATACTCACAGTCATTCTCTTTAAAAACATTGGGGAGATCAATGCAGCAAGTATAAAGCACAAATTTATATAGGAGTTTACAATATGGCGGCCCCGCTAAACAAAAGAGAAAAACGACAATTAAAACTGACCGACGCTAATTCGGATGACAGCCGAATTATTATTTTTACTTCCAAGACATATTCAAAAAAAAAAAAAAATGCGGTGTTTATTTGAAAATAATAATCAAATTCGACGTGCGACTAATGAAAGAAAACAAACACGAAGTGAATAGTTGCTGTCCACTTTCGTCAAACTGACAGATTTTTATTTCATAGTTCGCTACTTGCCACCAAAGAAAAGGTTAACTCAGTAATTGTATGGTTTTTGTTTTGTATAACAACAGACGTTAACAGCCAGAAAACAACGCCATCTTTTTTTTTCCATGTAAATCATTGCATCCATAGAAAATAGATGAAGATATTTTGGATGATACTTGCCGGAGATTTCTTGTTTGCATTTTACAGACCTTAAGTTTTATTCTTATTCAAGGATTTTATACATTAGTAGAGCCAACTTCTACTGTCTCCATTTTGGAAATATGTATAGATGATTACTAGCGAACGGGTTGTTGTTTTTGTTGTTGATGATGATGATGACGATGACGATGATGATGATGATGACATGATGATGATGATGATGATACTGGCGATATCACATAATATCTTAATGAACAATGAGAAAATCATTTATTTGAAAAAAAGGTTTGAAAAAAGTAACTATAAACAATTTTTCTTTTTGCTATCATCTGCCAGTGGCAATGATGGAGAAAGCATTACCTCGAACCATTTTTATATATTTTTTTAAAGTTCACACCATGAAAGGTAGTAAAAGCCACTGAGACACAAGTGGTCAATTGGTGTAGAAGAGTTAAAGAGAGAGGCATGGCTAAGGAGAAAAGACAAAAGAAGACGCACTCCGTTTCGCGAGGCTCATCTCTTATCCGAGACGTCATCCCGCCAATCCTCTGAAGGAACGCCATCGAACGAGGGCCAATAACCCCAGAAGTTTCCACTGCCACAGGAGTAAAAAAAAATCTATCAGTAAAAGAAGAATATTTAACTATATTTTTTTTTTATCTCTGCGTCCCGGGCGACGGATCCTGGCTCAACCTCGGACCTGATCAAATTACCGGCCGAAAATGTATCCGCACAGGTCTCATCCCAAATCAACGACTTCCCCATTTTAAAAGGGGAAATGGTAATGCCATCCGGCCGCTTTCCATCACTACGGTTCCTTAGTAAAATCCAAAGAAGAATCAGCAATATTATTGGCCCTGTTCTGGTGACTCGGCTTCAGTCTCTTTCCCACCGCCGTAAGGTTGCCTTCCTTTGACTTTTCTATAAATCTTTTCATGGTAATTGTTCGAATGAGCCCTTCGCTATGATGCCTAGACTCTTTGAATTTAAGCGCAGTATTAGACTGACGACGAGATCTAATCAATGTACAGTTGAGTTGGTTCGATTTAACCGTATATTCTATACTAACAGTTTGTTTTATTGCAATTCTCGCTTGTGGCACTCCCTCCCGGGAGCATGCTTTCCAGCCAACTTTAATCTGAAAAAGTTTAAGTCCCATGTCAATCGATATCTACTGTCCTCCTGATTACTCTTCTTTTGTCTTTGCTTCTTAGCCATGCCTCTCTCTTTAACTCTTCTACACCAATTAACCACTTGTGTCTCAGTGGCTTTACTACCTTTCTTGGTGTGAACTTTAAAAAAAACATATAAAAATAGTGCCATTTTTGTTTGAATTCTCCTTCCAAGCATCGTTACTCACATGCTCAGTTTGGTTTGGTTTACGGCATATCAACGTTAATGGGTTATTTAATGCCGACAAGATTTTTATTGTTGGTAATATTTTATTCAAAAAGTACTTTTGGTAACATTTTTTCCAAAAAAGTATTGCTGGTAATAAATTTTTAACAAAAATGTTTTGCTGGTATTAAAACCTATTTTTACTCGTTTTGACTCCAATTTGGGGGTTAACTATTTGCGCATAGCTAACAGCTGTTACCATCCCGGTTCAGGGTGGACCTGAGAACATCAGCAATTAAGAGGTGGTTCCACGCTCATCAAAACCTCCTGATCAGAGGCCTTACTGTCGGATGTGGTTTATCGTCTTACCCAGGACGGTCACATGGTCAGTCGATGGCATTTCCAGCATCTTTCTGTAGAACAACATTTCTATTGCCTCAAATCTCTTCATCTGTGACGTGATTATCCAGCATTCACTGATTTAGAAGAAGACTAGTATTGTTTAACATTATATATTGTTGTGGATTCCGGGAAGAAATCCGGTACCAATAAATAGCAAACGACAGGAAATGAATATATGAAAATAATGTATTAACGTAATAATACAAACTGGTAAAGCAGGTTAGTAGTTCCAGAATACGGGTTAGTAGCAATATATATATATATATATATATATATATATATATATATATATATATATATATATATATATATATATTCTTGGTATTGAAGTATCGCTGTATGACTTCTTACTGAGTCTACGTGCTCGCTCACTGTGACTCCTACAACTCTGTTACCTCACCCCTCACTCTTCCGGTTACCTACAACCTTTTACTCTGTCACTCTGGACTCGACTCAACTCGACTCTTCGGTCTTGCGCGCGTCTTACTCTCGGGTCTTCCCGTAGCAGTAGTATATGTATATACTGGGTGAGTCCATTTGTGTAAAAAGGGGTGGACCCCTCAACATATATTAACAATCTTTTCTTTGTTTCTAATGAGATTTTCTTGTTTCTTCATATCTTGTTTAGTTTTTAGAAGGCATCTTTCGCTATTTCAATGCGACTTCGGAATTCGGTGTCATATTTGTCATGCACTGTTAAAATAATTCCCAGATATTTAAATTTAAAGTACATGCTTGATTTTGGTAGTTCCAATTCATTGTTCTGTCTTCGACGTATAAATCATACTAGTCTTAATCATTTCACCCTAAGAGAGAGAAATAAAAAAGAAATTTTAACCAGGAAAGCGAGAGAGAAAGTTTAATCGAGAGAGAGTGAGAGAAAGAAAGTTTAACCAAGAGAGTGAGAAAGAAAGAAGTTTAACCGAAAGAGAGAGAGAGAGAGAGAGAGAGAAAGACAGTTTAACCAAGAAAGAGAGAGAGAAAGAAAGAAAGTTTAACCGAGAGAGAAAGAATGAAAAAAAAGTTTAACCTAGATAGTGAGGAAGAGAGATAAAGAGAGAGAGAGAAGGAAAGAAAGTTTAACCGAGATAGAGAGAGGGAGAACGAAAGTTTAACCGAAAGAGAGAGAGAAAAAGACATTTTAATCGAGAGATTTAGAGAAAGTTTAAACTAGAGAGAGAAAGAAAGTTTAACCGAGAAAGAGAAAAAGAAAGAAAGGCAGTTTGACCGAGGGAGTGGGGGGGAGAGAGAGAGAGTTTAACCGAGAGAGAGTGAAAGTTCAGGAAGTGTCAGGAGGAACCAGGTTGTGGCATAATGGGAGTCAGTAGCAGAATGCTGCCAAAACAAAAAGAAAAGTCATCACTGTCAGAGTAATGAAGAGAAAAAGCCTCGTCATCAGTATTATTCCGAAAACAAGGAAATGAATTCTCTATATTCTTTACAGAATCAACATCACTTGAGGACTTTCAACATCATCAACAACTAAAATAGATGTCACATGTAACTC
The DNA here is from genome assembly GCA_903632075.3 of Acanthosepion pharaonis. Lineage (NCBI taxonomy): Eukaryota > Metazoa > Mollusca > Cephalopoda > Sepiida > Sepiidae > Acanthosepion > Acanthosepion pharaonis. The sequence continues at coordinate 279,194 of CAHIKZ030005356.1, read as the reverse complement.
GAATAGAAAATAATGAGTAATCAAGATGTTGACGTTCCACACGACTTCAAACAAAAGGTTAGAAAGGAAATCTTGCATTAATACTGGAAAGACCTATAACAAATGCTGGACTTGAGAAAGATTTTATAAATTACAATCTAAAGTTTCCTTTCAGTCAGTTATTTACGTGCCATGCTAGGTACACGCTTAGGCGATCATGTATCTTTTGATGACTGACATGACTGACGATGCAGATTTTTTTCCCGCTATAGGTTTCTTTCTGCGGTAGACCAGTTGCCAGAACCCAGTCTATCTCGCTATTTACCCATACCTGGGGGAGAAGAAGAGGATTAGCACGTAAATGAATGTAATGGATTCGACTGGAATTTCGAACTCGGCTCTCCGATTCCTCAATCCGAGCCGCTATCCATTACGCCACCGTGCCTCCTCGTCTTTTTTACTATTACCATTTATTCACTTATACCTCATTAGTTAAGCAACTCATACTAATGTCTCCTACATGAAAGTGTTTGATCAAAAATTGTATGAATAACACATTTAGAGAGTCATACAAGGACGATAGAGTCTATCAAATTTAAATTCAAAGAAAACAATCATTTTCATTTTACCTTTGCTGGGATCAGATCCCAATAGTAAATAGCGAACACAGCTGGAGAAGTGGAAAATAGAAGGGAGATGCAGATATCAACTTGACGGTTACATGTAGAATTCAAATAAGTATGGATTTCTTCTCGTAATACTGATATATTTCAGGAATATCCCTATTGAAAATTGAATCATTTGCGTTAAAGTGTTACTCATAATGAAGTCGGCATATGGCAAATGAAATGGTTACTAATCCTTACAAACAAAAACAAATGAAATGTTCGTGACAGAGAATGAAGCCATAACGAACAAATGTGTAAATGTATATCAGTACCGGTAATGGGAAGGAGAGTAAGGAGACATTGCTTAGAATCATTAAGGATACGACGTTTAGGAGAGCAATCATCTCTTGTGTCGTGAGGAGAAACCCAAATTAATAGAATAGATGAATATTGTGTTTATTAGATTAATTTTGTAACCTTTTGAACATATCTATAAATACAAAAATGTATTTTTCACTTTGCATTAAAAAAACATGAGACTTTCTCCACACTAGGATGTGTTATCTCACCAGACTTATTTAACCAGTACAGTGTGGCGCTTCTCAGAGAATTAGATACTCTACAAGGATTGATTATCTTAACAACCTAAGATATACAGAGGTCACAGTGTAGAAAGGAGTAATAGAAAGAAAACCACAATAAATCGTACAAAAAAAGCGTGAAGAAAGGACTAAAAATCAATTGCAAAAAGACAGAATGCATGATTTTCAAAAAAAAGTGGGGACAGCCCTAAATGTAAATTCAAAGTCGGGGAAACGAAAATCAAACAATTACAATAATTTAAATATCTGGGAAATATATTTAACAGAGATGGAAAGTACGACACTGAAGTCCGAATGAGTGTTGGGATAGCAAAAAATGCCTTCCATAAGCTAAGCAAAATATTAAGAAAAAGGAAAATTTCGTTAGAAACAAAGAAAAGTCTGCAGTACGGTTATGTAATACCAGTCCTCCAACATGGCACTGAATACTGAATAATCTCGTCACATATAAAGAACAGACTTGAAGCAACAGAAATGTGCTTTTGTAGACAGTGCTGAGAATTCCATGGACCGAACATGTGAGCAACGACGAAGTTTTAGAGAAAATGGAAGCAAAAAAGTACACTTATATTTATCATAAGAAAAAAACAGTTGGATTTTCTAAGACATTTCATATAAAAAAAGAGGGCTTGGAAAAGTTGATACGCACAGGACATACTGTGTGCAAAAGCATCGTAAAACAACACATAACCTACCTATTGAGCTTCGGTAAATGGTTGGCAGAACAAGGAATAGAAGAGATAACAAAAAGGCAACACTTATTAATGACAGGAAATCGTGGAGAGCCATGATCACACACATCTTGAAGAGACAAGGAACATAGAAGATAAAGAATGAGCTTGCGTATATGGCTGGCAGAACAAGGATTAGGAAAGATAACAATGACAAAATTAAGAGCTACAATCTGGAGCACATAATGAGGAAAGCGGGTTTGGAAAATCAGATACTCACAGGACAGATTGAAGAGGGATAGAGGAAAACAACACATAACCTACTGATGGGTTAAATGGATAACAGAACAGGATTTTATATATATTAATACTAATTTTATTTTAAAAACATTGGCTTACATAATGTAATATGACATAGTATATATAAGGGCGCGTCATCGCAAAAATACCATGAAATGAAAACACTGCAGAAAATTGTATGAAATTCGGCGAAAAACACATTTCTTAACTCCCACCTTCCCCATGCACATGATAGAAAAATTCTGTTTTGGAGTGGTTGGATATTTTTTTCAGTTAAGACCTTGTTTTTTATTGAGTGGAATTTAGTGTCTGTTGAACTACTGGGCTAGAACATAAGTTCGTGACGTTTTTCAATAGGTGTCGTTTAAATGGGAGATCGTGTCACTTGTGAGTGAAATTTATGACATATAGACATATTTTTATTGCTTGAAATGTTATTTCTAGTGGTTTCTCGTATTTGAGTAAACGTTCCGTTTTATTTTAAACAGTATTTATTTCGTCTACCATATTTTCTTTAATAAGTTTTCCCGTCCTGGGTAAGACGATAAACTGCATCCTACAGCAAGGCCTCTGATCAGAAGATTTTGAGGAGCGTGGAATCAACTCTGAATTACTGATGTTCCCACCTTGACCCGAGGTTATGGCCTCTGTCGGTGTCCCGGCTATGGGCAAATGGTCCCCAGCAAACAGGGAAAAGTCGATATGAAAGTATAAAAATAGGTTTTAATACCTACAATACTTTTTTTGGAAAAATTATAACCAGTAATATATTTTTGAAAAGGAAATATATTACCAGCAATACGTTTTTGGCAATATATATATATATATATATATATATATATATATATATATATATATATATATATATATATAGCAACAAGACATTTTTTGAAAAACATATAACCAGCAATAAAAATCTTGTAAGCATTAAATAACACATTTATATGCCATATAAAACAAACCAAACCACATTTAATATTTTCTTATTGCACACCCGAGAAAATATTCCCTCAGGCAGGATTCTTTTTCTCGAGTGTCTAGGCTAGTAGACGAAATAAATACTGTCTATGTTCCTGAGATGAGGTATTATGTACACTATTTAGATTATTCGGACTATTGTCCCATATTTATTACAACGTTTCAGCCGTTATATGCTCCGGCCTTTTTCAGGTGGTTGGAACTGAACCCTTTATTTCGCTCACTGGGGGTAGACTGTTCTAGTTCCATATGCCATGTCTAATGGACGTCAGTTATCACCTGTTAATTCCCCTCTCCAAGTTCTCCACTGCCTTAACCGGGTATCCTCATCTCAGGAACATAGACAGTATTTATTTCGTCTAACACTCTTTGGGTCATGTCACTGGATCTAACCAACGCCTTTATCCACTGTCCCATGTGTCCTTGAGGACATCTGAGTATGAATTTCTGGGTATTATAAACCTAATGTCTTCAGCAACCATTTTTACCAGTTGCTCATATTGCAATTTTTTGCTATTATCACTGCATTTTTTTTACCAGAGCTCATACTGCAATTTTTGTTGTTACTATTGTTTTTTTTTACTGGTTCTCATATTATATTCATGTCTATGCTTGGTCGGCTCAGGAAATTTTTGTGGCCTAGCATATGTGCTGATTCCTTAAGTTTACGAATTTTCCAATGGTGTTCTTTGTCTATGATCTCAACATGATCCCACAGACGGCGGTGATCTCCCTTTTCTCTCCATATGTGCTCAGCCATGCCTGATTTTTCCATTTACCGTCGTGTTACAGCTTTCTGGTGTTCTTGAAGCCTTACATTAAGGGAGCGGCCTGTCTCCCCTTTATATTTCTTTATATATATATATATATATATATATATATATATATTATTAGGTTTATAATACCCAGAAATTCATACACAGATACCCTCAAGGACACGTGGCACAGTGGATACATGCCTTAGATGCAGTGACAGGACCCAAAGAGCATGAGTTCAATACCTGGTTAAGCCGGTGAAGAGGGGAATTGACAGGAGATAACTGATAACTGACATCCATGGCACGTGGAACTAGAAGAGTCTACCCCAGTGAACGAAATAAAGGGTTCAGTTCAACATTCCAACCACCTGGAGAAGGCCGGAGCGTACAACGTTGTAATAAATATGGTGACAAAGATGAGGACAATAGTCCAAATAATGTAAATAATGAAATAAATACTGTTTAAAATAAAACCGAGCGTTTACTTAAATACGGTCATCCGCTAAAAATAACCTTCCAGGTAATATATATAAGTTCGATTCAAAAAATAAAATCTATTAATTTAAAAATATTTATACAGCGTGTCCCAAAATAATATATACACTCTTTAAATATTAATAGTTAATAATACATTTTTTTATATGGATGAAAATATGCAAAACAGATGGATATCCACCTCGATCACCAGATTTGACACCCTTGGATTTCTTTTTTTAGGAGTTTCTAAAAGACAGATTTTACAGCAGGAAACCTGAAACAGTTGTTGAAATGAGAGTTGCAGTTGAAGATTACCAGAGGAAATGATACTGGAGGTTTGTAGATAGATAGATAGATAGATAGATAGATAGATAGATAGATAGATAGATAGATAGTGATGTGACCCAAACTGTACATAAACTGCCTCGCTTCAAGGTTACCAATGGCGTCTGCCATTCTTAATAGAACTCAACTTCTTTGTCTTTCAGTATCTTGGACGCTGACCGACAAATTTCCACTCGAACTCGTAAGTGCAGGTTCGAGCAATTGGAATAAACAGGATATCTCTACTTAGCTGTTTATTCGTGTTGGCACCACTACAACCGGGGCAAACGTCGTCCACGATTCCGCCCTTTTCATCAACCACAGCCTCGAGTAGACAACTGTTGATTGAATGAGAAATCTTTCTCTGGGGCCGAATATGAACATGACCGAGGTTTGGGCAAATCGTGAATCACTTTAAGATATTTTACCACAAATTGATCATGCGAAAAACGCGTAGATTTTCCATGATTGTGAGTGTTTTATATGTGGGAAAGGGGGAGAATGAATTCAAATTCAATTTGCAAATCACCAACATAAACTGAAAAATCGTTTGGAATCGGAAGGTTTCATATCTTGACTTACACTTGAACGGGATCAGTTGATGCTGATACATTCAAATATTTAAAAGCTTAGCCCATCAGGCAAGTACAGATAGATAGATAGATAGATAGATAGATAGATAGATAGATGTAGACTAAAATAAATAGATAGATATGAACAGAGTGAGAGAGATAGATAGATAGATATGAACAGAGATAGATATAAACATAGATAGATAGATAGATAGATAGATAGATAGATAGATATGATCAGAGATAGATAGATAGATAGATAGATAGATAGATAGATAGATAGATAGATAGATGTAGACTAAAATAAATAGATAGATATGAACAGAGTGAGAGAGATAGATAGATAGATAGATATGATCAGAGATAGATAGATAGATAGATAGATAGATAGATAGATAGATGTAGACTAAAATAAATAGATAGATATGATAGATAGATAGATAGATAGATAGATAGATAGATAGATAGATAGATAGATATGAACAGAGATAGATATAAACATAGATAGGTAGATAGATAGATAGATAGATAGATAGATAGATAGATAGATGTAGACTAAATTAAATAGATAGGTATGAACAGAGTGAGATAGATAGATAGATAGATAGATAGATAGATAGATAGATAGATAGATAGAATAGATGTAGACTAAAATAAATAGATAGATATGAACAGAGTGAGATAGATAGATAGATAGATAGATAGATAGATAGATAGATAGATAGATAGTAGAAGGTACAAAAAAGAGCAAATAACCGCAAGAATGATATAAAAAACGAATGCAAAAACAAAGTAAGCTAGAAAGTAGGATATAACAATAGAAAGAAAAAGGAAGAAAGAAAGAAAAAGAGCAAGTAGTGAAATAAAGAAATACAAGAAAGAAAGAAAGAAAGAAAGAAAGAAAGAAAGAATAAAAGTGGACTTAAAAGATAAATAGACAATAAAAAACAAAAGAAAAGAAAAGAGAGAAAGAAAGAAAGAAAGAAAGAATGAATGAATGAAGAAAGTAATAAATAAAAAAAATGAAAAAGTTAAAGTAACAATGACTAAAAGATTGAAAGCAAGATCGAATGAAAAAAAATCAATTCAGAAAGCTGTGGATATAACAGAAGAAATAAAGTCATTTCGACATGGTGTAATGGTTAACAAGCTCGTCTCGACTGAACAGTGTGTTCCTTCCTCACTTGGTGCTCCACACTTTCAGCGTTGTACCACATCTAAGCTATGCTTAGAAAATCATTTTTTCAAAGCACCTCGAGGCAGAGTAATTGCTTGTCTCGCTAGAACAGTTACAACTGAGTAATGAGTTCGTTCCTCACTGGGATCTCCATACATTCGGCCTTATGCCACATCTAAGCTACGCTTGGAAAATCACTATAACAAAAGAAAGTAAAAAAAGGTGAATGAAAGAAAGAAGTATGAAATAAATTTAAAAACAGTGCGAAAAAGATAAAGAAAGAAAGGAATTTAAGAAAGAGCGAAAAGAAAAAAGAAATGATAACACAATGGTCTATACAATAAGATGATTGAAATAAATCAGTCCAACAGAGAAATGAATATAATCATATTTTACAATTCCTCTTACTCCAGGAAAGGAGTTCATTGTAGTATTCATATATGGACAAGAATCTATATCTATAATTCTCAACATATATGTATGTGTATGTGTGTGTGTGTGATCAAATGTTTTTTATACGTTTTCACAGTTTTCATCCGATTTCGATGCCCTTGTCTTTTTTTTTTTTTTTTGTTTGTTTGATATTCTTCAGTGCCGGTTTTGAGTTCAAATTGGCCGAAAAAATTAAAACCTTGAAGGTGAAAATCTAAAAAAAAAAATGATTTTTAACACTTTGCACAAAAATCAAAGATAAAATTTAATGTCTGTAAAAAAAACAAAAAAAAAACAGTGTACCATCAATTTAGAGAGTTGAAATCTAACGCAAAAGATTATTAGAATTATAAAAAAAAGTTATATCATACTTATTATAAAACACAGGTTGTGTGTGTGTGTGATTTCTTACATTTTTCAACCGATTTCAACAAAACTTCACAGGACTACGTAAAATTACCTTGCGGTGGTTCTGACAGCACCAAAAATTAGAAAAACACTATTGTTTTTGCTCGAAATCAATTTGAAAACACGATTGACAGGCATCACTGTCGCCAGAATGAGAGGGGGACAACTCATATCGAGTTATACTTATTATAACCCAGGTTGTTTGTGAGTGTGTGTGTGTTTGTTTATATATGGGATCAGATTTAGTACATTTTTCAACAGATTTCAACAAAACTTCAGTTTTTTTGCAGGTAGTGTTACTTATTGTCTTGCACACTTTTTTCTTTATTTTTACATTCAAAATGCTTTAAAAATTCCATTTACAAGACAATTGATTATAATAAAATTCTACTCAATCGGAAAACTGATAACGATTGTTTGCGTTTGGGTTTGACCAATTCGTAAAAACAAACAAAAAAACAAAAAAAAACTAATTAAGACATGCGTGTCCATCAACCTTAAACAATAATTTTTGTCAATTTTATTTTTCAGTCTTTATGATGGTGGATACTTGATCTATCTCTTACTGTTTATTAGTTTATAATGCCGGGCTCTACAGCTAGTTATAAATAAAAATTATCGTATGTTATTATTATGACGTTCTATTGAAGACGTTCCTTCCCTCTATTCAAATTGTTACCCCCTCATTTTGGGATGTGCCTCAATTGCACCCAATTGTTGTTACTAATGTTAATTTTCGGGTGGACTGACTTTAAACTTACACTGCTCCAATTGAACGGCAAAATTCCCAGTAATTAAAGATCCGGTCGAATGAGAGAATAAATCTTTTTTTTTCCATAGCTCTCTTCTGTTGTAACGGTATAGGATCTCATATATTTTTAGCTACACATCTACAGAGCAAACTCGGTTTTTGAACGTCTCACATCTCGAACAAATCGGTTTTCGAACAGAATATCTGAGATAAAAATGCCTCGGTTATCAAACAAAATTTTTGTTCTCGAATAACATTGCTGAACCGAGCCGATCCGAATTAACCCAAACGGAATCATTTCTTAGTCGACCGCCATTTTGTATACATTAGTGTGTTGTGCTGTGCTTTTCTTTTCCAATGTTATTGTACTGTGCCTTTTTTTTTTCTCTTCATTAGTCCTCAGTCATGGCTCCAAAGAAATCTAGCAGAGATACTGGTAAAGGAAAAAGAAAAGTTAAGAGAAAAACAATTGTTGATAATATTTGCTCTTCCTACTTAGTTTCATATGGCAAAATCAACGATCTATACTATTCTTATAAATAGAAACGATCATGTTTTTCCTTCCCTTTTCCAAACAATAACCTCATTCCTTCCCTTCCCACTTACGCCATCAACTCTCCTACATACAGGGACGGTAAAACTAAAGTGTTTGAGGATTTTTTTTTCTTAGATTAATGATTTTCATTAGTTTTGTGCATAAAAACTGATAAAACAGTTGCCATCCAAGGCTTTAGAACCCGGTCTGTCCTGATATTTACCCATAGCTTGGGGGAGAAAAAGAGAATTCATACTTTTTCCCAACGTTATTAGCACATAAGAATTTGACTCGAAATCGGCTCTCCGATTCCTCAATCCGAGCCGCTACCCATTACAAAAAGTACTGCACAAAGTACTGTAGCTAAAGTTAAGCAATCATCTTGGGACCAGGAACGAATTAGTTTATTTTACATTGATTCCTATTGGAAAAATATATTCGGTTTGCGAACATTTCGGGTTACGAACGGGCTTCATGAACGAATTAAATTCGTGAACCGAGGTTCCACTGTATTTTCTATATCATCACCAGCACAATTTGCAGCACATTTTCGATGCTCGCCTCATTTCGTGGATGGACATTTGTACGGGTCCGGCCAATACATGGCTTATCGTTATTTCTACCCAGCTTAACTCGTTAGTCAATGTCTTTTTAAATAAGATACTAAATTCCACCCAAGAAAACAGGAAAACAGGATTTAAAAAGAAGAAAATTAAATTATAACCAGTCCCACAAAATTACAAGACATTTTTTCTTTGTATGTCAGAAGACAGGAATGAAAACGTTTCTTTTTTTTTTTATTTCACCGAATTTCTTAGAAAACTTTTTCAACTCATGACGTCATTTTGTTATTTTAAAACAAACAATTTATTATTTGCTGTACCTACATTCGGCTTACGGCCATATCATGTTGAAACACCGGTTCTTGTACGATCACCGGAGTTAAGCAACGTCAAATCTGGTCAGTACCTAGATGTGTGACCACTTGGGTATACCAGATGTCATAAGCTTGGATGTGCAGGTGGTGTAATGGATAACGGCATGGAATTGGAAATTGATGAGCCGAGTTCCAATTCCACTCGGGTTCGTTAAATTCACTTACGCGCAAATACCATTGGAAAAGGTATGAATCCGTCTTTTCTCCCCCTGCTATGGGTTAATTAATAGTTCTTGTATCAGTAAATCATTATTATCTCCCAACAAATCTAAAAATATTTTCTGGCTTTAAATAAACGCAAAAGGTTGGTAAGCCGTAAAAAATAATCATTCACTCCTACTTACATCCGGAATAAATTCCTCACCTTTGTTGTTATTATACTGCACTGTGCCGAGTCGTACAGACCTAGGCAAAAAGGGGAACAAGGCGAACAATGTTTGAGATGTACTAAAAGAAAAGAAGAAGCCTATACATGTTGTCCATAAAGTCTTTTTACAATTAAAAAAAAAAAGCAAATGAATAGAAAAATATGTGGAAATTATTACAAAATGAGAAGTAGATATTGAAATTTGTTTTTCAACGAATTTCATCCACCTCTATATAGGAACCATTATTTGCAGGAAGCATATCAAGACGGTACTCGATTTCTTGCCGTTGTTCGCTGTAGAACAACCTCATCAATTGTTTATCATTTGGCTTGAATGCATGTAAAATTTGCATTTTGTAAACGACCAATCACAAGTTCTTGTGTAGAACTTTTTGAACGTGGCAGATGTAACTGGCAACTCTGATCACTCTGTAATCAGGTGAAAGTTCAATCTTTTCCATGGTTCACACCAACATGTTCTGTCACTATAGCCCACAAGAATCATTATTTCCGGCTACACCAGCATGTCATAAGACCTGATGATAGTGGAAACCACAAATAAAAAGTCTGTGCGTTTATTCCTTTCATTTACGTATTTTAAACATTTCCTGCTATTTAGAGTTTCAGGTGGACACATAAGAATAATTTCAAGATGTCCATAAGGTATCTTTACAATTTAAAGAAATTATTACAAAAGCAAATAAACAGAAAAATACGTGGAAATTATTACAAAATGAGAAGTAGATATTGAAGTTTGTTTTTCAACGAATTTCATCCACCTCTATATAGGAACTATTATTTATAGGAAACAAATCAAGACGGTACTCGATTTCTTGCCGTTGTTCGCTGTAGACGTTGTTCATGATGTCGGTCGTCTTTGAGTATAAAATCCAGAGGTTAGCAGTGAATATTTCGAAGACAGTAGGGGAGCGTTGTTCAGGTTAGTAGTGGATATCCCGGTAAAGTAGCAGAGCGTAGTTCTTCCTTCTGGTTCTCTTCGCCTGACAAGCTGGCACTGGACATTCGGATAGAGTAAACAAAATGGCCGCCTTTATACACGACGGTTTGAATATTCTACGTCTTCTGATTGGTTAACCTTCTGTTGGTGGACTATAAAGTGAGTCAAGTCATCTGGGTTGGCTTACTATTAGTCTAATGTATCCAAAAATTGTAACAGTAGAAAAACCTCATCAATTGTTTATCATTTGACTTGAATGCCTGTAAGAGTTACATTTTGTAAACGACCAATCATAAGTTCTTGTGTAGGACATGTACTTTTGGACATGGCAGCTATAACTGACACTAGTACGAATGGTCTTTGTAGGAAAACGTTGAAAGGCTTGTCTCAAACGATCGATGTTTTTCTCAGATGTTCTTGGCCTTCCATCCTCCTTATTTTTTTATTCTATTTTTTTTATTTTTACAATAGAAATACATTCAATGTGAGATATTTAGACTTCATAGACCAGGAGTTTGTAAAATGTTAGGCAAGAGTTTTTGATTAATCTCGATTTAGGGAAGCAAGTCTATACATAATATAAAATACTTTTAAAGAGTTTCTCTTGAAGTCAAAGGAGTTGTTTGATGCCAGGTGGCAATTTATAAAGGAACTTGTTAAAAAAAATTAGCGCTCTTCGGTAGGATACGAACCCGTGTCTCCCTGGACAGGGTAAACCGCTGTTAGATACGACGTGACTTAAACCTTCCGACCATGAAGTGCGTCAGGGATTCAACAAAGATGAATAGTGACTTTAAACCCAAATCTTTCCATATATATATATATATATATATATATATATATATATATATATATATATATATATATATATATATAATTACAGACCTACAAATTCAAAGATGAAGATGAGTAAATGGCAGTTAACAAAGTAAGCTTTTCGAATTTGTAGCAAGCTTTTTTGAATTTGATGAATTGGATCGTGATTACGATTCCAGTGTAATAAATTATAACCATGGAATATTAGTGTTTGAGCCTTTTATATTATATTCTTACTCTTTCCTGGACATTGAGTTCTACCTGGATTCTATCCTCTTGAAATTTATATATATATATATATATATATATATATATATATATATATATTATGGACTCTCCATATATATATATATATATATATATATATATATATATATATATATATATATATATATGGACTCTCCTGTCGGTTTCGACGTATAAGGTTCCAACAACTTAGTTTATTTAACCTTGTGTGTGAGTCGCAAGTCCCGCTAGTAATTTGCAAAGAAGTCCACAGATTGTGCAAGAGTGTGGATTCTTGGAGTATATGGCTGGAACAGCAGCAGATATTTTATTCCTTTCCCTAGTTTGACGAAGCTTGACAATTTTTAATGCTGCCTTGTTCTTGATGCCATTGTACATGTAATCTTCCATTCATTACGATCAATTACGATGTTCTCAAAGGTAGTGTGATTTATACTCCTCAGCCTGTCCCTGTACCTAAGCAAAGGCCGACCCACGTTTCGATGACTATTGTCAAGTTGACCATACATGAGCATTTTTGAAATTCTTTTCTGAATATATATATATATATATATATATATAAGCAAATATATGGATATAGATCCGACAGTATATTTTTCTTCATATATATATATATATATATTGATCACTAATATTATCTATCTATCTATCTATCTCTCTTTTATATATATATATATATATATATATATATATATATATATATATGTTCCGTTTCGAATCCTAACTTAAACAGAGCAATTCCTAAAGAAGTGATGGATTTTTATCTATTAATCAAACAAATTTAATAACTTTAAAACATTATTGTTTTTGCTAAATTTACACCAACTGTAATTAAAATTTAAATTAAAATATAAAATTTCCGTGCTTATTTCGAAAATAACAGTAAAAGTTTGCGGAAATCTACCGTTTTGGCGATATTTGGCAATACAACCTCGGGGTCATTCGCATCGGGTCCGTCCGCCATTACTGGCGTTGTTTACATATGTTTCCCTCGAGTAAGCATGCGCGGAAGCTTACTTAGTTAACGGCCTTTTTACTCATTTTCCTATCTTCTTACACGTCTCAATTATTGCACAAAACCAAAAGAAGTCTTTAGACACTTTTGAAAGTGAAGCTTTTATTGATTGTTTTTAAAAAAAATTGTTTATTTAGAAAAGCAATGACAAGTGTAGTTTTTTTATAGTGCAGCTGTAATAATAACAAATTCTTATTTAAATAATAAAACAAAAAATAATACAAATTTTGATAATTCTTGTTTAAATACTAAAACAAATTTTAATTTACAAGTTTTGAACCTTAAAATTGTTCTTATTATTAATTTTTTCTGGCATATTTTTTTTATTTTGTACTCATACTCTTTCTATATCTCGCGCAAAGTTTGCGCATTGCGTACGCAATAATCAAGACAAGTGAAACTTCCACGCATGACTACTCGAAGCAAACGTATGTAAACAACGCCAGTAATGACTGACGTGTTGTAGCCGCGACGTGAATGTGTCTGAAATTTTATTGTCGATAACTCGTAAACAGTAGATTTCCGCAAATTTTTACTATTATTTTCGAAATAACCATATAAATTTACACCGAAATGCAAATTTTCAGGAAATTTTTATTACAATTGGTGTACGGGGCTAATACCTATAAATTTATCATTATTTTTAGCGGATACTCTTATTTAAGTAGACGCTCTGTTTATTTATTAAACAGTAATATTTATTTATTTTCGTAAACAGAGATGAATAGTGTCTTTAAGAAAAATCCTACACATCGTAGTGGCCGAATGGTTAGAACGTTTGCATTCTGACCATGAGACCTGTGTTCGAATCTCACCATAGTCTATTTGTCAGCGTGCAGCACCTTTTAAAAACTATACTATGAGTTGATCCAAGCATTGTGAGTGAAATTGGGTAGACTGATCCCAATTCATCGTGGCCTTGTTCAAATTGTTGATCACGCTAGATAAAAGGCTCTTTCTCAGAAACTGTAACTAAATTCTGCTCAGCATAGTTGCAGTATAAACCACAGGTGGGCTCTATGGGTGTTGAATAAACACAAATGCGCCTGAGCAAGCGTCTGCAAGAGGGATTGGCTAGCTGCCCTAGTAGACGTGTATTCTCAAATACACGTTGTAGAAGGGTATCCTATACACGTCGTAGAAGAAGCGATGGATTTTTTTAATTATTAATCCAGACAGATTTTATTACTTAAACGTTGATTTAGTGAATACCCACGGACGTGCTTCGTGGCCGAGAGGACAAGCAAGACGGGAGACTCATATTTTTCTCTTGAAATAACATTTTTCAACTGTATAGATGAAAATAAATAAATACACTTTTTAAAAATAAACAGATTGTCTGCACAAATATGGATATCCACAAAAAAAAACTTGCTAAATTATGTTTTATTCACGCATACAAGGCGTAAGAGCCACTCAAAGTTAAAAGTTACTCCTATCGATCGATGGGGTGTGTGTGTGGAATCAATTTTTGTAATGTCAACGAACACCGGTTGTCACTTTCGTAATACTCGTTGTAGTAGAGGCTCTGTAATCGCAGATACAACTATAGTAACGCCGTTGAACATTACTGGTGTCAAACGCCTTCGAATAGGACTTGCACTAATAGTACTTACTGGATAATACTCTCTCGAATAGCAACCACCGAATAGTGATCCAAATAGTAATCTGTATAGTGATCACTTAGACGCCACACTAATTCCTATATATACATTTCCTTTACCATCACGTGATCTACTTATTCAAAATGGGATCACCTGTGATTGCTCTCTGGTGATCTGTGTTCAAACTCCAGTGTCGGCAGCGATATTTTATTCCTATATAACAATCCCCTTCTCTGTTTATATCTATCTATCTATCTATCTATCTATCTATCTATCTATCTATCTATCAGTTTCTCTCTCCATATCTATCGATCTGTCTGTCTAGCTAGCTATCCTTTTTGTGATGTCAACGAACATTCGACGCCACTTTGGTGATGTCAGCGAATGCTCATTGACACTTTCGTAATGGTTGTTTTAGTAGAGACATTGTAATCGCAGATACAACTATAGTAAAGCCGTTGAACAATACTAGTGTCAGACGCCTTCGATTATCACTCGCACTAATAGTATTTGCTCGATAATACTCGCTCGAATACTAATCTGTATAGTGTTCATTACAGAGAAATAGTATAGTGAATAGAGTAAAGAATAGCCGTCCGTATAGTAATAGAGAATAGAGTAGAAATAGAGTTCTGAATAGTAATAGAGGATAGAATAGAAAAAGAGATCCGAATAGTAATAGAGGATAGACTAGAAATAGAGATCTGAATAGTAATAGAGGATAGACTAGAAATAGAGATCTGAATAGTAATAGAGGATAGACTAGAAATAGAGATCTGAATAGTAATAGAGGATAGACGAGAAATAGAAATCGAAATAGTAACAGAGGATAGACGAGAAATAGTGATCGGAATAGTAATAGAGGAAAGAGTAGAAATAGAGATCCGAATAGTAATAGAGGATAGACGAGAAATAGAGATCGAAATAGTAACAGACGAGAAATAGTGATCGGAATAGTAATAGAGGAAAGAGTAGAAATAGAGATCCGAATAGTAATAGAGGATAGACGAGAAATAGAGATCGAAATAGTAACAGAGGATAGACGAGAAATAGTGATCGGAATAGTAATAGAGGAAAGAGTAGAAATAGAGATCCGAATAGTAATAGAGGATAGACGAGAAATAGAGATCGAAATAGTAACAGAGGATAGACGAGAAATAGTGATCGGAATAGTAATAGAGGAAAGAGTAGAAATAGAGATCCGAATAGTAATAGAGGATAGACGAGAAATAGAGATCGAAATAGTAACAGACGAGAAATAGTGATCGGAATAGTAATAGAGGAAAGAGTAGAAATAGAGATCCGAATAGTAATAGAGGATAGACGAGAAATAGAGATCGAAATAGTAACAGAGGATAGACGAGAAATAGTGATCGGAATAGTAATAGAGGAAAGAGTAGAAATAGAGATCCGAATAGTAATAGAGGATAGACGAGAAATAGAGATCGAAATAGTAACAGACGAGAAATAGTGATCGGAATAGTAATAGAGGAAAGAGTAGAAATAGAGATCCGAATAGTAATAGAGGATAGACGAGAAATAGAGATCGAAATAGTAACAGAGGATAGACGAGAAATAGTGATCGGAATAGTAATAGAGGAAAGAGTAGAAATAGAGATCCGAATAGTAATAGAGGATAGACGAGAAATGCAGATCGTTAGTCGTCGCTGTACTTTCAACTTATGCGTTTCTTTTATGGTAATGTGGACTACATAATTCAATAACGGGATTGCCTGTGTTTGCTCACTGGCGATCTATGTTCAAACTGAAGAGTCGGAAGCGACACTTTGTTCCTAAATAGCATCAGTAGTGAAAGAGGAGCCAGGATCACGTAAAGATTGCGAAGATAATAAGGAGAGGTAAAAATTGACCCTTTGACCCTTTAACTGAAATGTTTAAGATTTTGTCGTTCAGGGAAGCACTCACGTGGGAGTTCTACAATGTGGTAGTTCTTGTCAAAAAGCAGTCTGATTGAAATTTCCTTCTTACGTTTGGAAGAGCCACGAAGGGGGGAGCTGAAGAATGGGGCACATCTAAAATATGCCAGAGTACATGGTGATAGAGAGTGATATACTCGCAACATTGCGTCTGTGGGAAAGAACCGGAATTAATTTCTTCAGTTCTTCAGGAACAGTGCTCGCACCATTTCGCTGCAATCTGCAAGCAACCATGACGTTTGTAAACTTTATCGTCCGCTAGCAAACACGAGGAAGCAGCGGCATTTGTAACCAACATTTTCAGTAGTGTGCCTTGGGTGGTGGTGGTTGGTCATGGAGGAAAAAAAAATGAGGGCCCCGGGCACTGATATCCAAAATTAGGCCTCAGTAGCACAACCTTGGGCTGTACATTTCCTGGCCACGTGGCTAAGTCGTGTTTTAGGCAATGATGTCCAATTGAAGCGTATGGCGTGTTTGCGTGCGCATGCGTGTGTATACGTGTTGCCTATCTGTGTGTATATATATTTTATATAGCGAGGTGCTTGTGGGCTCTTACTGATAAAGATGGCTATCTCCGTCTTTTCATGATTTATCTATTTCTGTCCATTAATCTTTGCCGAGTGCATTCTGTCCATATCAATCTATTTGTCACATATACGTAAGTCTGGTCATATGCTATAAATGTGATTATATTTCAGAAACTGTTTTAGTCGAATTATATCAAGCTCCGTTTGCTTATATTTAATTATCGCCATACAGGCACATACACAAACACACAACTTTCTCTCTCTCTCTCTCTCTCCGTCACACCACACACACACACACATACGCACACAAACAAACGCATATATATATATATATATATATATATATATATATATATATATATATATATATATATATGACGTCCTAACGGATGAAACGTGACAAACTTTCCATTTTGTCTTACAATTTCCTTAACACTGTTCTTGATATATAAAACTATATATCGTTATTGCATATATATATATATATATATATATATATATATATATATATATATATATATATATATGTGTGTGTGTGTTTCGTGTGTGCGTGCGTGTGCGTGTGTGTTTGTGTGTGTATGTGAAAAAATGCCAGAGAGAGTATATTTGTAAATACATAATATGAATAAAGATTTACCTTGATAAAGTCGCACTGCGGACGAAACGCGACTGCTAGAATAAGTTATATATATATATATATATATATATATATATATATATATATATATATATATGTGTGTGTGTGTGTGTGTGTGTGTGTGTGTGTGTGATACTAGTTTGTGAGTTGTATATATTGACAGCAAAGGTTACTCAGTATATATATATATATATATATATATATATATATATATGCTAGAGTATCCCTTGCTGTCATATATATATATATATATATATATATATATGTGTGTGTGTGTGTGTGTGTGTGTGTGTGTGTGATACTAGTTTGTGAGTTGTATATATTGACAGCCAAGGTTACTCAGTATATATATATATATATATATATATATATGCTAGAGTATCCCTTGTTGTCATATATATATATATATATATATATATATATATATATATATATATATATGTGTGTGTGTGTGTGATAGCAAGGGTTACTTTTGTATATATATATATATATATATATATATATATATATATATATATATATATAGAGTAACCCTTGCTGTCATATATATATATATATATATATATATATATATATATATATATATATATATATATATATATATATATATATATATTTACTAGTGTAACCCTTGCTGTCAAAATTGAGAGCAAAATGGAATGTATTATTAAAAAGGAATGTACCAAGACACCTCGGACAAAAGTAACTTTATATAAATTTTAATTCAAGCTGAAATAAAATATAAACATCGGCCAAATTTTGTCTGACATATTTATTTCCTCTCTCTATCTCTTTCTATTCCCACGCTCACTCTTTCTTTCATTCTTTTTTGCAGTTTTGTATGTTTCTTTTCGTGGCTACTTTGCATCACACTTTTCGTTTAGATCGTAGTTCACAACGAGAGATGGAAAGAAGGGGCTTTCTTTGTAGTCTGTCACCTTGTGGATGTGAATGGGTTCATGAATTTTGTTTGTCTCAGGCCAAAAAGTTGTTCACTGCCCCTCAACTGTTACACACAAAAAAATTATATATATATATATATATATATATATATATAGTTCTATATTTAGGCAGCAATCCTTCCTTTATGCATGTTTCATTAAAAACGACAGACAAGGTACTACGGTTAACCTTTTAATTTAATTTTTCTTGTGTTCTAACAAGAGCTTTCTTTTCTGGACAAAGGGTGTGTAAGAACTGTCCAAATGTTTTATATTTCCGAGCGCTTTCGGCTATACCTTTAGCCATTATCAAGGATGATTCGATTTTCAGCTTAGTTGAGTGTGTGCATTCTATGTATGTCTTAGTGTGTGGTAAGGATATTTTTAATTTCCGAATATGGTTAGCACATTGTGGCTTTGTTCGTAGTTAATATTGTTAAGAGTTGACTTTTTCTTTTTTATTATTAAAGCTTCCATTATTTTTTTTTTTTTTTTTTGCAGGTGGATGCAGTTAATATATTTGTGTTTTCTACTAGTATGTATCTAATGGAATCAGGTTGCTTGGGGTGAAACGCTTAATATATATATATATATATATATATATATATATATACGGGTCAGTCACTCGTTGTGGATAGTCTATCCTAACGTTTTTGTTTTTTGTTTTGTTTTTTTTTTTTTTTTTGTTGCGGGAGTGGTTTGTTAATTTGTTTATTATTTACGTTATTTATTTGGATTAATATATTTTACTTGTTTTTGCGTGTCTATTGTTATTTATTCCTTTCAGTTTTCGGTTTTTAAGTGACGTAGTAAAAATTTGTTTTCGTATCTGCATTTTGAGATGAATTCTGCTCGTTTTTTTAGTAGTTTGTTTTAATCTGGGAAAGTAATTATAGATATTTTTTTCCTATTTGGGCACAAAACTTCTTCAGTTAAATATGACGGAAAAGGCATATTTTATTAATTATTTCCTTTACGTTTTCCGTTTGGTGGGATATGTGCCTGTGGGTGTCTGTGTAGAATTTAGATATTCAAAAATAAAAAAAAGACAACAACAAAAAACAAAACGAAAAATCTCCATATCGTCTATTGCCCCGTGGAACTAGCGTGAGCTTTCATACATTCCAACCACCTGAAGAAGGCCGCGTGCCTGGTGTAATAAATGGATGGAGACAAAGTCTAATGTGTAAATAGTGTATTTAGATATAAGTCAAAATAAATATGGCCTGATGAGGAAAATACAACAACAGTAAAAGATACTGAAGGGCCGAAACGTTGTAAAAATATGGCGAAAATTGTTAAATATGGCGACAAAGATGAGGAAAATAGTCCGAATAATGTAAATAGTGTACCTCAGAAATATAGACAGATACGACAGTGGGGAAATTGAGGAAAATAGGAATAATGAAATAACTCAGGATACTGAAAACGGCCGAAACGTTGTAATAAATATGGCGACAAAGATGATAACTCGAATAATGTAAATAGTGTACATAACACCTATCTCAAAATATAGACAGACACTGAAAGGCCGAAACGGAACTGAGGAAGATAATCATACACCTCATCTCAGAAATATAGACAGACACGAAATAAACGTTGTTAAATATGGCAGATGAGGACAATAGTCCGAATAATGTAAATAGTGTACATAAAGGCCAAACGTTGTAATAAATATGGCGACAAAGATGAGGAAAATAGTCCGAATAATGTAAATAGTGTACATAACACCTCATCTCAGAAATATAGACAGATACTGAAAGGCCGAAACGTTGTAATAAATATGGCGACAAAGATGAGGAAAATAGTCGAATAATGTAAATAGTGTACAAACACCTCATCTCAGCAGATACTGAAATGGTTGTAATAAATATGGCGACAAATGAGAAAATGTCCGAATAATGAAAAGTGTACATAGTCCGAATAATAAATATGGCGACAAAGATAAAAATAGTCCGAATAATGTAAATAGTAACACCTATCTCAGAAATATAGACAGATACTGAAAGGCAAACGTTGTAATAAATATGGCAGAAAAATATCCGAATAATGACAGATACTGAACGGCCGAAACGTTGTAATAAATATGGCGACAAAGATGAGATAGTCCGAATAATGTAAATAGTGTACAATCATCTCCAGATACTGAAAGGCCGAAACGTTGTAATAAATATGGCGACAAAGATGAGGAAAATAGTCCGAATAATGTAAATAGTGTACATAACACCTCATCTCAGAAATATAGACAGATACTGAAAGGCCGAAACGTTGTAATAAATATGGCGACAAAGATGAGGAAAATAGTCCGAATAATGTAAATAGTGTACATAACACCTCATCTCAGAAATATAGACAGATACTGAAAGGCCGAAACGTTGTAATAAATATGGCGACAAAGATGAGGACAATAGTCCGAATAATGTAAATAGTGTACATAACACCTCATCTCAGAAATATAGACAGACACTGAAAGGCCGAAACGTTGTAAATATGGCGACAAAGATGAGGAAAATAGTCCGAATAATGTAAATAGTGTATCATCTCAGCAGACACTGAAAGGCCGAAACGTTGTAATAAATATGGCGACAAAGATGAGGACAATAGTCATCTCATAAACCTCATCTCAGAAATATAGACAGACACTGAAAGGCCGAAACGTTGTAATAAATATGGCGACAAAGATGAGGAAAATAGTCCGAATAATGTAAATAGTGTACATAACACCTCATCTCAGAAATATAGACAGATCTGAAAGGCAATAAATATGGCGAAAAGATGAGGAAAATAGTCCGAATAATGTAAATAGTGTACAGAAATATAGACAGATACTGAAACGTTGTAATAAATATGGCCAAAGAAAAAATAGTCGTTGTAATAACACCTCATCTCAGAAATATGGCGACAAACGATGAAAATAGTCCGAATAATGTAAATAGTGTACATAACACCTCATCTCAGAAATATAGACAGATACTGAAAGGCCGAAACGTTGTAATAAATATGGCGACAAAGATGAGGAAAATAGTCCGAATAATGTAAATAATGTAAAACACCTCATCTCAGAAATATAGACAGATACTGAAAGGCCGAAACGTTGTAATAAATATGGCGACAAAGATGAGGAAAATAGTCCGAATAATGTAAATAGTGTACATAACACCTCATCTCAGAAATATAGACAGATACTGAAAGGCCGAAACGTTGTAATAAATATGGCGACAAAGATGAGGAAAATAGTCCGAATAAAAATGGTACATAATATCTCAGAAATAAATATTGAAAGGCCGAAACGTTGTAATAAATATGGCGACAAAGATGATGAGGAAAATAGTCCGAATAATGTAAATAGTGTACATAACACCTCATCTCAGAAATATAGACAGATACTGAAAGGCAAACGTTGTAATAAATATGGCGACAAAGATGAGGAAAATAGTCCGAATAATGAAATAGGGAAATATAGACAGATACTGAAAGGCCGAAACGTTGTAATAAATATGGCGACAAAGATGAGGGACAATAGTCCGAATAATGTAAATAGTGTACATAACACCTCAGAAATATAGACAGACACTCCGAAACGTTGTAATAAATATGGCGACAAAGATGAGGACAATAGTCCGAATAATGTAAATAGTGTACATAACACCTCATCTCAGAAACGTTGTAATAAATATGGCGACAAAGATGAGGACAATAGTCCGAATAATGTAAATAGTGTACATAACACCTCATCTCAGAAATATAGACAGATAAGGAAGAATTTTAAGTTCTGTAATTTAATGCCTAATAAACGAAAGTCAATAAATGTTGTTATTGTTGCTGCTGTTTTAAAAAATGATTATTATTTATGTAAGCATTTATTTTAAATTATAGAAGGTTTTCATTTAACATTAAAATGTTTCTTAAAACATTGCAACTCTTGTGACCAAGTAAATGGTTAAAGAAATAACAAAACACATGTCAAAGATATATATATATATTAAACAGTAAGTACAACACGACTAGTCAGTGGCTCGGATGACCAGCGTTCAATCTATAAGATTGTTATATTTACCAACCTCCCCACGAGGTAGCATGTGGCACAAGGTCGAGTTTAATGTGGGGCAATCCGAGCCCGTAATCTCGGCCAAAAATTCCCCATAGAACCCGTATAAAACGAGGTCGGGTAGCTGTTTCCCGATACGAGATTCTGCTCTTCGACATAGCCACGTCTGGGTATCTTCTCAGCCCGAGGCAGAGAGTTTGACCATTACAGATCTATTCGACTGTTAATATTTAACAGACCCCCGACGAGGGATGTATGTGGCACAAGGCCGAGTTTACTGTGGATTCTCCGAGCTCGTAGGCTCGACCAAAATTATTCCCTTTGAACCCGCCTAAACGGGTTCAGGGCCTGTGCATCTCCCCGGACGAAACTTTGCCATGCGGCAAAGCTTCGTCCGAGTTCCCTTCTGCCGAGGCAGAGTGTTCGACAGCTGAACAATCTATGCAACTGTTAATATTTAACTGCCATCCCACGAGGGTGTATGTGGCACAAGGCCGAGTTTACTGTAGACTCGGCCAAAAATATTCCCTTTGGAGCCGTATAGACAGTTTCAGGGCCTGTCTACCTCCACGGACGAAACTTTGCCTTTCGGCAAAGCTTCATCCGGGTTCCTCTCTGCTTGAAGCAGAGAGTTTGACAGTTGAACAATCTATTCGACCGTTAATATTTAACAGCCCCCCACGAGGGTGTATGTGGCACAAGGCCGATTTTTCTGTAGGCTTGGCCAAAAATATTCCCTTTGAACCCGCCTAAACGAGTTCAGGGACTGTCTACCTGCCCGGACGAAACATTGTCTTGCGGCAAAGCCTCATCCGGGTTCCTCTCTGCTCGAGGCAGAGAGTTCGAGAGTTGAACAATCTATTCGACTGTTCCCCCAAGGTCTGCTCTCCTACTAATCTTGGAGTAGGCGGAAGAGTCCAACATAGAGTCTTTGGAAGGAGGACACCAAAATCAGAAATAATACTCGTTTTCTCGTTTCCATGTCTTCTTGTATTTCATAGTAGGTCTAATTGTGCGGTGGAATATTTTGAGAAGGGTTAAGTCTGGTAGAAGTTGCGGCAGCAGCCGTAGATTATGCCAGGAAGAGAAGTTGGCGATTGTTACATATCCTAATCGTTCAGTGTGGTTTAATGAGAGATCAGAGATTATCTCAAAGTTTAGATACGTCGGCAAGCATATTCTCGACATCTACGAACCAGGGTAAGGCCATGTAAAGGAATTTTTACCACATATCCTCATCTTATTAACTACCGGTGTCATAGTAATTTAAAAAAAAAAAAGAGAGTCATTTTTTTTTACCTAACGGCCTGATGATACGTCATGGTTGAAACTGAGATAGGTAAAGTGTTTTCCTTTTATAATATACTGGCAGTAGAGCCCGGCGTTGCCCGGGGATGTAACAGTAAGCGATAGATCAAGTATGGACGATCATAAAGACTGAAAAATAAAATTGACAAAGATTATTGTTTAAGGTTGACGGACACGCATGTCTTAATTAGTTTTTTTTTTTTTTTTTTTTACGAATTGGTCAAACCCAAATTCAAACGAAAACATTGTTTACAATCGTTATGATTTATGGAAATAATACAGTAATTCCATCTACGTTTTACGCGCGCGCGAGTTTTCCTCCCTTCCTTCCACACTTGTGCGTGTGTGTGCGCGCGTCCACTGATACACCCCTTCCTTTCTCGTTAAGCTAAATATAGTAGTAAACCTTTTCTTTAGTTATTTAAAACTAATTACAAGTTATTGTCGTTTTATCAGCTCCTGCTGATGTCACCAATCTAACAAATTTAAATTACCGTTTTTCCCGCGTTTTTCTCTGACGTCACGGACAAACTAATCGTTTGAGTTCAGTCGGACTAAAAATTTCGATCCATGAAGTTGACTCATTTATTCCTCGTCAGTCAACCTTAAATACAGACAGGGATATCTTACTGACAACAAATAATTCTTCATCCCTTTTGGCTCGTCGCAAATAATTTTCTTCAAGACGATGCAACCAACAACAAATAAGTCTTCGTCCCTTTTGGCTCGTCGTAAATAATTTTTAGCAGCAAATTCAATGCCTGATCCCAAAAATGACTGAACTTTCTCACGACCGTGAACCTGAACAAAAAAGGGTATAAAAAACAAAAACAACACAAAAACACTACACACACTTACAATACCCAAATCCACAGTAAGTACTTTTTTTATCTGTGCACATCTACACCTCGTGTTAACGAGTTCCTTTTTCCAGAACTTTAAAAAAAAAAAAAACTTTTCCCGCCTTGTTCACCTTGCTATCCTATTTTGGCGCGGAACATTTTCCCTGATCTCGTACCACGAGATAATCTAATTGTTTTTCCATTTAATAAAAAAATTACACTTGTTTGAAAAAAAAAAAACTTTTCCCGCCTTGTTCACCTTGCTATCCTACCAAAAAAAAAAAGTGAAATTTTGTTGAAATCGGTTGAAAAATGTAGATAGCCTTTCTCTGTAATCTTTTACAATTTATGATTTTTACTTATTGAATACAGTAAAAATAATTGCATATTTTGCTTGTGGTGATTCATAATTCGAATTCTGATTTGAATATATTTTCCACTCGTTGTTTTTTAATACAAAAAATATTAACTTTATTTGTGTTTATTAATTTATTACAAGAACTGTGTTCTTTCCTTAATAATTATCATCTTCGAAATATTGTTGTTTTTTGTCTATCAGATTTCTTACGTCGGCATTTTTAAATTATTTCTTAATACTTTCTTTTAAATATTGAATTAATTTCAAATAGAACCAATGCCTTATTGATCTGCCTTGTAACAAATTGCAAAGGGAATTGTAAAAACGGCCCTAAAGTACGTGGAATTATCTTTCCCTATTTTATCAAATCGAAAAAAATGATTGATTATCTGTCCTTTTTTTTGACAAAAAAAAAACCAATATTTTTAACAAAAATTTCAGACGTGCTAAGAACGGTTAAAAATACCCCCAAAATACTTTGATCTTTCCTCTTTAATAATAATATGAACATTAGACGATAAAATTTTGTTTTCGTCAAGTTCGGCTTTTTTTTCATCATGCTATACTCTTTTGTTTACATTTTCGTGGGTGAGTTGTCCCCCTTTCATTCTCACGATGTGTCTTAATCGTGTTTTCAATTTGATTTCGTTTAAAAAAAACAATGTGTTTCTCCCATTTTCGGCGCCGTAAGAACCACCACAAGGTAATTTTATGTAGTCCTGTGAAGTTTTGTTGAAATCGGCTAAAAAATGTAGGAAATTCGATCCAATATATAAACGTTACACACACACACAATCTGCGTTTTATAATAAGTAATATATATATATATATATATATATATATATATATATATATATATAAGGAGATATTATCGTTGTTCCAACGAGAGAAAAGTGTATATTTGAAAGAGCCAAAAAGCCACAAAAGATCTATTTTAATGTTTTTAAATCATAGAGAATTGTAGTTTAAAAACAGTAAAATCGACCTTGCTAACCGAAACGCTCCTCTGTGGCTCAGTCGGTAAAAGCACGTCAGGCTATATGACGGTTCCGTATAGCGTACAAGTTCGATTCCTGTCGGAGGGCGCATATTTTCTATGACAATTTCTCGGACATTCAGGCCGGTAAATGTTGTTAATACTGTTTATTATAAATAGAGCATTTACTTAAATATTTGTGTCTATAAAAAGAACGTATAAACATATAAATATATATATATATATATATATATATATATATGGAGAAAATATATATACACATACTGGAAAAACACACGCACACAATACACAAGAATAGAGGAAAGAAAACACTCATCCTCTACTCTCTCCTTTTCTCTGGCCAAGTTTAATTATTTTATTACCCCTCAACCAGAAGATCATTTTCGGACAGTCTAAGATGGTTTCAGATTACGGATGACTACTACTACTACTATTACACAGAAAATCAATTGTTAAAGGGTTTAATCTAGGAAGAAAACGTTTATTCCTTTAGATTATATGTTTAACTAACCATCTTCGCCTGAGGAGGGCCAGAAGACCTGAAAACCGTGTAGCGAATATACAGCATATTTGAAAATCTCTATGGTATTCCACACTGCGTCTTGCGAAAAAGTTGCCTCTTTTTCAATATCTAGTTGCTTGTTATCCGCTACTTTCAATATTAGTTCCTGGAGCTCTATTAGTCTTTCTTGATTTTCCTTCTGCGTTTGTAGTAATTGCTTTTGCCATTTTTCTTCCATTCTTTCTTGTAGTTGTAATTGTAGATCATTTTGGTATTTTACCAGTTCTATCAAAATATTTTAAAAATCTTCCATGATAACTCAATTGTACGTATTTTTAATCCTGGTAACTCTTTGTCGTCAATTTGTTGTGGACGATAAGGGAAAAAAAATTGTTGTTTGTTCTTCCTGTGTGAGATTCCGGGATGAAATCCGGTCTCAAAATGAATGACAAACGCAGGAATGAAATATAGCAAATAAATGTATTGACGTAATAATACAATTGTGTGACGGTTACACACCTGGCCCAGGGTCGGATCCTTTGGTTACGGCGCCAACGGTGACGTCGCTCCTCCTGGTCGCTCCTCCTGGGTCCAAGCGTGCCGCTCCAACCCCTTGGTCAGATGATCACCAGCCTCGCCTTTCCCGACTCGCTTCCAATACCTGGTCACTAAAGCAACTGTACCGATCTCCGGTCTGTCTACCCACGCTGTGTTTAGATCTTAGACAGACGGGACCAGCAGGGATTGGGGCCGATACAAGTTGAGTCCGACGGGGGTGGCAAAACACAAATAAAAGAGAAAATAAACTCACGAGACAAAAAGATTGCTGATAAAAAAAAATGGGTAACAACCCTTTATATCTTAATGTCCGCTACATAAAAACAAAATTGTTCTCATTTCCCGACCCGCTCTGTGGACTATGGCACCAAGCTTCTATCACACAACCTAAAGATTTCGAATTGCCTACTCTTTAGAATTGTGTATGTCGGAGTGTGGTTTGTTTCGACACTGGGGCTAATTTCTATCGATCATTCGCAGTTGATTCTTCTCTCCGACTTGAGTTGTATTTCTTCTTCTTCGTCGACTTAGGCTGGAAGTTCTCTTGTCTTCGACTTGGGTTGTATTTCTTCTTCTTCGTCGACTTAGGCTGGAAGTTCTCTTGTCTTCGACTTGGGCTGGAAGGATCTCTTGCCGCAACTCAGCCGCAAATCTCTGTCGTCCGAGGTGATCTCTTCTCGCTGCCGTCCGGGGCTGAACTCTTCTGTCTTCGACTTGGGCTGGAAGTTCTCTTGTCTTCGACTTGGGTGGAAGGATTTCTTGTCTGAGGATTCTCTTGCCCGCAAAGGGGCGAGTGAATCGGGCCTGATGGCCGCGTTCAGGCTCTATCCCTGCCCGCGGTCCAGCTGCAACTCTCAACTCCAACTCCAACTCAACTGATTTCTGTCGACTGGGGTCCTGCTTTTATTGACGCCGCAACAAACCGGGGTGGGTCCGTCGGCGTCAGGGGTTTTCTCGATAATTCCAATAGCCGCATTAATTCTGTTTCCCCATTATCGCTATTGTTTTCACCCCTACTTCCTCCATAGTGCTTTTTTGGTGGGGAGGCGCATATCCATCTCTCTCGGTCTCTCGTATGTCAGGTGACCGCTTTCGACTAATGAGATTCTGATCGAGCATTTCTTTCTTTTTCTTTTTCGCAGCCACGTGACCGTTTTCGGCTAATGGGATCCTGATTGGGCGTTTCCTTCTTTTCTTTTCTGCAATCAATTTCGGCTAATGAGGGGCGTTTCCTGCAATCAATCGGGGCGGGCTATCGTTCTTGTTCTAAAAAACAAAATCTAATTTTTCCTTTTTTTTTCGCACGTACGAAAAATGACCATCTTGGCCTTCTCTCACCTGGACTTTGTCAAACAGCTCGCCGCTAATTAGACTTGACTTCAGAAAGGATCTTTTCCGCCTTCTTGGCGCCCTCTGTGAGCCAAAAAGCAATTGTCCCTCTTTTTTACCTCTTTGTTTTTCCTGATAGTCAAAATCTTAATTATCTACATTGAAAATGTCTCCACTTTATTATTGTGGGGTTCTAATTTTTAACAGGTCAGAGCCTGTATACCGTTCCACCGGTCACTCCCCTCAACCCAAAAAAGACACCTTCTCTCTGATTAAGATTGTTTCATTGTTCCCAAAATTTCTCTTTATCCAAATTGATAAGGTGTCTTTCCATGCAAAAAAGTAGGCTAGGTGCTTTGACCGATATCTGGCTTCCATCAAGCGGCCCGTTTTGATATCATGTCTTTTTTTCCTTTCTTTCTTCTTATTATTTCTAATTCTATTCTTCCAATTGTCTTTAAAAAAAATTCGGTCAACATGCTAGCTAAGATATCTTTCTGACTCGTGTTTTTGTTAATGACCGTTTTTTTTTTTTCTCGACCTCTCTTTCCCCTTCCTTCTTCTTCCCTTAGGATCGTCCAAGTACAATCTTAGTGAATTATTTTCAACTCAATTATTTTCCGTTTTAAAAAAAATCAACAACCTGTTTAGTAAACCGAGTAAGAAAAAATTAAATCATATTTCTATGAATATTTCTAATAATGCAAGGTGCCACAATTGGTAAGACGGTTAGTAGATCCAGAAAATGCGGTTAGTAGCTATAATAATATATATACAGTCTGGGAAATTCAGTATCGAAGTATGACTTCCTTCTGAGTCTACGTGCTCGCAACTGTGACTCCTACAAAGCGGTTACCTCACACTCTCACTCTCTCACTCCCGTTTATTCACCGGCAGCAGTACAAGTACACACTGAGCGAGTCCACTTGTATAAAAAGGGGTGGACCGCTTAACAACTAGGATCCATTTAGATTATTTATCAACGGATGTTTTTTTACCTCATTATATATATATATATATTTGTGTGTGTGTGTGTGTGTGTGTGTGTGTGTGTGTGTGAGTGCAGATATGTAGAAAATAGGAAAGAAAACGTTAGATAAATAATCCGGAGTTCTTTAGTATTTTTGTTTTTTTATTTTTAAAAAACAGTGCTCCATACAGAAGTAGAGATTAAGTTATAATTATTTTTTAAAAAATATGAATGAATCCTATTTTTTTTTAAATAATTATATATATATATATATATATATATAGTAAAGTAATAAATCCGTTGGTATATAATCCAAGTGGATCTCAATAATATAGAATATTAATACTGTAAAAAAGAGTATATAATCCAATTTTTGTGGATTAGTTTTAACATTTTATATTATTAGGATCCACTTGGATTACATAACGCTTTGACGCTAGTTGAAATAGTCTATATTCATGAAGTAATTTTGGATTTCTCTATTATGTTATATATATATATATATATATATATATATATATATATATCAGTTAAGTGACAAATTACATACATTTGTATTATTCCTCTCTCTCTCTCTCTCTCTCTCTCTCTCTCTATATATATATATATATATATATATATATATATGTATATTAGAAAAATAAAATGCTGTTTCCAATTTGCTTAGGAATGTCTGCAAAATAGTCGGTCTCTCCCGTTTGTAGGCAAAGTCATTTGGCAGTGTATGCTGGGATATTTTCTTAACCAATCAGATTAAGCTACTTCACGGTCTCATCCCACTTAGTTCTCTTCGTCCGTGTCTTGAAGTTAGAGAACTGCGATCGCTTGTCTGTATCCCCTTTTGTGTGTCAACGCCGTTCTTATTTCGTGAACTTTTTTACCTTGACTTATTACTATTAATTTGCTTGCTTAATACTTTTTCCCTGTTCTTTTCTTTCATTTGATATTGTTTATTGCAAACTTTGTCAATTCTGCTACCTGCGCTTTTCTGTCATTGCCAATTATTGTACATAATCCATGTGAAAGGGAGTTACTTTCATTAAGTGGGATAATAATTGGCATGCTTAGTCTGAAGTCATTTGTGACCGAACAGTAAGACATTTGAAACTATGTTTTCCCTACAAAAATAGTCGCATGTTCGATCCCTGCCAGGGGACACGGTCACCTTACTAACATTTCTTGAATGCGCAGTCCTCGTAGCGTAACACACTGTGCTTAATAAATATTAAGAGGCATGTATTTCAAAGAAGAATATACTTTAAAAAATAAAAATTCCATTAATTCCTTTATATATAATCGAGATATGTCCATAAGCATCTTAAATAATCCAAGACAAATCTAATTCTCTTAAACTCGAAGAACCATTTACAGCACGATATGTACGCATATCGAGACATGTCCATAAGCATCTTAAATAATCTTCATCACATCTGCTGCTGTTTTGTTCAAGATCAAAAGGAAGATCGTTTCCTGTCCGTCGCCATTTCTCTTTTCTTTCCTTCTAAACACAAGATTTAATGAACACACAATACAGAACAGACAAAACCGTGCATAGAATCTGATCAATTTTGAACACTCGTAATATACCGGGTTTAATAGCAAAATTGTCCAAATCGTGTAACGGCATAATTGGCCATCCCACAAAGTGTTTAATATTTAAAAAAAAACAGTAAACTAATTGTATTTCTTTTTTCCAGGTTTTCAGATAAGACGTTTTGCTTGGGGTTACTCACACTACACCTTTGCTCAATTAGATCTCATTTAAATTTCATGGACCATATTCGTAACATACTTGTTGACAACACTAATAAAATAGCATCATCTACATGCAAAAAAAGGCTAAAAATAATGGAAGCGTTATTAATAAAAACCAACACTTAATATTAACTTTGAACATGGACATAATATCTTGACCGTGTTTTGAAAAATGAAAACATTTTATAAAACTTACATACAACAAACTATTTCTTATTTTAACAGCTAAAATATTTAATCTTTGAAAATGGCTAAATGTATAGCCGAAAGAGCTTGGATAAAAAGAACATTCGGACAGTTTTTATATAATTTATCATCCGAAAAGAAAAAATTATTAGATCGCATGAGAAATTGAATAAAAAACTAAATAAAAGCACCTTGTCTGTCATTTTCAATGATATGTGCATGAAAGAAGAAATGCTGCCTAAATAAACATATATATATATATATATATATATATATATATATTCTTATTACATATGTATATCAGTCGTATAAAAATCTAAGTATATTTTTCCTTTTTAAATCTCTTTATCGTTACTGAATGACGTACTTTTTTCTTTCTTTTCACATTCTCTTGACAGCCGAACAAATAAGAATCTTTTTGTGTTGGAAATATATTTTTAGCAGGAGAAAAAGTTTAAGGCGAACAAATATCTCGTTCTTTCTCGCCAAGAACGTTATTTTTAAACGAGAACAAAGATGAATCATCATTTTTCTAACCTTTAGTTTTAAACAAAAATTCTGTATTTTGCCTACACTTACTAGTTCTGAAAAAATGCCTTTATTCTAACTAAATAAAAATGGTCGAAATATATTTATATCTATTTCGGGTTACATATATATATATATATATATATATATATATATATATATATATATGTGTGTGTGTGTGTGTGACAAATTGTAAGAAAGTTTTTGTGATGCGTTTCATCCGTTACGATTTCAACGGACATTTCATGAGAGTTTGATGAAATCCTAAAAGGATGAAAAGCGTCACAAAAACTACCAGCCATACGATCAGAACAAAGCGTTCAATTAGAATGGAGCAAAAACAGCATCATGTTTAGATGTAACAGAATCTATCTTCTTCAATTTCTTTAAAGTACTTTCATTAAATTAAAAACATTCTGAATTAATGCAGTTACTGATATAACAAAAGTCGTCTATATTTATTCAATCGAGGTTGGCTTACCTACGCCGCGCGTTGACAAGTGGAGAGCCGATTATGGAATTGATTGTGAGGGACGCGTTCCCTCGCCTTACTATCAATCCTCCCCCATCTCGCGGGTTGAGCGCCGTCGTAAACCCCGGGATCAAACGGCTTTTCTTTCGCGAGTGTCGGTCGGCCTTGTTGGCCGTTGCTCGGTCCTGTGAAGGTCTTCTATCGTCTTCTAGCGGATGGGGTTCGCGAAGCATTCCCTACGTGAGCAGCACGACTTGTCGGGGAGACGTTTCGCTCTTACTGGTCTTTGCACGCCTTCTACCATTGTCCCCGGGTCCGCCCCTTATGGGACCATGTCGGCGAACTGACGGCTTGTCTCGCTCCCGAAAAGCTTGTGCCCATTGATCGCGCATACGCGTGTGACAGTGTGTCGCCCCCGTATTCCGTGGTGAAACGGATGGTGTTTCTGACGCTGCTAGCCACGGCCCGAATGGTGATTTGGACGACGCAACAGGAGGAAGTCTTGCAAGGCATCCGTCTTTCACATCAGGAGCATCAGCTCAAGATGAAGATTAGAACTGATAGAAAACGCTTGCATTCGACAGTCTTCAGCGAAAGGTGGGTGACTGAGGCGAGCTTGGTTCGTATGTACGGGGCTAGCCTTGATTTTCTCTTTTAGATCAAGCCTACGTCACATCGGGGTGGTTTCCTGTGGAGCTCTCCCCTTGGTTCGGTTAGACAAGCTTTTGTGTACCAAGTTAATGTGAGTAAGTGTTGTGCCTGCCCCCCGGCCACATCTTTAGTTATGATCCAGCCTGAGATTCCCAACCTCCCCAGTTTGTTTTGGCCCCACTTTTGATCTCGACTGAATCAGCTTTTTATTCCCCATCTCCGTCTATATTTTCACATTTCCCACTCCCTTAGCGAGAGAACCTCTTGATTTTGTCCAATGGGCAGAATACAGCGGCTTCTCTGTTTTGAGGGTTGGACGGGCCCTACTAACATCAGTTATTTGATTTGTGTTAAGATTTTAGTTTATTATTGGGTTCATCTCCCTCCCCTCTCATTTTTTCATCATAGATTTTTATATATATTTTAGTATCATTAAATTTTTATGTCACGGGGCGCGTTTTGTAGGTCACCCTAGAGAGAATGTGGTATTATGGTGTATGGAGGATTGATTGGTGACGGACGAGTTCTTGTGGTGAATGTGGAAATTGTAATGTATTAATGGGTCGTGAATCGGATTAGCTAGGTATAGGACAGTTAGTGTAGACCAGCCTCAACCCCTCCCCTTTTGGGGCCTTGTGCCATAATTATGAAATTTTTACATAATAAATATTCAGAACCCCCTGAAGAGCGGACATTTACCAATAAACTTCGAAGTCTGGGAAAACAGCAAGGAATTGATATTAAGTAATCACACACATATACACGCAAACGCACACACACCCCTCCCCATATATATATATATATATATATATATATATATATATATATATATATATATATATTTATTATAGGATATTAGATCATTAGAACATGTGGAAAAACTGCTACATAAATGAACTCATGTTTCGATGCATATCATTGCATCTCATCAGGCATTTCAAGTGCATTTATGTAGCAGTTTTCTAATGTAATATCCTATAATAAACAATATTTGTCTATTATTGTATTGAGCCCTATTTCTAAATGAATGTAATGAAAGTTTCAATTTGAATTTGATTCGTTCTCATTTTATTCGTTCTTATTTCATTTCAGTATGCTTTGTTATTTAACCCATAGCTGGATATAGACGAATTTACGTCTTTTCCAAGGTCGTTAACAGATTCAAGCTGAAATTGAACTCGACACGCTTAATGTACTATCCACACCTCCAAGCACAATATTATTAACCATTAAAAGCATTATTTGAATTGTAATGATTTAACTTAAGAATTTTGCACTGTAGTGAAGTTTCTTTTATTTGACTCAAAGACCTAAATTCTATGCAAGATGGAACACTATCAGGAACGCCGGAATTAAATTTGACAAATAAATTCCTAGAATTTGGCTAACTAATATATTCATTTTTTGGGAGGGTGGGGTATATATTGGGATGCACCATTATCCAGTATCTTCCTAAAATGTATGTAAAATTCGGTGAAGAGATTTTAAATGTTTCTTCTTTTTTGCATTTTCTGGATAAACCAGTTTTCAACATTGCAAGCATTTGGTGAAAAGCCTTGTGTTCTCACCTTTTTAAATTTTCGCATTAAAAATCAAAACGTGAATATTAGTGACGGTTTATGGCAACGGAAAAAGTGTATGTAGCAAAATATATACATTTAACCAGGCGTTTCTTATTTGAAAACGTCAGTGATATATACACGAGCCTAAATCAGAATGTAAAACCAGTTTTGAAATTACGCTGTAAGGACAACAGGGAGGCGTTGAAGCTTGACCCCACCCGTGGACATAAGATGATCGCTAGCTAGTCGCACGCAGCATTGCATCGTTCAGTCAAGCGGCAGAGAGCAACAAGGTCAGACGTATGGACGGCTCACTCAGCGATTGCACCATCGAGAAAAACACGGCGTAGTCAAAGGGAGTAAGTGGCATAGTATGGAACACACAACATGTATCAAAGAATGTGAATGAGTGAGTAGAACGCTTTGGCGTGGATAGAACAAGTTTAATGGTCAAAAGCACCAATATTTTGTCAATAAGCCATAGTGCATGATATCATGGACTGCCGTAAGTTTATGTAGCTTTGTGAGCAACCGAACAGCTTCCTAGATACCTAACCTATGACTTTTGGCACGTCATTGTATATGTAAGAACGCTTTGCTAGATTGTTGGTTCGGAAGCTACTTTCTCTGGACGTTCATAGTGAATTCGATCATCATTTGATTCCCGATTATTATAAAGAAAGCGATCATGGCTCTCCACGAAATACCTTTTCTTTTTTATTTTATTATTCACTACCCCGAAACAATAAAATAAAATTGTCTCGCAGAAAAATCGACCATGGTGAAATTCAAATACGGTTTTCAGGCCCAGAAAATGAATGTTCCAAATAGACATATAATATAAAAAAAATATGCTTTATACCTGATATTAAACCCTTTTACCTATAAATATAGCATATCAAAAACCTCAGTTTTATCATAACGGGTTTAACAGCAAAATTGTTCAAATCAAGTAACACCAAAATTGTCCATCCCACAAAATATTTAAGATCGAAAAAACTCACTAAACTGAGTTTTTTTTCTAAGTTTTCAGATAAGACGTTTAACCATCTAAACACCATTTGTCATAAGAATCAGTGAAAAAACCCTTTAAGATATTCAGCTAAAAAGAGAGCTGATTAAAATTGTTTTGTGTCAGCCCCACTATGTCTTCCCAGCTGAGCAATGGGGAGAGGAAAAAGATCATTCAGGCTTTCAGTAATGGTACGAACATTTATACTCTGGCTTCCATCTTCATAGTTCATTCAAGAACCATCAAGAGAACGGTGAATGATTTCAAAAAGATGGAACAGTAGAGAGGAAAACTGGATCAGGAGGTCACAACTGGAAGAGGGAACATTATTTCAAATTAGAGATAAAGAGATCGATTGGAAAAGATCCAACTCAATCCATCAGACGTATGGCACGTAAAAGAGGAGTTTCATCTATGACAGTTCAAAGAGCAGTGAAAAAAGAGGTGAAAATGAAATGTTACACAAAATCTGTGAGGCATTTTGTTACTCCAGGACAGAAAGATAGAAGACTAGAGAGGGCGACGATCATGTTAAATAACTTGGAAAATGATTCTGGAATAATATATATATATATATATATATATATATATATATATATATGATCTTAATTTCAATCCTTCATGAGTTCGCTCCCGATGTTTAGCTTATGAGTAATTAAAGATGAACGTGTCATTTTCGTTTATGATCTATTTCATCACGATTTTTATTGTTATTCAAGATACGCACACACACACACACACACACACACACACACACACACACACACACACACACACATATATATATATATATATATATATATATATATATATATATATATATATATATATGTGGGGTATCATAAAAAATATACAAATACGCACATATACTTGCATGTACATATGATTATATTTATTACTCTGGTGTTATAAATAGAGTCCGCGATGTTATGGAACAGAGCTATAAGTATATATTAGTAAATATATATAGTATCCAACGATGATAGAACAACTCGGAGTTTCATGCGGTCTTGCAATCTTCAGGTGCTGAGTATATTCAGCATGAAAGTCCGAATCGTGCTATCGACGTTTGATATTATGTGTATTCACTAATATACCTATTTATATATGTGTGTGTGTGTGTGTGTGTGTGTGTGCTTGTGTAAAGTATAAAATATTGCATAATGAGTGCACTATTGCTTAGTGCAATTATATCAAACGGCGAGGAAAAGATGTACATTTATTATTAATAGTATATATATATATATATATATGAATTTGTGACATATAATTCGATTGATTTCAAGTTCGAACTTTTAAAGGTACTTAAACGGTAATAAATTGTGTTTATGGTCCTTGTACTTTTGAACAAGTATGTACGGTCTGTATGGCGA
The DNA here is from genome assembly GCA_903632075.3 of Acanthosepion pharaonis. Lineage (NCBI taxonomy): Eukaryota > Metazoa > Mollusca > Cephalopoda > Sepiida > Sepiidae > Acanthosepion > Acanthosepion pharaonis. Next base: position 242,186 of record CAHIKZ030005356.1, on the reverse strand, counting down.
GTTTCTAAGTGTAGCTTAGCCGTGGCACAAGGCAGAACGTATGGAGAACCCAGTGAGGATCCAACTCACTACTCAGTAGGAATTGATCTAGCAAGATAACCTTGCTAACCATTTTAGCACGTAAAGTGTACAAAATGATTTTCTAAACGTAGCTAGGATGTAGCACAAGGCCGAAAGTGTGGGGTACCCACTGAGGATCGAACTCACTACTCAGTAGGAATTAATCTAGCAATATATATATATATATATATATATATATATATATATATGTGTGTGTGTGTGTGTGTGTGTGTGTGTGTGTGTGTGTGTGTGTGTGACCAACCCGTCTTGTCCCATGGTTCAGTGTCCAGAGCAGTAGATCACACGCGAAATCTGGTTTTGCTCCTTAATAGTGCCATGCAAAGCGCATCCTGCTTCCAGGTAAGATAAAAGAAATACCAGGGATAGATTCATAGAGCTGTGATTTACTTGGACGTTGTCTCTAAGAGAAGTATCAAGGAATTACCATGCTTGCTTGAGGAATTATATTAGTGCGAATTTCCAACAGCCTTTACGATTACAGAATTTTGACTTTAGACTAGTCGCGACCTAAAGTTAGAGAGACCTATTTAATCTGCAATTTAACCCATAGCTAATAGAAAAAGGGATCCACTCCTTTCTAAAACACATTTCTGAAAAAAGTTAATGCAGCAGACTAAACCGGAAGTCGAACGCGGCTGGCCGTTTACATTTTTCATGCCGATAAATGTTGCACCACTCACATATGTTGAAGGTAAGATATTATTGTATAGTTGAGTACTGAATTTGTTGGTGAGGACCTTAGACTTAACACTGAGGCCTACATCAAGTACTTTGAGGGGATAGTGATGCCCTGAGTCCAAAGAGTGGCTGCTAGAAGACCAAAGGTCTGTCAACAGGACACTGTACCTTGCCACACAAGCTGGAGAACCCAGTCACGGCTGTCTTCGACCCGATCAACTCTCACATTTGGCCACCAAACTCCCCAAACTGAAACCCCATTGATTATTATGTATAGTGCGCAGTTGAGCAAGAGGCCAAGAAGATGAACTTAAAGGAAGCATTATGGCTGCTTTCATCAAGGAGACCGTCTAGATGAGTTGCAGGAGATTTCGATGTCGTCTAAAACCAATTTACTCTTTAGTATCTCAAGATATTTTTTTGTGTAATTTTGGTAAATATATCTGTTAAAATCCGATGTCAGTGTTATTTTCATTTTTGCGTCATTTATGCGACAATTTATCCATCGCACGTGTATGTATAAACTCGTGGTCACTCTTTCCGTGGTTTAACCCTTTTAGCCATTTTTCAACGAACTGCCACACACCGAGCTAACATATATATATATATATATATATATATATATATATATATATATATATATATATATATCATTCCTTATATTAGGTACCAATTCTCAAATACTTCTGATAACAGAAAACTTGAAAACGAAGAGAAAAAAAAAAGGCGTTAAGATGGATGGCCGATGGAGTAACAAGAAGGAATTTAAATACGTACCTTCTATAAAAGATTTGATTATGATCCAATATTTACTTGATGCAATGCATTTCCTTAATGGGGAGCTGATTTTAACGTCAGCGAGAAATTGATGCCTCCAGACAGAAAGGCGTCGTCGGAAAGGTGAAACGAAAACGAGGTCATTTCGTCTGCCATTTTCGCTTATCTTTCGTGAGTCATTCATGGCGTTTGTGTACTAATGATCAAATTGGTCGGATGAGATAACGAACGGCATTGGTAACTTGTATGATGTAATGCCGGCCAAATTGTTCTCTCGGATTCTTACTACAGATGTAAGCATCACTTTCGAAAAGTGTCAAGTGTGAATCGGTCTCACCATGAATATCCTGCTTCTTCTTTTATGTGCAGTGTTCATTCAGAGTCATGGCTCTCCACAACTTTCTGACCTTTATAGCCCTTAATAAATTCTTGTAGCGTTAGGGTAAATTACCCATACACGGATGGACTCTTCCAAGTTACAAATAAAAACAGTTAATGCTTTTGCCAGAGAGGTTTTTTTTTCCCAACCGTCAGCTATGACAGTTCGGACTTAATATTCTTGCTCGTTTGTATATTGTTGTATTACCGATTTTCGTTAATATATTTGTTAACTCAAATCCACTTTTGTGTCTTTATTCTGGCCCCAACAAGGCCACAAAAATTTCATTCACTAACCTTCTACCTTGTGGTCCTTGGGCTTCTATTGTGTATATATGTATATATATATATATATATATATATATATATATATATATATATATATATATATATATATATAAAATAGTTGGTGGCAGGTATGTAATAGCGGTCTGTGTGTTCTTTTGTCGTTCTCGAAAGAGCCAAAAGTTTAACTGGAATCTCTTGACAGGTGTGATCTTGCATAGCACTGGCATGGCACTGGCAACCTTTTCTGGTCGTGATGGCTTAATCCACGAAGACAACACGCAATTATCGGGCGCAAATTTCATGGTAAATTGCCTATAGACAGATGGACTCTTCCAAGTTACAAATAAATGCAGGTACTGCTTTTTGACAGATGGTAGTTTTTTTCCCCACAATTTGCTCCCCGGCATGGAGGAATGGTGAGCAAGATTGTTTCGGTAAAACAGTTACGATTGAATAGTGAGTTCTAACCTCACTGAGTGCCACATACTTTCGGTCTTGTGCCACATCTAAGCCGAGCTTAGAAAATCACTAGTTTTTTTTCACAGCAGTTAACTTTGACATTCTTGCCTGTTTGTATATTATTGTATTAACGATTTTCGTTAATATATTTGTTAACTCAAATCCACTTTTGTATCTTTATTCTGGCCCCAACAAGGCCACAACATGTAGAAAGAATGTACAGGGTGTTGCAGAAAAATTCGACACTTGACAAAAAGAAAACAAAATAGGCAATAAAAAGTTGCATATGCAGATACCCGACAGTTTGACAACTAACTAACGTTTTTCTCTCTACCCTTTTCCAGGATGGAATATGAGCGCAGAGCAGTGGTAGTAGCTTCTTTTCGCGTCGGGAAGAAGCCTGCGGAAGTGATAGCCTGGTTTGGGGTAAAGAGGACCATGCTCATGGACATTTGGAGGAAGTGAAAGGCATGTGAGAACAAGGACGAATTTACTACCAAACGAAAGTCCCACAACGTTCGTACTTCGGCAGTTAGGACCGACGAGTTCGTTGCCGCCGTCAAGGAGACAGTCGACAATGATGGGAGCCAGAGCTACGCCAAGATCGCGGCTGACATGGGCTGTCACAATCGACGATCTGCCAAACGATCAAGAAGGACATTGGTTACTCCTCCTACCGCAAGTCTCACCACATGCTCGTCACGAATGCCTCCAAGGGGTCATGGAAGGTGAAGGCGGCGGTTTTGCTGAACGAGTCCGGGTCCATCAGGATGCTGAGTTTCTTCTCTGATGGAAAGAATTTCATCGAGGACCAGACGAGCAAGAGGCAGAAAGACAGGTGGATCTGCAAAGACATTGAGGAGGTTCCTGTCATGAAGCATACGAAGTTTCCTTTCTCCGTTATGGTCCTTGGCGTCATCTCCAGCGAAGGGGACGTCATGCGTCCGTTCTTCTTTCAAAAGGGCCTGAAAGTCACCGATCTACCAGGAGGTGCTGAGGAGCATGGTGAAACACTAGATGAACGAGATCGCCACCGGACGACCCTACGTTTTCCAGCAGGACTCAGCTCCTGCACACAAAGCCAAAACGACCCAGACCTGGCTGCTCAACAATGTTCCTCACCACTGGTCGCCGGACTTGTGGCCGCTCTCCTCACCCGACTGCAACCCCCTTGGCTATTTCTTCTGGGGTGTGATCGAGGCCAAGACCAAAAATCTCGCCCACAACACGGTCGACTCTATGTAAGCTGCCATCGTAGAGGCTTTCGCCGCTATGGACAAGGAGATGGTCGCCAAAGCGTGTGACTCATTTCGCGCCCGCCTTGAGATGGTTATCGCCGCCGGCGGCGGTTATATTGAAAAATATTATTATGTAACTGTTGCTAAATAAATTTTCAGGTCTCTGCATATGCAACTCTTGCTTTTATTGTCTGTTTCTTTTTCTTTTTGTCAAGTGTCGGATTTTACTGCAACACCCTATAATATCTTCCATGTGGACTTGGCCTTGAATTCTTCTATGTGCCATGTCTTTCCGCCAGATCCTATTTCTTAGCCATATTTGTCTTCATACTGTCCCTCCTACGCCATCCATATACAAAAATTTGTTAGGTAGATGACTAACCGTTTTCTTCTGTCTCTCTTGCCTTCAATATGCCCTGTGAACGTTAAATTTTCTAACCCTTCTTTCCTCATTATTTACTCTAGAAATTTCCCAACAAAATAAAAAATAATCTCTGTTTCCTTTTATTTATTTTTTTTTGGTCTATGTCTTTTCACTAATTCAGCGCGTGTAAATTTTGTTGGCCATATGACCACACGTTAACCTCAATGGCTGTTCTAAACAAACTCAACGATACCTAAATAGAAAAACGCTGACATTTGCCTACATTTTTGAAGTATAAAATCATTGAGGATTATCTCCTTAAAAATGATCACACAATGAAAATTAAAGTTTATAAATCAACGGAAAAGTGTCTAAAGGAGCAAGGGTCACTTAGCTAATGGCAAAGACAATTACATTGTGCAAGCTCTTCATCGCATCTATACACTTGACTATACACTTGACTAAACTCGGCCCTGTTGACAGAATCTAAAATATACTAATTGCATCTCCTGAACACGGGAAAGACACCCACCAAAAAGAAAACTTCTATTGGTATGAACAATTAGTGCTTGGTTATTGATTCATATATATAAATATTCAATATTTACCTATCGACTCAAATATAAACACTACCAACTAACAGCACACCCAGTAATGGGACTGGCTGTGCTGTGTGAGTTATGGTCACAGTGAGTTCTTGCCACGAGACCAGATGATCAATCAGCAAACCTACAAAGAGATCCTGTGGCGTTTGTTTTGCTCAGTGTGCGAGAAGAGGCGTGAGTTGTAACAGGAAAAATGGTGGGGGTTTCACCACGTTAAAGAACCTGCTAACAACGTCCTGTGTCCCCGGCATTTCCGAGCCGAGAAGAAGATTGGTGCACCGGAACAATCTTCCTATTCAGCCTGATCTTGCACCGTGTGATATTTCTTCTTTTCCCCAAGCTCAATGGACTCATCAAAAGTACCTGTTTTGAAGGCGTAAAGGTCATCAAAAAGGCCTTAACGACGGAGCTGAGGAGCACCTCAGAAGAAACCTTCCAGCTGCGAAGGGAAGCGTGGCACAATAGAAGGAAAAGTTCTCTATACTCGAAGGTAGTTACTTTCAAGGGAAAACGATGCACTTTGTTTTTTGGAAGTGAAATAAATTCTTTGTGACACCAATCCCGATACTTTTAGGACAGATACCAAATGACTGCGATCAGACGTTCCTACGAGACTTTAATACAAACGCGACCAATGTTTACCTATACGCAAACGTATATGAATGATAAAGGTTTACTCATAGTCTCAAACATAACCCCGATCAATATTTACCTATAGGCAAAATTATATGATTGAAAAATGTTTAATCATAGACTCAAACATAGACCCAAACAATGTTCACTGTGTGTCTAAAAAATAAAACAGATTTCTACATTAAATAGCCCACCAAATGTTGACATTTATTACATCATTTCACTCCAAGCAAGGTAATAAATCCACTAAGACTCAAGCGGTTTCTGAGTGTGAGGGAATATCTGAAAAATAAAGCATTATTATCGAGAGCGATCAAACTACAGGAATTAAGAAGACGATAGATATTGCACTTAAGTTTTGAAGTTTATTTGAAAGCAAGTAGCCGGAAGAGAGCTTCACAAGCGAGAGGTGTGACGGAAGGAAATGTTGACATAGAACTTACGGTAAATGTAACCATTTCAACTGTAAAATGATGAGTTCTTGCTGCCAATCTAGTAGTATGCTTAAAATCATAAAAAAAAATCTAGGTACCAACGCCCCTCAGAACAATGACCATGAAATTTTTCATAGTAAAGACAAAGGGAAATTACTTTACGACACCAGGAGAATAGCTGAAGCCGAGATGCCAGGTCAGACATATTGCAGACTCTCTTTTAAATTCATAGCACATGTGACAGAAATTATAAATGTGTAAGATAATTTCTGGCGAGAAAAAAAAAGTCTAGCACGGTACAGGGAACAAAATTTCTTAGCAGCGGCCAGAGAAATTGATTCAATATGAACTTTCCACTCGTGTCATCGGAAAACATTAACCCGAGAAGTCGCGTCGAGTTACTCTGCTGGAAGTTAACATCAGCCATGTTGATCGAAGGCAAAATAGGCTCTCTCATCCAATTAAAAGGGAGCGATTTTGTTTTGGCGACATTAAAAGGAAGATACTGTTTCTTGCCCCAGTTAACAACAGATTGTAAGTCTCTGTTTATATTTCTGAGATGAGGTATTATGTAAATTATTTACATTATTCGGACTATTGTCCTCATCTTTGTTGCCATATTTATTACAACGTTTTGGCTGTTGTACGCTCCGGCCTTCTTCTGATGTTTGGAATGTCGAACTGAACCCTTTATTTCGCTCACTGGGGTAGACTGTTCTAGTTCCACGTGCCATGTTTAATGGATGTCAGTTATCAGTTATCTCCTGTTAATTTCCCTCTGAAAGTTCTCCACTGATAACAGGAAAAATTGCAATATGAGCACTGGTAAAAAAAGAGAGAAATTAACAAGAGATAACTGATAACAAAAATTGACCCCATGTTGTATCCTACCTCGTGAAAAGTTTGGTAAATACCGAACTGACATAATGTTATTAGGAAAAAAAACTTTTTCTTCCTAGTTAAGGATTACTTGTACGAAAATAATACGCTATAGAAGAATTGAAGATAATCATTCAGCAACTATTACGACAAATGCAGCGGAAGCGGGTTGAATATCGAGAACAGCGGAAGTCAATCCTAGAAAAGCAAGGAACAGGGAATGCTTCAATTTCATTTTCGCCGGAGTCAGTCGATAGCTCAATTACTGAATTTAATTACGTCCAAGAAGTAAACATTACATTTCTATCGTACTTCAGAAGGTACAAAGCCATTTTCAGAAAAAATGTCAAGGATGGTCGGATGTAAAGAAAATACATCTTCATTTGCGAAAATTGTGCCCTGCTGAACATGAAAAATATCTGAATGTCATTTTACTGAATACTCCAGAAAAGGCGTCATTTAACGAAACAGTGTCGGTATTATCAAATGTTTTTGGTGAAAAAAATTCACTTTTTATACACATTGGCAGTGCTTGAAACTTACTAAGAATGAAGATGAAGATGAAGATTTTGTCCCATATGCCAGTAAAGTCAACTTTTAGTGTGAGAAATTTAAACTGGACGAACTATCCCCAGATTTAAATGTCTGATCTTCATTAAAGGTCTAACATTAAGCAACGATGCGGAAATAAGCCTTACAAAACTTGAACAGGATTGAAAGTTAACGATACTGACTGTTGCGGAAGAGTGCCAAAAATATCAATTTAAGGGACGATACAGCGAAAATGGAACGAAATAGCACGTCAGAAGTACAAGTAGCTCTAGAAAACAGTAGTAACAACAGGACAAATCCGAAATCTGCCTAACTTAATCCCATGCTATGGCTGTGACATGTTTCATTTCAGAATGGACTGTCCATTTAAAACTAAAAAGTGTTTTGTGGTAAAACAGGTCACAAACGAAACTACTGCAAATCGAAAAGCAAAAGAAATAAACCAATTAACTTGCTGAAAGTAGATACCCTTTGCTATGTCCGAACCTGATTAAAACAAACCGCAGTGTTATTGAAAAAATAGATTATTCAGAATGGATCACATCAGCGGTTTATATTAGAAAGAAAATTAATAAGATTCGTTTATGATCAGATTTTTCAACTGGTTGAATGACTGCTTCCTTCCACATGTATATCCCCTACCAGCTCGAAAGGATATATTTGTCAAATTAAATATTGGCATTTTTTTTTCAAAAATTGACCTGTCTGAGGCATAACTTCAAATCGAATTGGATGAAGAATGCCAGAAGTATTTGACTATTAATACACATAAAGGACTCTCTACAACCTTAGAAGATTACCCGTTTGTGTAAAATTAGCCCGGGTATTTTTCAGCAAATAATGGATACTATGTTGGCAGGACTAGACGGTGTCATCGCTTATATAGATGACATGCTTATTAATAGCGTCAGAGAAATACAGAATGTAAAACTGATTTAGCAAGTATTTTACAGACTACAGGATTATGGTTTCAAACTCTGAACAGAAATGTCAATTCTTGATGGATAAGAATAAATATTTAGTGTAGATAAACGACGAAAAAGGAAGAAGACCAGATCCCACTAGAGCAAGTGCCATTAAACACCTACAAATTGGTGATCCTACAATCATTTCTCGGATTAACGAGTTATTATAATATTTATGTGCCGGGGATGTACAAATTGCGAACATCTCTGAATTATTTACCTAAAAGAGCACGAAATAGAATTGGTAGGCAGAATGTCAAAAAGATTTCAAAGGAATTAAAAATGACTAACTTCAAAATTATCTCTGGTATATTAGAACTGGCACCATCAGCGTCGGACGCAAGCAAATAAGGCATAGGATCTGGTAATAGCCGATAAATTCAAAGACCGTTCAGTGAAAGCACCCGCTCACGTTTCACGGCGTTTGACACATACGAAAATGTGCTACGGTCAAATTGAAAAGGAAGTGCTTGCTATAATTTTTGCTGTAAAGAAATTTCACAATGATATTAGGATGAAAATTCATACTGCAAACAGATCATCGTCCATTATTAAATATATTTGGTTCCAAGAAAAGGATTTCCACACATACTGCAAACAGACGACAGCGTTCTGCTACGATTTTGGTATACTCTGATTTCAAGATGAAATTTCTATCGTCAAAGAAATTGGGACAGGTAGATGACTTATCAAGGCTGATATCGAAATCTAAAGAAGATTTTGAAGATACTGTAATTGCTTCGCTGGAATCCAAAAGCAAAATTAAAAGCCTGGTGTGTAACACGATTAAAGAATTATCAGTCACGATTGACGATATCAAAATGAATTCTAAAATGGGTACATTTATTCAAAAAACTATGAATGTCATTGAGTAGAAATAGAGTGAAAGTAAAATGAAACCTGCTAACAATAATGCATTTTCTATTTGTGATGGAGTACTTTTGTACACGGATAGAATGGTAATTCCGTTATCACTGTAAAAAGGATTTTAAAATAATTCTACGTAGGACATTCTGGACTAGGAAGTCACTGATGAGAAGCTACGTATATTGTCCAAAGTTGAACAAAGATACCCAAAATATGGTTAGAAAATATAATGGTTGGAATTTGGCAGTAAAATCACTACCTATAAATTATCAGGCATAGCCGAGCACTGTTAAACCGTGGGCAAGACTACATGTAGACTTTGCCGGATAACTAAATGGTTCATACTATTAAACTTTCATTGACAGTTTCACAAAATTGGCTCGAGATATTAAAGTGTAAAAGACCTAATATTGCAATAACGATTAAATTCTTACGCGAACTTTTTGCAAGGTTTGGATTACCTGACAGTGTGGTAGATGTAGCTAGATGCGGCCGTAAGTTCTATGCTAACAGTTTCTTGTTTAGCACTTCTCGCTTGTGGAACTCTCTTCTTGCTCCATTCTTTCCAGCCAACTTTAATCTGCAAAAATTTAAATACAATATCAATCGCTCTCTACTCTCCTTCTGATTATTTCTTTATATTTCTGTCTACTATTAAAGGTTCTGTCCCTAATTCTAATATTACGCCAGGCTATGCCAAAACGTAATGCCACTGAAACGTTGGAAGTGTGCCAATGTCGGTAAAAGTATCGACTAAAGAATGTGCATATCTAAAAAGTTGGTGGAGATGAACACACCTCTCCAGAATAAGAATTAGACTGATCCAAATAGTATATATACTGATACAAAGAATGGTCAGCTGTTGGAACTTGTCGAACTCTCTACTTTCGGGCAGAGAGGAACCCAGACAAGGTAATGCCTAAGGGCAAAGTCTCGTCTGGAGAGGCAGACAGCTACCCGATTCCGTGTATACAGGGTCTAGGGACAATTTTTGCCCGAGCCTACTGCTCCACCTAAAAACTTGACCTTGTGCCACATCCCGCCTTGTGGGAAGGTTTGGGGTAAAAACAGAGGTAACCGCTCGCTGAGCTGTTACATCTTGTCGAACTCTCTGCCTTTGAGCGGAGAGGAACCCAAACGAGGCTATGCTAAAAGGCAGAATCTCGTCTGGGGGTAGTTGACAAACCCCACCTCGTGTATGCGGGGTTTACGGGAAAATTTTGCCCGAGCTCACAGTCTCGAAATCCCCCACAAAAATTGACCTTGTGCCGCATTTTGCCTTGGGGGAGGTTTGCTAAATACAGAGAGCTAACCGGGAGCGAGCCTTATATCCTTACTACAGAATTCACTAAGGCTACGTCGGCTCCAAGCAACATTATATTTCATGATTGTGTTATCTTCATTCAATGGAATGAAGACATAGCATTTACTCACTGGATGCTCCACATTTGTAGCCTTGAGCAAAACTCACCAAGAAAAAAAGGCATCGTGCACGATTCTCTTGAGTAATAACTTACCACAGAAAAATAAATTACTCGTAAATATTGAATTTTATTATCATTATACATGGTTCTCATAAAATTGATCTCATATTTTGGTCTAATAACATAAGCAATTCTCGCTCAAATGATCTCAGATTTTAATAAAATGTGTAAAAATTCAGTTGACTGTGCGTGTTTATCTCAGTGAGAATCAACCTCGAAGATGGATCGAGAGTGATAATGATAGTGATTTTCCAAGCGTAGCTTAGATGTGGCACAAGACCTAAAGTAGGGGACACCCAGTGAGGATCGAACTCACTACTCAGTCGTATTTGTTCTAGCGAGAAAAGCTTGGTAACCATTACACTGCCTCGAGGCGCCCAAAGAGGGATAATGACAACGCGCTGTTGGAATAGCCACCACGTTCACCTGAGTTGATACCTTGTCATTTTTTTTTCTATGGGGATATGTGAAAGGACAGGTCTATATCCCCCACTCTTCCTATAAGCCTAGAGGAAATTTAACAGGGAATCACTGAGGCGCTGGAGAGTGTTACGCAAGACATGCTACAGCGTGTTTAACAGGAGCTAGACTACCGACGATGTGTGTCATGTGTGGTGGCCATATTAAACATCTATGAAGCTTTGTGGAGTCGGTTATAAAATCTACATATCTTGGAATATCTTGTTCGAAGTGGGATAAATCGTTTATTGTTCAACTTGAAGCGTATTTTATTTCGTTTGCCTGGGACATGGAGTTACTCAGGTATTCACATTTTAAATGATGTCAATATTTTTGGGGGAGGGATACCCTGTATTTACTGTTAGGTAATAACATGCTATCTTAATATATGCTATCATACAGAAAAATGTGAAATTAACTGTGACAAATAATGTTTTTTTTTAATAAATCAGTCAGTGCAAAAACATAATTGATCAAATATGTTTTTGAAAGCATAGACACTGTTAAATTTAAACGCAACAATGATTAGAATATAACTAAATTAAAATAATTATCATAGAATTAAACATAGCACTTAGAATATTGCTGCCACATATGCTCTAGTACCCCTGCTATTTACCTTGACCTCCTTGATAAGATCCAAAGAAGAATCAGCAATTGGTCTTGATCTGGCATCTCGGTTTCAGTCACTTACCCACCAGCGTAAGGTTGCCTCTCTGTACCTTTTTTTATAAATACTTTCATGGTAATTGTTTGGAGGAGCTCTTCGCTATGGTATCTAGACTTCATGAATTAAAGCGCAATACGAGACTGGCGGCGAGATCTCATTAATTATCAGTTGAGCTAGCTAGATGTAACCGTAACTTCTAGGCTAACAGTCTCTTCTCTCGTACTTCTGGATTGTGGAGCTCCCTTCCGGCCCCATGCTTTCCAGCCAACTTTAATCTGCAAAAATCTAAATGCAATGTCAATCGCTATCTACTGTCCTCCTTATTACTCTTTTCTTCTGCCCGTTACTAATGTTTCTGTTTCTAATACATCCACCCCAAATGACACCTTGTGTCCTAGTGGCTTTATTGTCTTGGTTGGGGGGATATGGATTAAATACTCTACACTTTTCTGAACATAGCTCAAATAGATCTCATTTAAATATTCATGGAGACCTACCGGACACTATTCGTAACATACTTGTTGACAACGGAATATAATAGCATCATCTACATGCAAAAAAAGGCTAAAAATAATGGAAGCCTTATTAATAAAAGCACAAAAAACAACACTTAATAATATTAACTTTGAATGTGGACACAATATATTGACCTTGTTTTGAAAAATGAAAACATTTCATAAAACATACATACAACGAACTATTTCTTATTTAATAGTTAAAATATTTAATCCTTGAAAATGGCTAAATGTATAGCCGAAAGCGCTCGGATAAAAAGAACATTCGGACAGTTTTTATATAATTTATCATCCGAAAAGAAAAAAATTATTAGATCGCATGAGAAATTGTATAAAAAACTAAATAAAAGCACCTTATCTGTCATATTCAATGAAATGTGCTTGAAAGAAGGATTGATGCCTAAACACACAAATTATATATATATATATATATATATATATATATATATATATATATATATATATATACAGTCATCCTGATTATACCTTTTCCTTTCAGCCTACTATTAATGTCTCTCTCCCTAATTGTTCCACAGCCTGTAACCCATTGCGTTTTAATAGCTTTATTGCCTTGCTTAGGGTGATATCGATTAAAAAAAAAGAAAAATTAGAATTAGAAAAAAAAAAATAGAAAAAAACATTAATAATTTATTTTTCATGAAAATTGTAGCTTTTAGTGTTTCATTGATTTGACTTTATATTGAAAACATTTTGGGGAGTTTCTTGTAAAATCTAATGCAATGATATTTCTTTCACAAAAATAGTAATTACAAAATGTTTGTGATGTTTTAGTGCAATAAACAGAAGCTCATATTAATGTCTATTATGAAAGGGTGTGTTTTGTTTTTTTCATGAATAAGCGGTAATTAATAAAATAATGTTAATTCTCAAAAATATTTTAATGTTTATTTTAAGAAAATGGACGCCTTAAAATTCATAATTGAGATAAATTCGGTTAATATTTTTCAGAGGTCAAAAAACCCATTCCCCCTTTGTAAATATGAACTCATATTAACTTAATTCGAAGAACAACACATACTTAAAAATGCGTTCTTTTTTTTTCTTTAATTTAATACCTTCCACATCTGCTTTTAACTTCGAGCTTGCCTTTTATATATATATATATATATATATATATATATAATATATATATGTATATATATATATATATATATATATATATATATATATTTACATGTATATATACACACACACATATATATATATATATATATATATATATATATATATATATATACATACTTACTTACTTTTTTACGTCTCTTTTTATGCGCAACGTTGTTTTCGAAATTTGATAACGTGTCATTATTGGTCGTTTTTTTTTTTCCTGTAAATGTCAGTCTTTACTTTTACGATTGTACATGATCAAAATTCTCTGACCCTCTACGTAGCAGTTGGTTAACAAGATCATCTTATTGATCATTCGCAAGAGGAATGAAGTCGGTCCTCGCTGCACTCGTCCGTATTTTCTTAACTCAGCTTAGTAAATTTCACTCCTTCGCAAGTCGCGTTTTTTTTTTTTTTGCCGGGGAAGGGTTGTTTTCATAAGTACAATTATATTTTATTCAATTTATATATTCACTATTATGGGCACCTCGATGTAATGGTTGGTGATCTGATCAATTACGACTGAGTACTGAGTTCGATCCTCACTAGGTGTTCCATAGTTTCGGCCTTGTTCCATACCTAGGCTACTCTTAAAAGGACACAGGCGGCGTGGTGTCAACATTAATAAGCTTGTCTCAGCAGGATCAATTACGACTGAGTAGTAAATTCGATTCTCACGGAATGTCCTACAAGAAGGAGAACATGATCCTTACTAATAACAGTAAGTGCCTTACTAATAACATTAAGTGCCTTACTAATAACAGTAAGTGCCTTACTAATAACAGTAAGTATCTTAGTAATAACATTAGTGTGATATACGGAAGTGAAAGTACCGAGAGTCGGTAAAGGAGAATCGGGTAGATGTGCGAGGCACATACTTCCGCCTTCCTTTTTAAGGAAAGATTTCTCCGAGATTCGACCTCGACCTTCTCTTGCACTTCAGACTAATTCATTTCCAACAGGATATCAGCACCTAACCAGATGACGAGTATCTTGACCGACCCTTTCGTCCAGAGGAAAGGTCCGGGAAGAGAAACACCCTTCCACGAACCCAACCGTACGCCAACAGACTTATCGTGGTTGATCTTGACCCCTGTTATCGTCTCGTACCCTCGATACGTCGTCAGCATAGGCAGAATACCTAGCCGAGGTGGTAGCACCAGGTAAGGAAATTCCGCATATAACTGGATTCGTCTTTAACTTGTGAGGGAAAAGTTCAAACACAAGAACGCAAAGCAAAGGCGAAAGCGGACAACCTTGACGAATGGAACGAGACGATACGAAAGGCTCCGATCGACCCCCATTCCCTTTCGGCCATATCACATCTAAGCTACGCTTGGTAAACCGCTATATATCCGTCATTATTAGCAACGGCCAAGGAGCTCTTTGGTTTATGTTTGTGAAATATCCGCGGGTATTGATACGAAAAAGTTTTCGGCGAGGTCTTATATTTGGTTTTCAGCAGAGAAAGTTCCACCCCTCAAAGCCTTTTACGGCGATTGTAAAGGGAAATAATCGGTTGATGAATATGGCGGGTCGGTTAGAACAGACCAGCCGAGTTCCAAAACGTTTTCCTAGGTTATCCACCCTGCACACTATATTCTGTTGTTGATAAGAACAGTATTTTCTGTATTGACAAAAGTAGGATACTTTTCGAGCAAGGTTTTATGCACATGTTGCAACTGCAGGAAGTATAAATGTGCATTCAGTGCATTCGTGTGAATAACTCAAACTGAATAAGGGCACCATCTATTCTTAACTTACATCTATTATTCGTATTACTTATGACTAAACCGAATCTATCTATCTTAGAGTACTCTACATAATTGCCACATATGATTAGTAGTGAGGATTATACATTCGTCATTAGAATTTGTTCCCCAAAACAGAAATTCTTCTTCTTTCTATGTGCCGTGTCCTTTTAGAGCGTAGACGATCATGGCTCTCCACTTCTTCCTATCCCTTGTAGCTCTCAATAATTTTCGTCCATCTGCCCCTCCCACAGACCACGTTCTGTCATTTACTTGCTTCAGATATTCCTTTGTCTCTCTTTCCCTCTATTCGACCTGTGAGCATTAGATTCTCTAGGCCTTTCTTTCTCATTACCTGTCCCAGAAATTTCACCTGCCTCTTCCTGATGCTAAGTATAAGCCTCCTCCTTGTTTGCATCGTCTCCAAAACCTCATCGTTGCTCACACGCTCGGTCCATGATATCCTCAGCATCCTTCTGTAGTACCATAACTCCATTGTCTCGAGTCTCTTCTTTTATCTTTAAGGAGACCGTCCAACATTCGCTGCCGTAAAGGAGGAGAGATGTCACGTAACAGCTCAGTATTCTTTTCTTTCTTACCAAAGAGATCCTCCTGTCTCGCAATACTCTACCTATATTCTTGGAATGCGTCCTTGGATGTTCTAAAAGTCACCATAAAAATGTCATAAATGTTATAATGTCAACATAAAAATATTCTAAAAGTCACCATAAAAAGTTACCATAAAAATGTTCTAGAAGTCACCATAAAAGGTCACCATAAAAATGTTCTAAAAGCCACCATAAAAGGTCACCATAAAGTCACCATAAAAATGTTCTAGAAGTGATCATAAAAGGTCACCATAAAAGTCACCATAAAAATGTTCTAGAAGTCACCATAAAAGGTGACCATAAAAGTTACCATAAAAATGTTCTAAAAGCCACCATAAAAGTTCACATAAAAGTCACCATTTGGCGGACATTTGGGCGATATTATTTTTCACACATAATTGCCATGTCTTAAATAACATCATCCAATAGAGAAATAAATAAATTTTCACAAATAACACTGAGTTATTTAATACTGACTTTGATCCGTCTTAATGAAACACCTTTATATATAATCCATCTTAATGAAACACCCTGATATATAATCCGTCTAAATAAAACACCCTTGGATGTTGCAATAACTTGGATCGATTTTAAATGTGAATTAAGTTTAAGCGTCTAATGATTTTTTTCTTTTTCTTTTAGATTTGGCGGACATTTGGGCGATATTATTTTTCACACATAAATGACATCCTTATATACAATCCGTTTAAATGAAACACTTTATATATAATATATATAATATATTTATATAAATTTAAAAATATTAAAATAAATATATATTATATATTATATATAAATAAATTATATTTATACATAGATTTATAAAATTTATATATTTATAAATAAATTTATATATATATAAATGAATATTATATATTAAAATAAATATACATTTTTATTATTCGCTAGAAGCAAATGTACTGAAATGCTGTGTAATATCAATCCCCTTTTAAAACAGTGAATGCTAGACAATTTCTTCATAGATAAAGAAGAATCTCAACACCTCAGAAGGATGATGAGAATTATACGGGGAGAATAAGTGAACAACGAGGGAACTTTAAGGAAAATGGGAACTTATGTTTGGGATCAGAAATAGACAAGTGAAATTTCTGGGATACATAATGAGGAAAGAGTGTCTGGAAAATTTGACACTCACACTAGATATTGAAGGCTGGAAAGACAGACAAATAAAAGGAAGACGGGACGAACAAGTAAGGAATTAGTCCTCCTTGAGGCAATAGATATGTGGTTCTACAGAAGGATACTGAGAATACCTCGAACAGAGCTTGTAAACAACGAGGAAGTTTTAAGGAAACGAAAGAATACTTATTTATAAAATCAAAAAGAAACTGTTGACCTTTCTAGGACACGTAAGTAAACTTTCTCTGTTGTTTTCTTTTTAATATTATGACCTTTTTATTTACACTATTGTATATTTGGACTATTGTCATCATCTTTGTTGTTGTGATCGCAACGTTTCGGCCGTCGTATCCTCCGGCATTCCTCAGGTGTTTTACTCTATAGGTTATCCGGATCGATATACGACTGAGGAAGTCTGGAAGATGATGACAATATGCAAATGTCAGTAGTGTAAATAATGATAACACCTCATCCCAGAAATTTAGACAGAAGGCGATTAGTTGATAAAAACAACAAAGATGAGGAGAATAGTCTGAATGTAAAAAGTGTAAATAATGATATCTCGTCATCCCAGAAATTTAGACAGGAGGTGATCAGGTGATAAAAATATCAAAGATGAGGGCAATAGTCTGAATATAAAAAGTGTAAATAATGATCACTACTCATCCCAGAAATGTAGACAGGAGGTAATCAGGTGATAAAAATAACAAAGATGAGGACAATAGTCTGAATGTAAAAAGTGTAAATAATGATCACTACTCATCCCAGAAATTTAGACAGAAGGCGATCAGGTGATAAAAATAACAAAGATGAGGACAATAGTCTGAATGTAAAAAGTGTAAATAATGATCACTCCTCATCCCAGAAATTCAGGCAGAAATTGTAATTTTGTTTCGCTCTTCAACGGAAGTGATTTAATGAATAAAACGTTATTTTTGATATTATTTAAGGTTTCATTTGTACAATTTGTCGACCAGAGATATTTTGAAAAAGGGTCATATTGTCTCAAAAATCCTTTTTCTTTTTTGCGTGTGAGCAACGTAGTGAAGATGTCAAAATCAGAAATTTGACTTCCTGTGTAGCGTAGTAACAGATGAAAATGCGACGCAGAAACTCAAAAGGCGAATTGCAATAGTGGAAGATGCCTTTCAAAATGAATTAAGAAACAAGAAAATATCATTAGGCAACAAAGAAAAAAGTGTTGAGATGTAATGTCCTATCAGTCTTCTCGTGTGGCAGTGAATGCAAGATTTCCTCACAGAGGAAGAGAAGACATGAGACGAGAAAGATGAGGTTCTACAGAAGGATGCTGAGAATATAATGGCTGGAACATATGAGTAACGAAGCTGTGTCTACCGTTTGACTCAACTCTAAACTGGACCTATGCGTTAAATCATTCTTATGACTTATATTCGAAATTATATTCTCATATTCGACAATAATTCTTATATTCGAATTTATATTCTTATATTCGACATTATATCCTTATACTCGACATTAATTCTTATATTCAACATTATATTCTTCTATTCGATATTAATTTTTATATTCGTGATTATATTCTTATACTCGACATTAATTCTTATATTCGCCATTCTTATACTCGACATTATATTCTTATATTCGACATTAATTTTTATATTCGATATTATATTCTTATATTCGACATTAAATGGCACAACAAGCGTTGCTGCGTCGTTAAATTTAGTAATCTAATCCTCAACAATTATCGAGTTTGCGAGAATTCACACGCCATCGTCAGTAGAAATGTTGAAACTTAAATACACATTGGAATCAGTGTGATTTCACATTTTCAAAATGGCTGCTCTATTCTGCTCATGCCCATCTGTTCCAGCCTGTCTTCAATACCGACAGATTCAACTTGTGGTTTATACTACAACTATGCTGATTATACCTTTAGTTACAGTTTGATTATATACCAGGGGTTTTAATTTAAATTTTCTCTTTCTCCTATACCGATTGCCAACCACGGCTCAGCTATTTACCCCATAGCAGCGGGTACAAGAGATGGATTCATTTCTTTCCCAAGAGTATGTGTGCTAAAATAAATGTAACGATGTAAAATGTAATTCGAACACGATTCGACTATTTTTTGTTCAAAGTCTCTAAACATTACACCACCTGATCGTTCATAGTGAATAGGGATAAGAAAAAAAACTCTCAACATCTGGTGGCCTTTGTTTCAGAAACATTACTCGTTTCATTGTCTTCCTTCATCCTGCACGCATCTCTACCTCAAAAATATTTAGCGTCAACGCCATCTTTTTACGTATAGATCAACTCCTAGCATCTATGTATAGTTTACCTTTGGCAGAGACTGAAGAGGAGACTGGAGGCAATAGAGATGTAGTTCTACAGAAGGATACTGAGAATACCACGAACGGAGCCTGTAAGCAAAGAGGGAGTTTTAAAGAAACGAAAAGAATACTTTTTCATAACATCGAAAAGAAACTGTTGACATTTCTAGGACACGTAAGTAAACATTCCCTATATTGTTTAATATTATGACTTTATTATATACACTATTCCTAGTCATCTTCTTCATATATGACGGCATCTGAGAGGCTTTTGGCAAAGACCATCTTTTTTTTAACATAGTGAACTGGTGTTACTGATTCACAAACAAAGGACTATACCAAATAAAAGAAATAGAAAATAGATATTACATGTACATATAACAAACTCGAAAAGAAAATAATGACAGTGTTGCCATTCCACTCTACTTCAAGCACAAAGAATACTGGAAAGAGAGATAACAGCTACTGGACATGAGAAACCTATTTTCCTGAAAAAAATTGTTTTAAGAGAATGATTTCCTTTCAACCGAAAGCATTACTGGCGGCTCTGCCAATGAATGCTAAATGTTTCCTTGTTGGGAAGCGGCTAATATTGCTATTGCAGTTACCATGTAAAAGTTGACTCATGCATCGGTCGATCCTATTTTATTCATGTATCAGTCGAACTCTACATTAATCCTGTACACATCGACCCAAAACCTACTCACGTATAGGTCAACACTTATATAGAAGTCAACCCGATCATATTCCTGCATAAGTCGAGTTCTTATATTGATGCATTGGTCAACCCCCACCTTATTCATGTACAGGTCGAATCCTAATGTATTCATGTACAGGTCGAATCCTAATATATACATGTACAGGTCGAATCCTGACGTATTCCAGTGTACGTCGAATCCTGGCATATTCATGTATAGGTCGTATCCTGACGTATTCATGTATAGGTCGAATCCTCACGTATTCCTGTGTACGTCGAATCCTGGCATATTCATGTATAGGTCGAATTTTGACGTATTCAAGTACAGGTCGTATCCTGACGTATTCCTGTGTACGTCGAATGCTGGCATATTCATGTATAGGTCGAATTTTGACGTATTCAAGTACAGGTTGTATCCTGACGTATTCATGTACAGGTCGAATTTTGACGTATTCAAGTACAGGTTGTATCCTGACGTATTCATGTACAGGTCGAATCCTGACGTATTCTTGTCTAGGCGGAATGCTGGTATATTCATGTATAGATCGAATCCTGACGTATACATGTACAGGTCGAATTCTGATGTATTTATGTATAGGTCTATCCTAGCTCATTTCTTTATAGGTGAACATTTAATGATTATGTATCGATTGACTCCAATCTTATTCACTTATAAATCGTCTCCTAAATTATTACTGTGTTTGTCTACCTGTAACTTATTCACGTACAGATCAATACCTAACTTATTGCTGAACAACTCGACCCATGTTATTATAGTCTTTATTCCTGCCATTTATTTATTAGTCGACTTCCATCTTGTTCACTATACGTCCATCCCATTTTATTTTATGCGAATATTAAATGATATGTACATGAAAGATAAATAAATAGTCTAATAATAATTATAATATGATTATAATAAATATAAAAGTACAAATAATAAAATAATATAAATAATATATTATATTTTATATATTTATATATAATATATTATGTATATATAAATAAAAAGAAAGAACAGTAAGATATATAATCCGGTGTTCTTATTGATATTTATTATTTTTACAAAATGGTGCTCAATGTAAATTTACAGAGCATAAATATTATAAATTAACTGATTTAAAATATGGTTTCTTCGCTACACAGTAATAACCATGTTTCAAAAACTGAAGCTAAAAACTTAATTACATAATTAAATTAAAAGCAAATTCAAGCGAATTTTGGAATAACTTATTTTTAAATTAAAAAAAAAACAACAGAAGACATGCGTTTAACGGATGTCAGAATTCGTTGAAAAATACACCGCTACCCTCCCTAAACATGACCTTTTTTTCGAACGTAACTCATAATTGATACAACAATAGTTAATAAAAATGGACACGCTACCGCCTCTGTCTGAATGATTGGAAACAGGAAATTATGAATTTATATGTACGTTTAAAACTCAGTAAATTTAAAAATAAGTGATTTCAAAATTCGCTTGAAGATGAAACAGAACTAGTGCTTTTAATTTAATTATATAATTAAATTTGAACTTTTTATCTTCAATTTTTGAAACATGGTTATTACTGTGTAGCGAAGAAACCATATTTTAAATCAGTTAATTTATAATATATTATATATCATATATATTCTATTATATTATTTATTATATATTATATATATCATATTATATATAATATATATATTTTATATTATATGTATATTATATATTATATTTATATATTATATATCTATTATAATATTATAATGTAATATAAATTATATAATAAGAAATTATAAGAGTATAAATAGTATAATACCTTTCTAATTCCTGCGTACGTCAACACCTAAATAACTCATGTTCAGGTCGACTCGACCTTTTTATGTATAAGTCATATTCATATATGGTAGGCTTACAATAAGTGCTAGTTTGGCAAAGGGCTCCCATCATTTAAGGCGTTTCTCCTAGCAACCAACTGGAATTATAAGCTATTAGTATTCGCTGGTTTTGTTTGTTGGTCCTGAAATTTAAGAAGAGTTCTGCTCTTAAAAAACAAAAAACAACATTATTATACAAGGACTTTATAAGAAACATTGAAAACTGTCCTAGCTTGGGGCTTGGAAGTTAGCCCACTTCGACATAATGCCCAATCTGTCCACAGAATTCGCGAACACAAAAACACACGTCAGCGAAAAAGAAACGCCTTCGGGAAAAGCTATCAAAATATAGCGAGAAATGGGAGAACCTCAATGAAAGCGAACCAATGACAGTCTAAGAGTTTCAGAATCAAATCTCAAGCTTTGGGAGTTACAATTCAGATGACAGGGAGATCGTTTTTTATTAGTAATATTTCGAATCAGACACAAGAACTAGATGGTAATTACCTACTTCTATTTGCTAGTCGTCTACCAAGAGCTACAAGAAACAGGACACAAGGTAAATCTTTCCAAAACAGAAACTATGATCTGGAATTGGAATGAAAGCAGTGATGTCACCTACCCTGAATCCATCATCAAAATGAAAACATCCTCTATCAAGTGTTCTAAGAAATAGGACTCAAGATAAACCTTTCGAAAACAGAAATTATGATCTGGAATTGGAATGAAAGCAGTGAGAACACCTACCCTGAATCCAACATAAATATCCAGAAGGTAGAATTAGTCAATACTAAACATTTCAAATGTTAAATAATAGTTTCTCACTATTATTTTTTAGTGTCAGTCTATTCGTTTCAGACCTTCTGAGGCTGATCTTGTGGTCAGCTGGTATTTTGATTTTGATGCGAACGTGTGAATGTTAGGGAAATGGGAAGTGTTTTTCAGGGAGTTAGGTTTCAGGGGAACTTTTCCTGTGATAGGGCGACTCAATTGGTTAGGAAAAATGTTCACGTCGACGTACACATTTTAGGGAAGATGACAGAGAGAAAATGCAGATTTCAAAAACTTGGCCGTCCCCAGGGAACTTGGGGGGTATGCAACAAAATACCTCGGTGAGGGTGATAGTATGGCGAATAGAGAATAGACCGGCTAGTTAAAATGTTCAAATATCGTCGGATTGTGATTCGTGTTTAATAAATCAATATTTTGGAAATCAAAATCTCTCTATTATCGTTGAAATCTTTTCTATTTTACCTGAGATAAGGTATTATGATTATGATTATTTTACATTATTCGACTGTTATCCTCATCTTCAGAAAAAATGCAAGTCTATAGATGGGTGAATCATTAACCCTGTTATCCTCATCTTCATTGCCAAGACTAACCCCAGCACGAAGAAAGTGGGGCATGATTACTTGCAATTTACAAATTCGACTGTTATCCCATCTTCTTCGGTGTATGGATCAGTTATATCTGTCCGGCATTCTGAGATTTAGTTATGGGAGTTAAAGCCATATAATTGAACAGAGAATAGATTACTTGCATTATTTACATTATTCGGAGTATCTCCCAAATCCGTTTCTTATGTCTATGTCTCCTCATAATTGTTACAAAACATTAATCTAAAAACTCGGCTCATGTTCTTAAATATCATCGTGAGGATTGATTACTGCATTATTTACATTATTCGATTCGTCCCGTTCTACGCCCGGCCCTTTGCGTCATGCGTTCCCTCTAATATCTGTCTAATCTCAGATGAGGTATGATAAACAGATATCTTAATATTTTGCTAAACTTCAGAGATGAAGATTACTCCGCATCTTTACATTATACTGTTATCCGCTTTTTATTGTCTCTATATCTGCTCAATAACTCTAAATGATTACTTGCATAATTTACATTATTCGGACTATTATCCTCATCTTCATTGCCATATTCACAACGCTCCAGCCTTTATGTCTATGTCTCTCTATATTTCTGTCTCTATCTCTGAGATAAGGTATTATAATTACTTGATGATTTATTTACATTTTATTCGGACTGTTATCCTCATCTTCATTGCCATATTCACAACGTTTCGGACGTTGTACGCCCGGCCTTTATGTATGCGTCTCTATATATCTGTCTATATCTCTGAGATCAGGCGTTCATTATTTACATTATTCGACGTATATCTCTGAGATGGCCTTTAGGTATTATGAGGTTACTTGCTTGCATTATTTACATTATTCGGGTTATCCTCATGTTATCCCGTCATTTTCATTGCCATATTTAGACGAATGATTACGTTTATTCGGTTATCCTCATTGTATTCACAACGTTTCCGTTGTACTTTTCAGGTGATTGAATTTCGAACCGAACAGAACGAAGTAGGTAGGCTGTTTCTTTCTTCCAGACCACGTGCGAGGTGGATTTGTTTATTTTTAACTTACTTCTAGACTTTGCCTAAAGGGGCAGGATCTACAAGACAGCAGGTTTTTGGAACTGACTGGTTTTGAATTCAGAGATTTTCCTTCTCCTAGACCGGTTGCCAACCAAGACTATAAAACATAGTCTGTCCTGATATTTTACCCATAGCTGGAGGGGAAAGAAAAGATGGATTTATACTTTTCCCAAGGGTAAATTAAGTAAATGTAAGGAACTCGACAGGAATCCATACTCGATTCTCCGATTCCTCAATCCAAAACATAATCCAATTCTCCTTCTAAATTCATTATCGAAAGAGTTAATTAAGTGCTTTTTGCCAAAATATTTCCTTTTTGACGTTTAATTTTTCTTCCATTATTAATCTACTCCACCTCCTGTCGAGGACTAAGTCTTCCTTTTTGGTAAGCGAAATCCTTCTCCCAGTGAGGCTTGACGGAATTTTGCGGTCAGAGGAATAGGAAAAGTCAGTGGGGAAAAGGGTCACTGTTGACAAGAAAATCGTATGATATTCTATTAATAAAACTGGAGTTATCTTTAGACGCGCCAAATGATTTCTCGATCTTAAATTTGGTTTATCGTCCGTGAAGCGTCCATCTTCCTGACGTAATATTTTTTCTTTCTTTTTTTTCCTTTTCCTCCACACATCATCGCTTTCTTCTTTTTATTCACTGCGGCTTAATGCATCACAGCATTTAAACATTTCGAATGCTTTTAAGATCTGCGATAGCCACTCAACATTTCGAATAAATGCCTCTCGAATAGTATGCTGTCTTCAAAGCAGACACAAATATCACAATACTAGCTTAAAAACTGCCCAATCGGGCGACTGTTAAACTAGCCCTTCAGAGGGCTCTTGATTGGACCTTCAACTTGTTCAGGAGTTTGAGAATCCTTATATATATATATAAAAGACAAAGGAAAACGTAAAAATCGACATAAACTAATGAAAAACTTAAAACAGAAGAATAAGTGAAATGAAAATTTAAAAAAATAGAAAATACAAGACAGATTTGTTGAATTGTTTTTACCGCTTATCAACCCCTTGCAGATTAAAGCCAAAATAAATATATTTTTTGATAAGAATTTTTTTATTTTTTAAATAATAATTTTTACTGATTCAAGTTTTACGAATTAGCCCATAGCTGGGAATAGAAGATTTTATTTTCGTTGGCCGAAAAATCTCAATATCCTATCGTTAATTGATTTCAGCAGTAATTAATACTCTTAAACAAAACATTTTCGTAAATAAGCAACGATCAAATTGGCGATAAACGAGGCCTAATTTTATAAATCTCCATTTAGATATACCAATTATCTCTCTTTAATTTTTTTATTTTAGATTTCTCGGTGAAGTGAATTGAAGATTCTATTTAACGGTCTCGGTGAAGCCTGTTTTCAAACAAATGGTATTCACTGTTACGAACCAGGTGTGACTCTCAACGCAAAGTCTATTATGATATGAGCTGGAGTGAGACACACACAAATCGATCTTCCAATCCAACCCCTGACAATATATGAATGTGCCAAAATTTATTTCAATCTATTTCAGTCTTTTCGTTATCTGAAGTATCTAAACACAGGATTTATATTTGATTGTCATTTTTTTTATTAGAGGAGACTATTTTGCGTTTGCCGGTAAAACAGACAAATATGCATTTAAGCTTATTTTACCGGTCTTGTTAAAATAGACCGCAGGCTATTTTGCCGGTAAATATTTTTATTATTATGAAGGTAGGTAATGTTAAAAATAACAACACACAGATTTAACACAAAAGTATATTTATTTTCAACATCGATTGTTAAAGAAATCTTTTAACCATTAATTGTTAAAACACAAATTAAAATCATTTATTCATAATCAATTGTTAAAAGAAATATAGAAGTTTTTGAATGTTTTAAGTATTTCAGGCATAACAGTCTCTGCAAATCCCAATCATACCCTTGGACATGGTTTTCTTGCCAATAAAATTTATGTGCGCCCACTGAAGACAACAGTCACAGACCACAAAATTCATGTTGATCAAGTCCTGCCTACAGCTTATACAACCACTGCGCTGACGATCCTAAGGTTCCATAAACGTGTTGAACAACTTTCAAACTATCTGGATCAAAATGTCTGCGGATCTTCTGGATTCAACCATTTTTATCCAGACACGCTGTCGGTATTGCAGAAAAGAATTTTGTTCCACAGTATCTTCATAGTTATATACGAATCGCATTTTTAACACTGAGAAAATTAGCCAAGTATCTGTAGACCTCTGTCATTGGTTGATTTCTTAATGAATGCAGTTACCGGGACCGACTAACAAAATAGCCTTGCTGTTTATTTTACCAGTAACTGCAAAATAGCCTGTTCGTTTTGTCATTACCCATTCTTAGAAACTTCTTTAACAGATGGTTTCTTATTATTTGGGGCACACAAATGAGCTGAATCTTCCTATCCAACCCAGGATCAAATAGCATCTATATGCCAAATATCAGCTTCACTGCCTTTAAAGATTACGCAACACAAGCGCGCCTACAGAGACATACAAACACGCACATGGATTTAAAGCGGAAAAGAGCGTCGTCGTTATATAAGTTAGACTGTGTACATAAATGTTGTGCCCTGTTTAGGGTCCAGAAAGAAAGACGAAGGTCGGTTGAAAAGTATATTGAAGATATATATACAAAACAATAGTGTTAGTAATAAGTAGATTAGCACTGCGTCTACTACTCCACTGCACTTCATTCTCTTCTCATCCGACTCTCTCAGTTTGTATTTATGAGAGGAGGAAGAGTTCATTATACTGTAAGAGGGTTTAACACAACAATAAACTAGAATAAAAAAGGTGTACTTACAACTATAAAAAAATACTTACACTATTTACATTATTCGGAATATGGCGACAAAGATGAGGACAATAATGTAAGCAGTGTACATAATACCTTATCTCAGAAATATAGACAGATACTGAAAAGCCGAAATTTTGTAATAAATATGACGACAAAGATGAGGATAATAGTCCGAATAATGTAAATAGTGTACATAATACCTCATCTCAGAAATATAGACAAATACTGAAAGGCCGAAACGTTGTAATAAATATGGCAACAAAGATGAGGACAATAGTCCGAATAATGTAAATAGTGTGCATAATACCTCATCTCAGAAATATAGACAAATACTGAAAGGCCGAAACGTTGTAATAAATATGGCAACAAAGATGAGGACAATAGTCCGAATAATGTAAATAGTGTACATAATACCTCATCTCAGAAATATAGACAGATACTGAAAGGCCGAAACGTTGTGATAAATTTGGCGACAAAGATGAGGATAATAGTCCGAATAATGTAAATAATGTACATAATACCTCATCTCAGAAATATAGACAGATACTGAAAGGCCGAAATGTTGTAATAAATTTGGGACAAAGATGAGGATAATAGTCCGAATAATGTAAATAGTACATAATACCTCATCTCAAATATAGACAGATCAAAGGCTCAAATGTTGTAAAAATAGACAAAGATGACTGAAAGTGTAAAATTGTTGTAACATCCATCTCAACGTTGTAATTGTAAAAATATGGAAACAAAGATGAGGACCATAGTCAGAATAATGTAAATAGTGTACATAATACCTCATCTCAGAAATATAGACAGATACTGAAAGGCCGAAACGTTGTAATAAATATGGAAACAAAGATGAGGACCATAGTCAGAATAATGTAAATAGTGTACATAATACCTGATCTCAGAAATATAGACAGATACTGAAAGGCCGAAACGTTGTAATAAATATGGCGACAAAGATGAGGACAATAGTCCGAATAATGTAAATAATGTACATAATACCTCATCTCAGAAATATAGACAGATACTGAAAGGCCGAAACGTTGTGATAAATTTGGCGACAAAGATGAGGATAATAGTCCGAATAATGTAAATAATGTACATAATACCTCATCTCAGAAATATAGACAAATACTGAAAGGCCGAAACGTTGTAATAAATATGGCAACAAAGATGAGGACAATAGTCCGAATAATGTAAATAGTGTACATAATACCTCATCTCAGAAATATAGACAGATACTGAAATGCCGAAACGTTGTAATAAATATGGAAACAAAGATGAGGACCATAGTCAGAATAATGTAAATAGTGTACATAATACCTGATCTCAGAAATATAGACAGATACTGAAAGGCCGAAACGTTGTAATAAATATGGCGACAAAGATGAGGACAATAGTCCGAATAATGTAAATAATGTACATAATACCTCATCTCAGAAATATAGGCAGATACCGAAAAAAACTTATGTTATATCGTTTTAACTGAGGGTTAATGTCTTGATATCGGTCCAGAGCTATAACTCATCAATCCTGCTTGATTATTATTAAGATTTTATTTAATCTTTTCAACCCAAACAAGTAAAGCCACAAAGATGCAAGGGCTTAGTCAGTATGAAAGGCAATACAGTGATGAAAACGATAATAAGTGAACAAAAGGCAACATGAGACGAAGGTTGGCATTATATTTAAATGTTTGAAGATTGAGTGTAAACCCTTTTCATGAGTGATTTGTAACATGTCTATTTATCATCTCTCTCTTGCGTCTCTGTCTTTGGGCAGAGTGTACCCAGGCGCGATTACGTCAAAGAACAGAGTCGCAACTGAGGAAAATTATACCCAGCCCTGGTGAACAGCTGCCCGAGGCTGCGCCCTCTCATTCCACCAGAGAAAGGGACCGGTGCTGGCACCTAGGCCAGCACAGCCGACAGTTGCCAGGGCTGCGGGCAATTTTTATTCTTGGCCCGGGTGTACGCGTTCGGGTGTCCCACCTTAAAAAAGATCTTGTGTCACAACTCGTCTTAGTGGAGAGACAGAGTAAATAGCTAGATCTTCGAAGATTGTAGTTGGCAAGAAAGCAAGTAACTGCAAAAGATTTCGACAGGCAAGAAGTGCGATATAAGAAACTTTTAGAATAAAACATACGTTTACGTTTAGCAATTTCAACAGTAAAAGTATGAGACCTAACAGACAATCTAGTACTGCGTTTAAATTCATGAAAGTTACTAAAAGACAGATGCTCATCAGAACAATTGCCATGAAAATATTTGTATATAAGGCAAAAGGAAGCTACGTTACGGTGATGGGAAAGCGATTAAAGCTTAGATGCCAGATCAGGATCAATGATATTTCAGATTTTATTTGGATTTTATCAACAACGTCTACATGTATAGCAGAAACATTATACCAGACGTGGTAACAATATCCTATCCACGGAAAAATTGTAAACTTTTAAAAATGCCATACAGATTCTTTTTGGGTCTGTCTATATTTCTGAGATGAGGTACTATGTACATTATTTACATTATTCGGACTATTGTCCTCATCTTTGTCGCCATATTTATCACAACGTCCTCAAAGACATATGGCACAGTGGATAAAGGCGTTGGAGTGTGAGTTCAATACCCGGCTAAGGCAGTGGAGAACCTTCAGAGGGAAATTAGCAGGAGATAACTGACATCCATTAAATATGGCACGTGGAACTAGAACAGTCTACCCCAGTGAGCGAAATAAAGGGTTCAGTTCGAAATTCCAACCACCTGACGAAGGCCGGAGCGTACAACGGCCGAAACGTTGTGATAAATATGGCGACAAAGATGAGGACAATAGTCCGAATAATGTAAATAAGATTCTTTTTGGTTCACCACTGCTGCGACCTGGTAGTGAACTCATAACTCAAGCACACATGGCCCATTGGATAAAGACGTTGGTTAAATCCAGTGACTAGACCCAAAGAGTTGTGAGTTCAATACCAAAAAAATTGGAGAGATGAGTTAAAAGGAAATAATTGAGACACCCGGAAGAGGCGTGACAAGTGGAACTAGAGCAATCTACTCACACACACCCAGCTGAACGAAATAAAGGGTTCGGTTCGAAATTTTAATCATCTGAAGAAGATCGGAGCGTACAACGGCTGAAACGTTGTGAATATGGCAATGAAGATGAGGATAACAGTCCATAATATCTCATCTCAGAATAACAGATAAATAATGCAAGTAATCATAGGCCGGAGCGTACAACCTCATCTCCGATAATGTAAATAATGCAGAGAAATAGACAGATATATAGAGAGACATAGGCATAAAGGCCGGAGCATACAACGCCCGAAACGTTGTGAATATGACAATGAAGATGAGGATAATAGTCTAAATAATGCAAGTAATCATAATACCTCATCTCAGAGATATAGATAGATAAATAGATAGATATGAACAGGGAAGCACATAGATAGATAGATAGATTTGAGTTACAAAAAATGATCTCATATGACACCATGAACCAACTTTCTTAGCACTTGACTTAGCAATACAAACCAATTAGTATCTTCAAATTGAAATATTATAGTATACAATTTATCAGTTATCTCCTGTTAATTACCCTCTGAAAGTTCTCCACTGCCTTAACTGGGTATGGAACTCACACTCTTTGGGTCCTGTCACTGGATCTAACTAACGTCTTTATCCACTGTGCCATGTGTCCTTGAGGCTGTGTAGAACTTTCAGAGGGAAATTAACAGGTGATAACTGACATCCATTAAACATGGCACGTGGAACTAGAACAGTCTACCCCAGTGAGCGAAATAAAGGGTTCAGTTCGACATTCCAACCACCTGAAGAAGGCCGGAGCGTACAACGACCGAAACGTTGTAATAAATATAGCGACAAAGATGAGGACAATATTCCGAATAATGTAAATAGTGTACATAATACCTCATCTCATAAATATAGACAGATTTGTTTTTATTGTTTATTTGATTGTTTATTAATAGTGTGTCAATGTCCATATGCTAAACAAATTTGGACCTATTTCTAGAAATTAGGCAATATAATTCTAGAGAAATTATTTGCATGTCGTCACCCGAAAGTCTTAGTGTACGGCTATGTATATGGCCGGTCAGACAATCTTGAGGGCAGAAGACACACTTACAAAAAATGTGTATTGTCATTATATATCGGCAGTCCATTACTTCCGGCCATTTTCGCCCTTACCATTTTGCGCCTGTTTCATATAAAGAGTTTTGCCCCCTTGTTAATATAGTGATTTTCCAAACATAGCTTAGATTTGACACAAGGCCGAAAGTATGGGGCACCCAGTGAGGATCGAACTCACTATTCAGTTGTAATTGATTTAGCTAGATAAGCTTGGTCACCATTACGCCGCCTCGAGGTGTCCCTTCATTGTTAATATATTTCCCTCATACATATATACATACATACTGTTTTTCTTTCTAAGTGTCATTCTCTGGGAATGATTGACACGGTTTAAGTGCAATATATAGAAAAGTAAAAAAAAAGAAAAAAACTCAAGTGTATGAAAATATCCCTACACGGATATAATAAAAAAAGAATCCTAGATTTTCAAAATTCACTCAATCAAATTTATTTTAACGAAACTCTCACAATCAACCCCACCAAAATGGCGTAGTAGAAAAAAAAATGTAAATAAACGCAGACGAGGAGAAAGCGTCAAAAACTTAAAACAAACATAACAGCTGCAATTGATACTCGATAAAAACGCTAAAGGGATTTGATTGCAGACGACACGCCAAGAAAAGAGGCAAGAAGAAAATTAAATAAAGTATTTTATCATCAACATTTGAATAACGGTTTCTTCATCCCGTGTCGAATTTAAACTTGCTGGAGGTGTCCGGAGTTGAAGGAGAATAGAATCTAAAACCAACGGGTCGTGTTCAAATATTGGCTGAAGTATTTTCCGCTCATTTTCGCTTTAATAATTTCAGGAAAGACCGAAATTGGGTGAATCACGGGGAAAATTAAATTCTATCACCTTGCCTGGCAACCAATCTAGAACAACAACAATACAAAAGGCAATGTGAAATTACTTTATCTTGTTTTCTAAAAAAAAAAAAAAAAAACAATTATGACGACGCAGCTTACAGAAGAAAGTTGTAGAAAGCCATAACTGTCTACTTTGAAATGGTCCATTTTGTACAATAATGTTCACCTTGTACAAGACCCAAGAGCCACTCGAGGTACAGGCATTACTCCAAGCAAGGTGATAATGCCAGTAAGATGCAAGCTGCATCAGTTGTGAAAAACAAGGAAAAGGATTTAGAAAGAAACGGAAGCTGAATCCTAAACAGAAAACAAGGGATAAACCTTTACTCCTGTTCAAAAGAACAGGGAGGTGTGTGAATTGGGCGATGGGCAAACCTATTTACTCCTTCTGAGGAAAAATAAAATAGAATAAATTAAGTGAATAAATAGTAAATAGAACTTAAGAGTTTTAGAGGAGCCGACCTCATCCTAAACAAGAAACAAGGAATAAAGCTACACTTGTACAAAATAAGGGTAAGGAGTATGAACCGGACGTTAGGGTGACCAATCTACACCTGTTAAGAAAGGTAATATCCGAAAGAACACAGTTATTTTAAGGTTTTGGCGGCAAGTTCAATTGACTAAATATAAGTTTGAATAATTTGAGCACATCTACTGTGAATTGTCACGATGTTTATTCTGCTCATTCTCTAAACTATTTTTTAGCTCATAACTAAATACGATATAAATATATATATATATATATATATATATATATATATATATATATATATATATATAGTACTCGTTTAGAAAACCTCAGATAACTCAACTTGCAGATATGTCAGACAAATTGGTACCTGAGGAAAAAAATTGAAATAAAAAAAAGAAAGAACTAAAAAACATCAGAAGACAAAACAAATCGCCAAGTTCTTAAAGTCCTTAGTCCCCCCGCAAAAAAAACGTAGAAAAACTAAAACGTAAACATGGCGACAAAGGTGCGGACAATAGTCCGAATAATGTAAATAGTGTACATAATGCCTCACCTCAGAAATATAGACAGATACGAAACCAGATTGTGATTAGTTCTCAGTGCCATACGATTGCACAGTGCTGTCGGGGGCGGGGTTATATATATTTATTAATATATATATATATATATATATATATATATATATATATATATATATATATATATGTATGTATGTGTATGTATGTATAATTAATCACCACAGAGATCCTTCCCTGCCTCCATTAGAATGTCTGACGCTCAACTTCGAGAGCAACTCTGCGGCTGCTCAGTCTCACGTTGACGGCTGACCTGAGATGGAACAAATACATTGAGTCAATTGCTTCGTCCACCGCAAGGAAAGTTGGCCCCTGAGCCGCGCCAGGAAAGTTTTCCCCGGAATCGATCCTCCAGATCTACAAATCAACAATTCGCCCTTGCATGGAGTATTGCCATATGGTCTGGAGCCCCCTTCTGTTTGCCTCGAGGTTCTTGATAGGCTCCAGAGGCAGATATGCAATATAATTGGCCCTGCTGTGGCATCTCGTCTGCAGTCACTCTCTCACAGACGCGCCGTCGCCTCTCTCTGTCTGTTTTACAAATACTCTCATGGCAATTGCTCCGAGGAGTTGCATTCGCTGGTTCCCAGACTTCATGAATTCAAGCGCCCTACGAGGCTGGCATCTCGCTCTCACCCCTTCACTGTCGAAACTCCTAAATGTAGCCGTCTCTTCTACTCCAGTAGTTTCATGTCTCGCACCTCTCGCCTGTGGAACTCCCTTCCCTATTCCAGTTTCCATGAGTGGTATAATCGCGAGCTATTCAAATGTAATGTCAATCGACATCTCCAGTTGCCTTGATCTATCCACTACCCTTCTCCTCATCCTTTCTTATATCACTCCTATCTGATCTTGCTCCAAATTTCCTCTAACCCCTTGCATCCTAGTGGCTTCTCGCCTTGCTTGGGGTGAAATGCTTAAATATATATATATATATATATATATATATATAGAGAGAGAGAGAGAGAAAGAAAGAAAGAGAGAGATAATATATATGATTAAAGCTAAGTAATTTTGACATTCATAAGCGGTTGTCAAAGATCTTTTCCTGATAATGTTGTGACTATATGTCCTTACTGTAGTTTTTGTCATGTCAGTTTGTTTGTTGTTTTAATATTGTTTTCCCCTGTCATGACAAATCATAAAAAAGTATCAAAAACATTATTTTGTTTTGTTTGATTTGTTTTTATATTTAGCATATTTTTTACTGATTTTTTGTAAAATCTTTAAAGTGGGTTGTTTAGTTTTAGGGTAAATACATATAGAATTTGTAATCGTTTTTTACAGTTCCTGGAGAATTATTTTACCTGAAATCTTCATTCCCAACACCATGTCGATTTTTTCCACACTAATTACCAAAATTTCACATTTTTCTGTTAGAATAAATCCATCACAAGGCTTGATAGAACGTTATTATTAAGATAGATACGTGAGAGAAAAAGGAGGTGTTAGGAAGTGAAGATTATGAAGTTAACCATGGTAGTTGACGACTGACCTTTGACATGAATAGGTAAATTTTTATAGTTATCAGGGAAACGCCAAGCAAAAATGAGGCAGTCGAAATGCTGTTTGGGTCGAAATTTCTTTTTACCTTTGGAACATGGGAGAAATAAGGTTGTTTCGTTTTCGTGGAAGTGGCATGACGTAACCTAATTCTAAATGTCTAAACTGTTGAAACAAAAATGTTGCCCATCTGAGCCTGGCATGAAAGTTGCAATAATGTATTGAGCGCTTTGTGACTGTGGACAATATGTCTTCCCCAACAAGACAATCTAAAGGATTTTGAACTTTACCAAGGCTAGAGAGAGAGGACAGATATGCTCTAAACCAAGCAGGACATCATTTTGGTCTAATAAGATCTATTTAAGGTTATAGAATTACAAGAGGAGTCTGGTAATAACTGACGACATTAGATTTAAACTCAAGCTTTAATAACGTTTATTAACATTTATGTGTCTCTTTTCCGTCTTTCCACGCGATCAAATAGGAATAGTACATTATTTATAAGGTATTGGCAGAGCGCAACGGTCGTGCTATTAAAGGAAGTTAGAGGGTACAGATGAAATGTTTGGAATTCACAGCTTTTTTCATTTCCCTGAAACAGACATTAAACACTTCTAATTTCTCTTCTTTCTTATTTTCTTTCTTTCTTTCTTTCTTTCTTTCTTTCTTTCTTTCTTTCTTTCTTTCTTTCTCATTTTCTTTCTTTTTATTTTCTTTCTTTCTTTCTTATTTTCTTTCTTTCTTATTTTCTTATTTTCTTTCTTTCCTTCATTTTCTAACTGAAACCATTATTTAAGAGTTATTGGCAGAGCGTAACGGTCGTGCTAAAGGAGGGCAGAATTATAAGAAAATATGGAATCGGTACAAAATAGGCATTTGTAGAAATAAAGGTATCAGTTAACTTCTAAAATCGTCAATACACTAAAGCACTAACAGAAAATAATAGGTTCAACTACACTTCTTTGATTTTAATCATAATTGCCTCATAAACCTGGAGTCTATTAAGAGGACCAACTCTAGCTGTACAAATATTTTCATCTCCGATTAAAACTGTATTTTAATCACAAGTATTTCAAAGATTTAAGGGGAAATAATAGAGCGAAGAAGTTAAAGAACAAACCCGAAATGATTCATATAACCTAAATATTTGTTTGCGATTTCTTTCAGAACAAACCGTAAATCATCGACCAAGACATCGACGTCGAAAGTAAAGATAATAAAACAAATTATAAAAACTATTCAAGCGACCTGTTTCAGTTCAGAATAAGTGACAAACCCGTGTGAAAATAAAATATTTGAGGAAGTTTTCTTTAATTGTTTTGTTGTTTATAGTAAGGCTCAACCTTTACTAGGCCCGTCCTGGCTATGTCGATAAACTACATCCGCGTCCTGGGTAAGACGACAAACTACATTCAACAGCAATGCCTCTGATCAGGAGCTTTTAAGGAGCATGGAACCATCTCTTAATTGCTGGTGTTCCTAGGTCCACCCTGACCCGGGGTGGTAGTACCTGTTAAGGTCTCAGCTGTGGACAAATAGTTGACCCCACAACCTGGCTCAAAACACTATGACGGATTGTACACAAGTTGATCTCTGATCAGTATCAGCTTGGTCATCTGAGAGTGGAGGTATGATGTTGAAAGACCTGAAGCCCCTAATGAACCTTGGCTAAAAATATCACTGATGATGTCTGCCAAAGAATCTAACAGACGTATTTCGCAACAAAAAAAAAGGAAAGAAATTAATGTTAATGGAAGCATTTGAGGTTTTTAAAAAATTAAGTAAGATTTTTCCTTCTTCTTTTAATCTTAGCATTTATTTTCTGTTTTTTATATCTAAGCATCCTGGGTATGACAATAAACTACATCCGCGTCCTGGGTAAGACGATAAACTACTTCCAACAGCAAGGCCTCTGATCAGGAGGTTTTGAGGAGCGTGAAACCACCTCTTAATTGCTGGCGTTCCCAGGTCCACCCTGACCCGAGGTGGTAGCACCTGTTAGGGTCCCAGCTATGGGCAAATAATTAACCCCGAAACTGGGCTAAAAACACTACGAAAGTGTAAAAAGAGGTTTTAATACCAGAAATACTTAAAAAAATTATTACCAGCAATAAATTTTTGAAGAAAAATAACTTATTACCAGCAATACATTTTTGAAAAAAAAATATTACCAACAATGTTTTTAAAAAATAAATATTACTAGCAATACATTTTTGAAGGAAAAAAATTAGCAAAAATAGATTTTTGACAAAACAAAATATTACCAGCAATAAAAATTGTCGACATTAAATAACCCATTGTGGTTGATATGCTGTAAAACAAACCAAACCAAACTAAAACTCAAACACTAATCTCCATTACATAGATTTTTGTAGTAAGATTCACCCTGTACAAGACCCGGGAGCCACTCGAGGTAGAGAATTACAAAGTAAGAGGAACAGCTTATGCGCATATGTGGAGAAGATAACGGTTAACTCTCGGCTTGAACAGATTAAGATTGTAGTGATCAGAAAACCATCCTCTTGGGAGTCGGTTCCACATTTCAGTGCGGGGAGAAGCTGTTTGAGTCGAACTTACTTTTCACCAAATGGAATACGAAGGAAATGTAGGTAGTTTGATACTATGTAAGTGACATGGCAGGTTCTGTCTGTGAAGGGTAGACCTGGCGGAACCCAAGGATGGAGTTCTACCGTGCACTTTCCACTGAAGTAGCGATAAATCAGTGAGGGGTTCGCCACATCCCACCTGTCAGCTTACGGTCAAATCACGCTGAAACACCGGTTCTCGTACGATCACCGAAGTTAAACAGCGTAGAGCCAGGTCAGTACTTAGATGGGGGACCGCTTGGGAACACCTGGTACTGTAAGCCCCCAAAGTCCAACCCCTTACTTCACAGTCGGTGGGGGGTGTAAACGGTAGTGTCAGAGTTATGCCGCCCGGAACTTCGTTCCTGGTAGGGCCACCCAAGGCGGACAGGTCTGACACACACGCCGGCTAACAAGGGCTCTGGTGAAAATCCAAGGAGCGTCTGCATCGGTAACCGGCGGCTTCTGGTCGTTCCTGTCTCTGCGTCTGTGGGAACCCCGCGTTATCCGAGTAGGCCTGGGTACCCTACTTCTGTAATTTATCCCAAGAATCTTCTTCTCATAACAGGAAGAAGCCGGCTCAATCCGCCCAGGGTGAATGCCGCATCAGTACAGTACAGTACATCCCACCTGTGAGAGACAGAGGTTGGAGGGTGGAAAATAATTTGTCACCTAGGGTGGGGTTTGCTACAATGTATATTGCATGGCGGGTCCTAGCTGTGACGATTAGAGCTGGTGGCCTATTGTATTTTGCATCAGACTGACACACAGAAGTCGAAACAATTATACGGTCATAGTTGATTCCCTATTTTCAGAAAGCAGTGTAGTTTTTGACTTCTTGCAAAAAGAAAGTGCCTTAAGCATTCTTGTAAAAGCTTAGACAAAAAAAAAAAAATGTTATTCAAACACCTTCAATCTTTTCACCCTATTTGGTGATCATTTTGTCAAATCAGCCCATAGGATCCATTAAGGGAATGCAAAAGAAAAAAGACAGTAAACTGAAACCTTTTAACTTAAATGTATGGTTGGGACGAGAATAAATAAACAGGTTCCATTCCGAGGTCATTCTGTCGAGTTTCACAGTTGGGTTGGGTTTTGTCAGTGTTTTTGTCTGTCGTTCCAAAAACATTTCGAAAAAGCAAAAAAGCCATTCATGGGAATGGAAATAGTTTCAGATCAGAAGAAATCGGTGTGGGGGAAAAGAAAGAAAGAAAGAAAGAAAGAAAGAAAGAAAGAAAGAAAGAAAGAAAGAGAAAGAAAGAAAGAAAGAAAGAAAGAAAGAAAGAAAGAGAGAAAGAAAGAATATGGACAACGACACTGACTTCTATTTCTTTTACTATTACCAGGAGAGGAAAATTAAAAAAAAAACAGGAAAGGGTAAAAAGAAATTGTCTCGTTTCTTTTCATAGTCGAGTTACCTATATAGGGATATATATATATATATATATATATATATATATATATATATATATATATATAGAGAGAGAGAGAGAGAGAGAGAGAGAGAGAGGGGAGAGACAGAGAAAGAAAGAGAGGTGAACATAGGTAGATATGAACAAGCTGAGATAGATAGATAGATAGATATGAACACACTGAGATAGATAGATAGATAGATAGATTGATAGATAGATAGATAGATAGAGAGATAGATAGATATACAATGAAAAAAAAGGAGGTAGGTACATACAAACAAACTTAGATAGATAGATAGATAGATAGATAGATAGGCGTGAACAGACTGAGATAGATAGATAGATAGATAGATAGATAGATAGATAGATAGATAGATAGATAGATAGGCGTGAACAGACTGAGATAGATAGATAATGAACGAACTTAGATATAAAAAATAATCATAGATAGATAGATAGATAGATATGAACACAATGAGATAGATAGATAGATAGATAGATAGATAGATAGATAGATAGATAGATAGATAGATAGATAGAACACACTAAAACAGACAGACAGACAATGAACAAACTGAGGTAGATATAAACAAACTTTCATAAATAGATACATAGAGAGGCGAGGGCAGACTGAGATAAATCGATATCGATCACCTGTTGCAATCCGTATTTGTCTACTACAGAGCATAACGGGTCGAATCTTATCGAATGCCATTTCTATGGAATTCATAATTTTAAGTGATTTGCAACCGAACACTTCCGTTAGTAATTGAAGGCAATTCTTCAAATAGCAATGAAAATAGTAAAACGTCTGGTCAGATACTTCCTTCATACCACATCCCATGCCCATATTAATTGCACGTAGAAAAACTGGAAAATTCTTACATTTTTTATTAAATTCCCAACAAATAAAAAAGTCCAGACTGTTGAAAAAATGCGTCAAAAATTGATATTCCGCTTAAATAGTACAAAAACCCTGCCTTGCTAAAATTAACAATTGTCTTATAATAATAGTAATATATATATATACACACACACACACACACATATATATATATATATATATATATATATATATATGTGTGTGTGTGTGTGTGTGTGTGTGTGTGTAAGAGAAAGTTTATGTTTTTTTATTTATTAATCCGACAAATTTTTATTTCTTAAACTTATCCAAATATATTTATCCACTAAAATAACTTCTAATTAATATATATATATATATTTTAAGAGATTCACCCCATAAGTTATGTCCGAATTTTAACTTTTTGTTAAAATGAACGAAATTTAAAGAGTATTTTATAATGTCTAATGGATCTGAACATTATTTTTATGTTTAGATGCATGTAAACTGATCAAATTTTATTTCAGAGAACAATAAAATTTAATTTTGTTTGATTAAAACCCTGATTAAAAAAATGGAACTACCCAAGAATCATTTGAGGCACATAATGCTTTATGAGTTCAAGAAAGGAAACTCAGCAGCCGAAACAGCTAGAAACATTCACTCAATTTATGGAGAGGAATGTGTGAATGAAAGAACTTGCAGAAGATGGTTTGCAAAATTCAGAGGTGGAGATTTCACACTTGAAGATGAAGATCGAACAGGACGTCCAGTTGAGTTTGATGAAAAGCTTCTTGAAGCAGCCCTTGAAGAAAATCCTGCTTTATCAGTGGAGGAATTGGCAGTGGTTCTCAGTTCAAACCATCCAACTGTTCATCGACATCTTCAACAACTTGGAAAAGATCCCAAACTTAGAAAATGGGTGCGTCATGAATTGTCTGAAAACAACCTCAAATCCCGAGTTGACATCTGCTCTTCTCTCCATTCTCGCCAACTTGTTTCACCTTTTTTTGGATAGACTTGTGACTGGCGACGATAAATGGATCTTTTATCGAAATGTTAAGTGTCGTAGACAGTGGCTTGGTAGAGGGAAAGGACCCCAGACACAGCCGAGAAGGGAACTTCATGGGCAAAAGGTTCTTCTTTCAATCTGGTGGGATCGCCAAGGAATAATCCACTTTGAATTTTTACAACCTAATGCAACAATTAATGCTCAAATATTCTGTCACCAATTAGAGCGTTTGAACCAAGATTTGACGAAAAAAAAGACCTGCTCGAGTGAATCGAAAAGAGGTGATGTTTCATCAGGACAATGCGCGACCCCACACAGCAATAATCAGGTCACAAAAGATCGAAGAACTTGGTTGGGAGAAAATTCCTCATCCACCTTATTCTCCCGATCTTGCTTCTTCAGACTACCATTTGTTTCGTAGCTTACAGAATCATTTGGAAGAAACAGCTTTTGTAACACAGGAAGACATTTGTGAGTTCTTCGAATCAAAGCCAAAAGAATTTTACAGTAATGGAATTAGTAAGCTTGTTAATAGATGGAAGGACGATAATGGGTATGTCACTATTCACATAAATACAGTAGTAAATACTGTATGTTGGTCTGCAGTTGGAGATTCGTCAACAGTTGTGCTGGTCAAACTCTCTGCCCCCGGACAGAGAGGATCCCCAGATGAGGCTCTGTTGAATGGTAGAGTCTCGTCTCGGGAAACAGCGACCCGACCCGTTTTATACGGGGTCTACGAGGAATTTTTGGCCGAGCCTACGGGCTCGGATACCCCACATTAAATTCAGCCTTGTGCCACAATTGACCGCCTGGGGCGGTTGGTAAATATCCTGCAGTTGGGGATTCATTGTGGAATTCACTTGACTCACTTCAAGCAGTTGACTACTTCTACGCGCCGCTGGCGAATCTTATACGAGTTGTTCTTGCCCTAAGTATTATCGTTCATTACCAACCTTCATGCGATTATTCTATTCAGTAACCTTCCCTAGGTTAGAACAATAATGAAATGGATTAAGACCGACAATTATATATTTTCTGTTTTTATTTTTATATATACAATTTATGCTCTATTTTTTTGTGTGTGTATATAGACATGTATACATATACATACATATAATTTGTTACATAAAATAGAATTCCTTGATAACATAAGATGGAAGACTGAGTTTTCAGCCTCAAAATATGAAGATAGAAAGAAGAAAATGAAAGAAATTATTTTGTTTTAGAATCATGAGATCCCTCCCCCCGCCCCGTCGTGGATGCATTGATTATCATTGATTACGTTAGGCATTATGGATAAAATTGATTTTACAACTATTAAGAAGAGCTTTTCAAAAATGCTAGCAAATGATATAAGTAAAATTAAAAAGTCGTCGAAAATACTAGTAATGGTCGATAAAATTGGTATCATATATGCAATAGGTCCAAGTGAATATAAAAAGAAAATTAGAGATGAGCTTACTACATTTTATATGAAGGCACCAGATATATTGCTGAAATCTATGGCGACGGCCAAAATGCAACCCCCCATTTTAAAATAGGCCACAGGGTCAAACAATTAGATAAAAGAATAGCTTTTATAATGATTAAGGACCCAAAACAGATGTTTATAAACAACACATCGTTTCAGCTGATTAATCAAACGAAAATGGAGTTGGCTAAGATTAGTATTGTTTTTATAGTAAGGGTCACATTTTATAAGATCCGGGCACCACTCGAGATAGAGGGTTACGTCAGGAGGCAATTTGTGCTGACAGGAGGGGAAGCTAACAGTTAACGCTAGCTTTGAACAGGTTAAGATTGTGGGCATCTGAAAAACATCCTCTTAGGAATCGGTTCCACAGGGCAGTGGTTCGTGGGATGAAGCTGTAAGAATGGAACTTTCTTCTCACCGATTGAATTCGCGGGTAGGGGATGTGGGGGGTTGCTACTATGTAAGTGGCATGGAGTGTCCTTGCCGTGAAGGTTGGAGTCGGCGGGACGAGGGAATATAGTTCGTCCGAACACTTTCAGTAGCGGTAGAGCAGTGATAGGTTTGTCA
Organism: Acanthosepion pharaonis; assembly: GCA_903632075.3. NCBI lineage: Eukaryota > Metazoa > Mollusca > Cephalopoda > Sepiida > Sepiidae > Acanthosepion > Acanthosepion pharaonis. The sequence goes on along the minus strand of CAHIKZ030005356.1, from coordinate 199,631 downwards.
CATCCTGCCTGTGGGAGGTAGAGAGTGAGAGAGAAAGAAATTCAATGATGAGGTAAAAAAAATTGATATGACAGGCCCAAGATGCGGAGTAATTCAAAGACGAAGGCGAAAATGCAACCTCCCTTTTTTTGAAACAGACGACAAGGTACAGCAATTAGATAAAACAAAAGCTTTTATAACTTTTAAGAACGATAAGCGACTCATCCTTCCGGCTGGTAGATGAAACGAAAACGTAGTTGGGTAAGATTAGTAAAATAATCTTCCAAGAAATCTGTGATAAATTACGGGTAGCTACCCGAGTAAATCAGTGAAGGGATAAGGCTTATCTTATGTTTGATAAAATAGATCTTCATCAACGATCTTCCTGACGCCATAGATTCCCAAGTAGGCATCTACGCGGACGACACTACAATTTACTCCTGCCTCAAAAACAAATCTAGTGTTGTTGACAAAACTAACCTGGCCGTTCGTCTCGAAAAGGACCTACAAACGGTTGTGAACTGGGGCAGGAATTGGCTGGTTAACTTTAATGCCTCAAAAACAAAACTGCTTTCTATTACTCACCACAGAGAACTATCCCTGCACCCCATTAGAATGTCTGACGCTAAACTTCTCGAGAGCTCCTTTTTGCGCCTACTCGGTCTCACATTGTCTACTGACGTGAGATGGAACAAATACATTGAGTCAATACCTTCGTCCACCGCAAGGAAAGTTGGCTCCCTGTGCCACGACAGGAAATTTTTCTCGTCGAAGTCAATCCTTCAAATCTACAAATCAACCATTTGACCTTGCATGGTATATTGCTGCCATATATGATCTGGAGCCCCTTCTGTTTACCTCGGGGTTCTTGATAAAATCCAGAGACAGATATGCAATGTAATTGGCTCTGATATGGCATCTCGTCTGCAGTCGTTCTCTCACAGATGTGCCGTTGCCTCCCTCTGTCATTTTTACAAATACTTTCACGGTAACTGCTCTGGGGAGATGCTTTCGCTGGTTCCCAGACTTCATAAAGTTAAGCGCTCAACTAGGCTAGCATCTCGCTCACATCCTTTTACTGTCGAAACTGTTAAATGTAGCCGTCTCTTCTACTCTAATAGCTTCACATCCCGCACTTCTCGCCTGTGGAATTCCTTCCCCATTTCTTCTTTCCCTGATAGCTATAATCTCTAACTATTCAAATGTAATGTCAATCGATGTAACAGAGAGGTTGGTTTTCTGAATTTCTTGTGTCTTAAATTGATTTAGATATTTTAACAGGTTTTTTTTTGGGGTGTCAAATATTGATTTTTTTTTATCAAAAGTAAGATATTTGAATTGAATTTTACCGGAGACCGCATATTTCTCTAATAAGATTTCTGGACTATTCAGGCCGGTAGATGGAAATAAAAAAAAAAATGATGTTTAATAAATATATGGTGCATCTATTCAAATATGGGTATCCATTAAAAATAAAGTTTAATGAATAAATTAAAATATATCGGATTAATCAATAAAACATCCCTTCCTAAAACCAGGGTATGCCAAAAAAAAAAAAAACTTTGTATAAACATTTGGGTGCTGTTTCCTTGCACCAAAACAAGGGCAAAAAGTTCATATGAACATATGTCCACAAAATCATTCGTTTTTGAGTTAATACGTTTAAAACTTACGGTAAACGCTATTAAATGTACAATCCAAGATATAATTTTAAAAATACTTATGCCATAGTTTGTGATGACACGGGTTCTGTTTCAGCAAGGCAAAGATAAACAAAAAGTTGGATGACTCGGCTACTTTCGGTCTAGAAACGTAATCTGATACAGCCTTGCATCTATTATCAGTCGCCTGGCAGTATATATATATATATAAATATCTGCGGGCTCATGACATGAACATCCTGCCATTGTTAAACGGAAAACTTCTCAGTTAACTTATATGAAATTCTGTCCTTGTTTAATGAGTTTAATGAACCTGTCCCACTAAGTATTAAAAGTATCACTTGATACACCATATATATATATATATATATACGTTAAAAAAAGATTTCTTCAAGGTATGCTATATTTATGGGTTAAAGTGCTCAATATCAGGGACTGAGCGTATATAAATATAACAGTGGACACTGAAGTCAACACTCAGAGGCGACAGACTGTTTCATGCTAAACTCATTGTCGCCGCTAGGTGACGCTAGAGGTGTTAAGCTCAATGGTCGCTTTTGATATATGTATATATATATATATATATATATATATATATATATATATATATATATATAAATATAAATATATATATATATATATATATATATATATATATATATATATATATATATATATATATATATATATATATATATATATATATATATATATATATATATATATATATTTACATATATATATATGTGCGTATATGTATTTATATATATATATATTTATATATATATTTATATATATAAATATATATATTTATATAAATATATATATTTATATATATTTATATATATATATATATAAAATTTGTTTAAACGTGCAATCAATTTACAAATACATGAATTATTCACACAAAACTAATGCAAAGGTTAATGATTTAAATGGCAGAGACATCCATCATCGCAAACAATTCAAATAGTACACAAAAACCTCGAGATCCGTTATGATGAATTGATCCTTGTTTATATAAATTTCTGCCGTTTAGTTGTTATTTTTTTTACTTATTTCGTCTGTTCCTACAGACATCTTCAGGTATATAATAGATGTTGTTCTTTTTTTTCTCTTAGTAATAAGAGGACATCGAAAATATATGTGTTATTGTATCCGAAATGCTATTGAAAATGAGTTATTGGTTTTTGAACGCGCCAAATTTTGACAGTAAAATTTACCAGTAAAAATTTGTTCATCACCATATTTGGTATAAACGCAAACACTTTAAAAAAATTTAAAATCAAACTCAGCGTTGCTTTGGCGACAGCCATAGTATCACGTTTTGTTTAAGGAGTTTCGTAACAAGCACACAATAAACGTAGGCGAAAACCAGAAGAGATGGCGAGCGAGCGGACGAACGAGAAATAGAGAAAGAGAGATAGAAAAAGAAAGGGAGAGAGATAGAGAGAGATATAGAGAGAGATAGAGAGAGATAGATAGATAGATAGATAGAAAGAAAAGAAAGAAAGAAAGAAAGAGACAAAGAAAGAATGAATCAAAGAAAGAAAGAGACAGAGAGACAAAGAAGTCGAAAGCGAGACATTTATTTTTCTTGGTAGCGTGACCTTTTTCATTCATCCGTTTCGTGTCATCAAACGACAAAAGCAAACAAAAACAAATAAATAATTAGCATCAAACAGAAAATGATTAGAACGGGATTGAACCCCGGAGAACACCACTTGAGTCGTTCACTATGAACCATCCGCAAAGGTCTCGAGGCGGCTACAGATATTTAAAATCACTTTGATAACCGGGGCAATTTCGTCACTCATGAAATTCATGGTATCAGGAGATTGTCTTCAGCTATTCCCCACCTTCTTTAATCTCAGGAGCTTAAATGAATCTGACCACGTAGGTCATGATAGGTACTTTTCAGACTTCAGTCCTTCCAATGTCCAGTCACTTATAATTCCTTTCTTATCTACTATGGTATTTAGTGACATACTAGAACTATTTTTCGGGCACTTATCATCTGTTTTCATTAGATATGGGGCGAGAAAAAAAAATCCGGAGTAGAATAAATGAATCAGGAATTAAATGAATGAATAAATAAACTCTCGAACGGCTGGGTCATTTCTCCGAAAGGCTTTATCAAAATACAGATATCGTAGAAGAATATACATACATACATACATACATATATATATATACTCTTGGGAAAGGTGTGAATCCTCTTCTTCTCCCTCCAACTATGGATAAATAGCAGGACAGACTGGGTTCTATAGCCTTGGATCGCAACTGGTCTAGGAGAAGGACAACTCTGAATTCAAAACCTGCGGAGGGTCGTTTGGGAACCTTGTGGCAGGTAGAGCACCAGGTCTCTGTATTCGGCCCTTCAAAAAGTGTGGATGGTCCTGAACGAAAACTTCACCACTATAATCAAATCTCATGTGCCGTTGTCGGGCTGTCGGTTTCCTGGGAACTGATCTGCTTGACCCTCATACGTCGAACTCGACGGGAGAGACTATATATATATATATATATATATATATATATATATATATATATATATATATATATATATATATATATATTTAGGCAGCAATTTTTCATTAATGCATGTTTCATTATATAATATAGACAGGTTTTGTCTATTTATTTTAATTAAGTTTCTTTCATATTGTCTGATAATCTTAATCACAGTATCATTGGAAAACGAAAGGAAAACACCATTTTGATACATGTTTAAATCCAGTCTAAGCTTTTGGCTTGCACAAGCCATTATCAAAGATGACAATTTCAATAAATCACCACGTCTACACACGGACGAAACAACAATGATAGTCCGCCCTTGCTGCATGAAAATTTCCAAGTAACGACAAACTCGTATATACGAGACGCTGAAACAAAAATCGCGTCGCAACTCGTGACGTCACACATTACCACACGAGAGTGAAAGACGAGAAGTATTAAGTATGGGAAGCCGTTGGTATAAAACAATGGCTTCTGTTATAAATTATAGGCATCTAAGGATATTTGTGGAGCTTTCATAGTTTATTTTGTTTAGGTTAGTTTTCAACTGTTTTATGTATAAAGCTTTAAGAATTTTTAATTTTTGTTTATTGTTTAAATATTTAAGTATAGTTGTGATAAAGCTTATTAGACAATATGAAAGGAACTTTAAATAAATAGATAAAACTTGTCTATATTATTTAATATATATATATATATATATATATATATATATATATATATATATTTTTGTATTGATGTGAGTTTAGACCTGGATTTCACGCCCTTGCAAACGTCACTTTGATGATCGCAAGGACGTGAAATCTAGGGTAACACATTAACATCAATACACCTAACTATGTTAGCTCTATCACCGATATTGGGCGAAAAAGGCCGAAATGTTGTGATAAATATGGCGACAAAGATGAGGACAATAGACCGAATAATGTAAATAGTGTACATAACACCTCATCTCAGAAATATAGAGATGTGTATCATTTTTTTTCACTTCCCAACATCGATTATGATCCATGTGACACTTCCCCGATTACTACAATCTTAAGCTGTTCATGTCTAGGGTTAACCGTTGTCTTTTTCCGATATCCGCATAAACTGGACCTCTTATTTTGTAATCCACTACCTTGAATTACCCTCGAGCCTTGTTCAGCGTAAAAAATCATTGTAATTAAAAAAGAAAGAGAAGAAAACACCAACAAATCAATTAGAGTGTGGGCTGTCTGGGAAGATAGTTGATTATGTTATCAACTAAATGTGTCTTTCAATTCTCCTGATATGAATATAAAATAGAAATTGGCATCTAATGAATCGCGTCATTCAAGTTATACAAAAACCTTTTTTTTTTAAAGTTCTAGACCCAAACTTTCAGTTTCTAAGGATCAATTATCAAGGTTTTTCTTTTGTGGATGGAATCGTTTTTAATCTTTTTTTTATCTAGAATATATCTGGCGAGGAGGAGAGAAAGAGAAAGATGGGTAGAGAGAGTGAGGAAGAGAGAGAAAGAGAGAGAAAGAGAGAGGGGGACGACCACTAAAATCTTAAGCTGTTCACGTCTAGGGTTAACCGTTGTCTTTTCCAGATATCCGTATAAGCTTTGCCTCTTACTCTGTAACTCTCTAGCTCGAATTACCCTCGAGCCTTGTTCAGCGTAAAAATCATTGTAAACGAAAAAAAAAAAAAAAAAAAAAAACACCAACAAGTTAATTAGGGTTAATGTCACCATTGACATCGATGTGAGAGATGAAGGTTTCCAGACCTGGATGGCTTTGGTGGCTTAAGGAAGATTCTATATTTCCTAGAATGATATTTCACCTTTCTACGTGATGCCCACGACTTCAGAGTGGGATGGCTGAGAATGTAGCTGATTATCTTAGCTACGAAATGCTTTTTTTCTAGGTCTCCTGATGTTAATCACCTGGAATATATCTGGCGATGGGGGGGGAGAAAGCGAGAGAGATGGGTAGAGAGCGTGAGGTAGAGAGAGAAAGAGAGAGGGGGAAGATCACTAAAATCTTAAGCTGTTCACGTCTAGGGTTAACCGTTGTCTTTTTCAGATACCCGTATAAGCTTTGCCTCTTACTCTGTAACTCTCTACCTCGAATTACCCTCGAGCCTTGTTCAATGTAAAAATCATTGTAGTAAAAAAAGAAAGAAAACACCAGCAAGTTAATTAGGCTCAACATCACCATTGACATCGAGGTGAGAGACGAAAGTTTCCAGACCTGGATGGCTTTGGTGGCTTAAGGGAGACTCTATACGTCTGTTGTAGAGTAGTTTTCGCAGTGGAGGCTTGTATTTCACTAAGTCGGTCCTACTAAAGGTTCGACGTAGAAAACGTTAGGAACTTGAAATAATAGACGCAGCAATCTAGTTGTGGTGGTTGATACTTCAATGTCCGACATCGACTGACTCACTCAACTCCACTGAGCCCCCTGGCGACTGCTACTACTACTACTTATTATCTGTGGGAGAGTCTAGTAACAATAGAATAGGTATGTTCCGGTATAACAACTTCCCAGCAGGATACTTCCTCCTTCCACGTGATCCCCAAGACCTCAATATGGACTGGCTCAGAATGTATTGGATTGGTGCTTAATTATCAGGCGTTTTTATAGGCGCGTTATTTGTTCATAAAAATTGCTGTTTTGTTTACTTTTGTAAAAAAAAAAAAAAAATTATTTTCAGATTATCAAAATGCGTGTCGATAATCATACTCTCCGGAATAATCCTTTAAAAATGTTATTGTTGAAATCTTATGTTTCATTTTTCATAATAAATATTGTTTAAAAACGCCTGATAATTATGCACCAACCCAATAACATTATGTTTTCCACAAAATGCGTCTTTCGAGCTTTCCTGATATCAATCACCTGGAATATACCTGGGGAGGGGGAGAGAAAGCAAGAGAGATAGATAGAGAGCGTGAAGAAGAGAGAAAAAGAGAGAGAGATGGATGGAGAGCGTGAGGAAGAGAGTAAAAGAGAGAGATGGATAGAGAGCGTGAAGAAGAGAGAGAAAGAGAGAGAGATGGATAGAGAGCGTGAAGAAGAGAGAGAAAGAGAGAGATGGATAGAGAGCGTGAAGAAGAGAGAGAAAGAGAGAGATGGATAGAGAGCGTGAAGAATAGAGAGAAAGAGAGAAAGATGGCTAGAAATCGTGAAGAAGAGAGAGAAAGAGAGAGATGGCTAGAGAGCGTGAAGAAGAGAGAGAAAGAGAGAGATGGATAGAGAGCGTGAAGAATAGAGAGAAAGCGAGAAAGATGGCTAGAAATCGTGAAGAAGAGAGAGAAAAAGAGATTCGGAAGTTCAATACCATCTTAAGCTGTTTACGTCTAGGCTTAACCGTTGTCTTTTTCAGATATCCGTATAAGCTTTGCCTGTTATTCTGTAATCCACTACCTTGAATTACCCTCGAGCCTTGTTCAGCGTAAAAATCGTTATGGTAAAAAAAACACCAACAAGTTAATTAGGGCCAATGTCACCATTGACATCGAGGTGCTAGATGAAGGTTTTCAGACCTGGATAACGTCGGTGGCTCAAGGGAGATTCTGTATTTCTCAGCAGGATATTTCACCCTTTCACGTGATCTCCACGACCTCAGAGTGGGCTGGCTGGGAATATCGCTGATTATGTTAGCCACGAAATGCTTTTCTCCTGATGTTAATCACCTGGAATATATCTGGTGGGGGGGGGTGAAGAGATAAAGAGCGAGTGATGGGTAGAGAGAGCGAGTGAGAGAGAGGGAATGAGAGAGAGAGCGAAAAAGGAAGACAGAGTGAGGGAGTGAGAAAAAGAGAAAGAGGGGGTGTCCAACGTTTTTTTTTTTTTTTCTGCAGGAATTTTCTTGTTTTTATCTACAGATCCAAAAGTCACTGCCTGAACCACTTTTCAAGGGACACGACGCACCTGTCACAGATGACGTCACCAGAAACACGACTAACAACGTTTCTTAAAACAAACACAACCCCGTGAATTCAATCACGCGCTCATAGAACGAGAAAGAGAGAGACAGAGAAAGAAACATAAAGATAATACCATATATATATATATATATATAATTATTTTTTATAAAAAAAATTATAACATAAGTATGTTATAAAATCATTTGATTTTATAACATACTTATGTTATAATTTTTATGATTTTATAACATACTTATGTTATAATTTTTTTATAAAAAATAATTATATCTGCTCTACTTTGTATTGAGCACTCTTTTAAGAATAGTAATTGTTGGTTATTGGAATTCATTCCGTATATACCAATTATATACTTGTATATATATATATATATAATTTTATATCCGCAGTATTAATTGGAAACTGCTCAATATCAGTGATAGAGCTAACATATCCATATAACTGATATATATATATATATATATATATATATATATATATATATATATATATATATATATATATATATATACACGGATTATAAACAAATTCAAATTTCCATAACATAGGTTTAACAATTATTAACTACATTTCCATAATTTTCACTCCCCCTCTAACACTTCAAATGTCAAAAGTATAACTAATTCTAAGTTCTATATTCTCCGCCGCTATAACTTCTTTACAATATATTATTTATAATCTATAAACTTTCCCCTACTCTAAGATCTCCCCAACTCTCTTTCCATTAATCCCTTACATTCTTTTATCTAAATATATTTGAAAGTTTTTTTAAACCTCTTTTTATTCCTCTTTTAATTTTAAATTAATATTTCATTCTTCATATACCCCCAAATTAATGTCATATTCGGATTTAACTTTATAAAACTTCTTCCCTTTAAGACAAATACCTTCCACTCTCTTCTGACTCCTGACTCGTGCCTTTCGTCTGAATGAAATATTGAAATGGCTAATTTCTGAATTGATTTTTCGACTGTTTTTTTTTTTTTTTTGAGCTGACTTGAACTCAGACTACAACATGTTTGATGTCTTATCGCCCATCATCCTCGTCTGCTGAAATAGACTATCCCCCATATGAGGTGATTTGGGACTTCATTGTTTATTAATATATATATATATATATATATATATATATATATATATATATATATATATATATATAAGGCAGGATATGTGTGTGTGTGTAACGAATGCACGGCCTCAATTTTCGACGGATTTGCACCAAAATTTACATGCACATGCTCCAAGTTATGGGAAGGTCAAGACCGACGTTGCATTTCCCAACTTCCATCGATAGTGGAAATAATCGACCTTTTCATGCTTCTACGGCAGTTTTCGTGTAGCTTGCTGCCATTTTCTACTGGCCAGAGTGAGAGCTGGCTTCTGCGAATAGGCAGGAAGATTCTATTGGCCAGCATGGGAGCCAACAGCTGACTGACACGAATGTTAACTAGCATGCTAGCAGGCAAAAAAAAATCGATAGCTGCATTCGTCACAAGTGGGAAAAATTTAAATCTGCATGGCACTTTAATCCAATTGGCTCATTCGCTTGCTTAAACTCAACGTTGATTCTGATTCCACAGAACTGGGTTGGGTGTGAAAAAGTATTCGTTGTTAACATTCTTTTTTCATTCTGTTTTTCCAGTTACGAGTCCTTTTTTTAAAGCTGATCGTTTTGTGTTCATTTTGTTTAGTTCTTTTTTTCGTAACAGATTTAATGTTTAGTATAGATCTTAGAAAAAATTCGCAGTGTGAGATTGGCAAGAAGTAAGGCATGTAGCAACATCAGCACGGCAAAGGACACTCCTTTAAAGGCAAGGAAGGGCAAACATATGTTAAGTCAAGTGATAGCGATTGCTGTACGAGTCGTACAATTTTTGATTCAAGCACGGGCTATGCTGCTAGTATATATATATATATATATATATATATATATATATATTATGGCGCAAAAAAATCCATAATATTTACGCGGCATATAAAGTGTTTACTCAAATATGAGCATCCACTAAAAATAACGTTTAGTGTTAACAATCTGTTGAATTAATAAATAAAAATGCCATGACTTATATATAACCTCTTCACACTATATAATTGATAAACTTTCCCCCTCCTCTAATATCTCCCCAATTCACTTTTCATTAATCCCATACATCCTTTTATCTATATATTTTAAAGTTATTTTTAAACCCCTTTTTATTTCTCATTTAATTTAATATTTAATTCTTCGTATAACACCAAATTAATGTCATATGGTTAATATTTAGGTTTAATTTTAGAAAACTTCTTCCCTTTAAGATAAATACCTTCCACCCTCCCCTGACAACAGTCTCGTACCTTTCGTCTGACTGAAACATTGAAATGGAGAAATTCAATATTAGTTTTTCGGCTGGTTCGCGTTTTTTTTTTTCAGTTTTCACAGTTAAATTTCAATTTCAGACACGGACTGAGTCCATACCGGGGTTGATAAGACAGACGACCAATATCTTCGTCTGCCGAAATAGGCTATTCCCAATATGAGCTGATTTAGGATTTAGGATTTTATTGTTTATTAATTATTTGCTCTGTAATAATAAATACATTGAGCTCTTTTTGTGGATCAGTTTTAATGTTTTATATTATTAGGATCCACTTGGATTATATAACAACGGATTTGTTACCTTTACTCTACACACAAACAAACACACACACACACACACACACACATATATATATATATATATATATATATATATATATATATATATATATATATATGTAAGCAAATATATGGATATAGATTCGACAGTATGAAGAAAAATATATACGGAAAAAAACAAAGGCTTTCCCTTATTAACTTCCACCCAACCGTCCCTAAAATTTATGGTCTCCCCAAAACCCATAAGCCTAACATTCCATTAAGGCCCATCATCTCGGGTATAGGCTCAGCTCCTCATAATATCGCTAGGTATTTAACTAAATTTCTAACTCCAATCATGGGCATCATAAGTAACGCACATATAAAGAATTCTAAATAAGTTGAGTGATATTGATATAGGTAACAAATCCCTAGCTAGCTTAGACATTAAATCTTTATTTACCAATATACCTGTTGATAAATGTATTAAACGTTTAGAGAACCACCTTAAGAAAATTGATTTTAAGCTACCTATCTCTATCTCGAAATGCATCAAATTATGCATCCTATGCACTTCACATTGTTTCTTCCAGTATAATAGTATTTATTATAAACAGAAATTTGGTTTACCAATGGGGAGTCCTCTCTCTGGATTCCTAGCATGCATATTTCTAGAATTTCTTGAATCTGGACCTTTTAAACATGTCATTCCAAGTGATACACATTACTTTCGATACATCGATGACATTTTATTTATCTACCCACATAAACATGATTTAAACGAGATTACTGATAGATTAAATAAAATAGAACCTACTAGAGAATTTACCTATGAACTTGAATCTAATAATTCTTTATCTTTTTTAGACATACTACTTATTAAAAATAAAAATAAAAATAAATTAGAATTCAAAGTATATCGTAAACCCACATGTAAAAATGTCTATTTACACTTTTACTCTCACCATGATACTAGCACTAAGAGGGGTATTATTATTGAATTCTACTTAAGGGCTCTTCGCATCTGTTCAGCAAAATATTTAGATTATGAATTCAGATATATTGAGGATACCTTTTCAAATCTTTCGTATCTGAGACAATTATTACTGAGAGCTAAAAATAAAGCGTTGAAAATTCACTCATCAGCGCAAAATGACACCTTGAAGGCCACTACAACTACATCAGTGGAAGGTACACTTTCAGCTGCCCCTGATAATAATTCTTTTGGTCGCATCTTTCTACCAAATAACCATTTGACCGAACGTATCTCTAATAATTTAAATGCGTTAAAAATCAAAACTACAATATTACCTACTAGAACTATCCGTAGTTTATTAAATAGCACCAGCAGACAACATATTCCATCCGATGCTTGCATCTATCAAATCTCATGCAAAAACTGTCACTTAAAATATGTGGGTGAAACATGTAGGTCCGCAAAATCTCGTGTTTTCGAACATAAACGAGATATTCGCCTTGGCAATTTAAACAATGCTTTAGTTGTACACACAACTAAAGCAGATCATAATTTTGATTTTGATTCCGTAAAGATTTTAAAATATTTTCGTAATAAAAATCTTAGGCGGATTTATGAAGCAAGCATAATATCCATCTCACGCACGGTGAATACTAGACCTGGCTTCTTTAGTATTTCCCCTTTTCTAGCGAGATTAATGCTCGACAAGCGTACATATGAATTTTAGTTCAAAATAGAATTCTTTTCATTTTTCATTCAAAATACTCAAAATTTTAGGAATACGTTTTCACAGCGTCGCCCACGTGACGACAACGTGACCATGTTTTAAACGAAGCGCTGATCTTATAAAACTTTTAGTTATTTGTTTGGATAAGTCTTGTTCTTATGTACATCGTCTTTGTCATGTTTAATTGATAATGTTATATTTATGTCCTGAAGATGGTTTATTAGACCGAAAAGTCAGACGTTGACATATTAACATTAAAACAGCATAATTGTATATAAAGATTTTTGTTTGTTTTTTCCGTATATATTTTCTTCATATATATATATATATATATATATATATATATATATATATATATATATATAATGATAAAATTAGAGGTTAACTTATAAGTAAAATACTCACTATCATAGATAAAGCGTATTGAAATATAAAAATGTATACAGGGGTCAACATCAAGTGGCGACAATCTGTTTCCTCCTTGGGCACAATGTTAACATCACTATAAAATATCACACGTTAACAAAACTATAAAATTGCAACAAATAACTGCATTATGGTCCACAATTATATCTGCTCAGTAGCCTCTAGAATTATTTGAAACTGTCAAGATAATGTAATAGATCACACTACCCATAATATACCACTAACAAATATATATAAACAGTCGGGCGAAAACACATATGGCCTTTTACCATACGGTCAGTTTTAGACCCACTCGAGTGACAGGGTGTAATCGATTTCTATTTTTCCTCAGATCAGGCCATTTGCAGTGGTGTGCAGTGATATGAATCTATTTTCGAGCTGTATGATCAAACTTGTTTGGCCTTGAAAAATATTGCATCATACATCATTGTATCAGAATAATATCACTCCCAGACACTATTGTCACGACTGTCGATTAGTTGTCTTACGGTCATTTTTCTATGATGGACGTTACTCTAAGGAAGCGTACGAAAATTGTAATGCTGCACGAACACACTGGCAAGCCTTACCCGTGAGCAAATCAAAGTACTATAGACTGATGCGGAAACTCTCCTGATTTAAATCCAATCGAGAATCTATGGTCGATCTGCAAAGACTTCGTGAAATGGGCGTACGAACACACTGGCAAGCCTTACTAGTGAGCAAATCAAAGTATTATAGACTGGCCCAGAAACTCTCCTGATTTAAATCCAATCGAGAATCTGTGGTCAATCTGCAAGGAAGGACTTCGTGGAATGGACATACGAACACACTGGCAAGCCTTACCAGTGAGCAAATCAAAGTATTATAGACTGGCCCAGAAACTCTCCTGATTTAAATCCAATCGAGAATCTATGGTCAATCTGCAAGGAAAGACTTCGTGGAATGGACGTACGAAGTACTAACATGTACACTGGGTCATGTTTCATTGGAAAAATACGAAAAAAATAACGGAATTATTTGTTTTGTTTCAATTAATTTGCATGAGGATGGACAAGACTAGATATATCTGGGTATGGACATCGGAGCGTGAAGAATCGATCTCTGTAGATTGAATAAAGTCTTCAGTTTGGATCGATAGATACATGAATATCTGTGAAGGGCACAATGAGCATAATGTTGTGATAAAAACAATAAAGATGAAATACAATGTCACAAAGCTGCCAAAAGCGCTTGAGATATTTGTGCTGCGTACGAAGATGACATCGTTACCGACAGAACGACAGAGAAATGTTTTTTTTTTCCGTTTCAAAGAGAAGTTCGAACTCACAGTCTCTCCGCGTTCTTGCCGACCTATTCAGTTTGATGAGAACCATTTGCAGGCACAGATTAAAGAACTTCGCCAGACCCGTAGGGAATTGGCTTAGAAGATGGCAAGCTCTCATATTACTGTCGTTCGTCATTTTCACTCAATGGGTATGGTCCAAAAACGCGCTGTGCCACACGCATTGACAGAGAGAAACAAACTCCAGTGTTCCTCCATTGCCGCCAGCCTATTCGTGGATACAAAGAAAGATTCCTTTATCGTATAAACACCGGCGATAATAAATGGTGTCTTTGCGTGAATAGAAAGCAGGGAAAACAATACACTGTTATATGAGCCATCAGAACTACAGTAGGATCTCTGACAACCGGACTAAGAAGGCCTTCCGGATATGAGGAATTGGTTACAAAGTCCGGATATAAGGGGTTAAATTTAGATAAAAGACCTGAAATCAGGTTTATCATTTATTTTCAATGTTTTATAATAAATAAAATAAGCTAATGGTGGGTGAAATAGAAAGGACTTGTTTTTAAGGAAAAAGAAATAAATTGTGTTATGTTAATGAAAATTCATTAAATTAAGTATGCCACGTATGCGAAACAAATAATGTAACGAGGATTTTTTAATCGCTGTTGGATGATGATTCTTTTTCTTCTAATGTCATTTTTAACTTTTTTCGCGTTTCGTTTTGCTTTCGTTCTTGGAATTTTTTAAACGAAAGACGATTTTTTATCTCTGCGTACGTTATTGCAATCAACATATTTGAATGCTGGCTTTCTTTCCATAAAACTGACAACCTTTTCAATAGCTTTTTCAATTTCAGTCCAGGTTTCATCACAATCATGTTTCTTTATATTTTATTGTTCATTGTGACAGTGTGAACGCTGGAGAATAGTTTCTTTGGAAAATTTTATATCATACAATGTCGACTTTCCTATGTTGAACTCAGCCATTAGTTACAATGAACTTTCACCAGCGTCTAGTCTGTTTAAAATGTCCACCTTTTGTGATAACTCCAAAGTTGTTCTTTTCCTCTTATTCCCATCATCCTTTGCACCAATACAAGCCATAAGGGTGAAATAAACATAAGCAATTATCCAAAGTAAATTTCCTGAAAAACAGACATTTGAAATCAGTTACATATCACCCAAATAGTTCAAAATACACATCAAAGTCATGTCCGGATATGCGGGATTCCGGATATGAGGCACTGCGGATATGAGAGATTCTACTGTATTAATAAACAATAACTATTAAAATAAATTATAAAAAAAAAACAACGGATTTATGTCATAACTTAATAGAAGAAAAGGAATATTAGCCATGGGTTGAAATATCTAATGTTTCACTTCATCATTACTTCATCATTGTAATACATTCTGGATATAATCACGGATACTAAATTCACATGAGAGTCTGAGAAAAAAGTTATTGCATTATCGTTGCAAAATTTTGTGCCTGATTAGAAAAAAAATTAATAGTCAAGTAAATAGGTTCTATTGTTTATAAAAATTGATTCCCATCGTCCTACAGAATTGTTTATATCATTTTCATGAACAGCCTACCCACGTACATTAAATAAATGGATCACTTCCGAATTCCCTGTAAGTTATCTATAGACCTGAGGAAGAGCAGTGGGCATAAATGGCCGAAACGTTATGATAGAAATAACAAAGATGAGGACAACAGTCTTAATGTAAATAGGATAAATAAGTATTTATTTCTCTTAATCCTTTACCTTTCACTTCTTGATTTTATGAATTGTTTCTTTTATAACTGAAAATAAATATACAATCTTAATTTTCGGAATTCATCGTATTAAAATGAAGAAAATTCTTTCAGTTATTCTATTTTTTTTTTCGCATTCCTGGTATGAATACAAGAGTTGCGAATAGAGTTAACCCTGCCAGCATGGAAACAAATTGTCTGTTTTCTTTTTTAAATATATAAATAAATTCCCAATAAAAAGAAAATTTCCTATCAAGAATTTGATGTCGAATATTTTCTAAAAAATTTAATTTATCTTCTCAGTAACTGAAAATCCGAGATCCGATTTTTTTCTTTTTTTTTTAACATTTTAATTTTTACTACTTTCCTCAATCATGATTTATTTTTCATTTTTTTTTTATTGGAAGAAGATTCTGAGGTAGATTTCGACTGACTGTAGTTAGTCAAATTTTCGGTCATTTAATTTTTGAATTAGAAATCGCTGGAGCATGTTCTGTTCCGTCAAAACTCACATGTCGAGTTTGAAAATGAACTCAAGTCTCTCCATATAAGGAAAGGTTATTGAGGAATCGATTTTCAAACTCTTAGTAATCTCTTCCTTCAAAATCTTCGGTTATTTTGTCCACGAATGCAAACAGCAACTTCACCAACGCCAGAAGGTCGCCTAGAGAACGATTGATCGTTGAGATCAAAATTACTCTGACGAAATAATGGTTTATTAATAATTTTGGCAGTGTTATATTAAATTGCCGCTTAGAAAGAGGTCATTAACAATCGAATTACAGTGAAGAATCCAAGCATTAGATGCCTCTAGGTACCACCTTCTCAGGCTGCATACCAAATGACGCTTGGCAAGTCAGCGTTAGATAGGAAACGGACGCATTAGAAGACCTCATATCAATTGTCAAGAAATGCAAGTTAAAATGTTATGGCCAACACTCTTTCCACCTCCATCCATTTCTAATGTCTTAATCGCAGGTCTGATCGGTTCGATAAGGTCAAATTAGATGTTGATCTAAAAAATGACCTACAATCTGTTGTTAACTGGTGCAAAGAATGGCTTGTTAATGTTAATGCCTCTAAAAATAAAATGCTCTCTTTTTGTCTTAGTGAACCCTTTTTATCTTTCATGAACTTGACCGATGCTGTCTTCCAGGAGAGTGGCTTATTGCGCCTTCTCGGCATAACGTTTTCCACTGACATGAAGTGGAAACATTATGTCGAATCAATTGCTAGGTCAGCTGTTAGGAAAATTGATACACTGTGTCATGCTAGACTATTTTTCTCGACAGAATCTATTTTACATATTTATAAGTTTACCATTCACCATGCCTTGAATAGTGCTGCAACGTCTGGTCTAGTGTCCCGGCTATATATTTAGAGATTGTAATTAAAATCCAAAGTATCAGGAATTTTATTGGTCCTGATCTGGCATCTCGGATTCAGGTACTTTAGTACCGGCGTAAAGAAATTTCCCTGGGCCTTTTCTATAAATATTTTTATGGTAATTGTTCAGATGAGCTTTTCTCTTGTTTATTTCTTTTATTCCCTCCCCCCAGACAAATTGTAGATATGTGAACTATTTAGGACTTCATAGAGACTCTGAGGTATTATGGTGACTGTAGTAAGAATGGTAAGTAAGAATGTGTTGTTTTGGTGTAAAAATAATTTATGGTATGCGTAATCGTGGTTAGCTAAGTTTATGATAAGACAGATTGAAGATCAGCCTTTCCCATATCCCCACTTTTGATCTTGTGCTACATGTTTTGTATTTTCAAAATAAATATTGGTTTCCTCTACGGTACTTAGACTTTATGAATTCAAGCGCGGTACTAGATTGGCGGCTAGGTCTCATCATGTTACAGTAGAAATCGCTAGATGTAACCGTAAGTTCTATGCTAACAGTTTCTTCTCTCGCACTTCTTGCTTGTGGAATTCTCTTCCGATTCCTTGCTTCCCAGTCAACTTTGATGTTTAATACTTTAAATTCAGTGTCAATCGTTATTTCTACGCCTTAGTGACTTTAGGGGTCAAATGATTAAAAAAAAAATGTCACTCAAGGGAGGTACTCCGGTCGTAATACAAGGAGTTAAGAGATACATTTTTTTTTTACTTTATGAGTCATGACACATTTTTGTATAAAATTTCCTCGATTTATTTTGAAGCAGAATTTCGTGATTTCACTTGAATCATTTTATTTCTTGTCCAGAAGAATAATAAATAGTTTTCTTTTTTAAATTAGATTGTAAAACCTAGATTTAATCGTTTCTTTTGGATGACGTAGACACTTCGCTGCTGAGAAACATTTTAGGAGCGACTTCGCCCTTAAAAATAATTAACCGTGGCTATAATCTATTTAACGATTGAGAAGAAAGAACTTTCTAAAAGTTTAGATTTCTTTTAGACCTTTAACATTGGATGATGTAAATTATTGCGGCTGAAAAAAAAAAAATTAAAAAAAAGACTATAATATTATGTTTAGTCATAGGTAATTTCCATGTAGCAGGAACCAGATGTACTGATAAATGATTCATCCAAAATACTAATCATATATAGTAGTTAGGAATAAATTTGGAGGACATGAACATTTCCGCTGCAATGGCAGCGTACACAGCGGATTTCAAGATAAAGTTTTTTTTTTCTCTATAACAACGAACGGCCGTATACAGCAAGAATAACACACAAAGAAATTCGATAACTAATTATTTACGCTATTTACAACAAAGATGAGGACAGTTGTCATGCCAGAAATTATCAAATAGGTATGGCAAAAGGTCAAAAGTACTGAGCATCCAATAAGAATCGAACTCACGATACAGTTGTAAATGGTCTAGCGGGTTAACCTTGCTAACCATTTTACCATGTCGATGTAACCAAAATTAATCCCTAATTTGGAGCTTACATGTGGCACAAACCCGAAGGTGTGGATCACCCAGTAGAGATCGATCTTTCTACTCAGTCGTAACTGATCTAGCGAGACAATCTTGTTAACCATTACACCACATCGAAGTGTCCTTATCGAATCGGTATGGACCCGATGTAAATCACCAGTGGAGGCGGTCGGAAAAACTCCATCAAAAATTGTCACATAACATTTTTAAACAGATGTTGAGACCTAAAGCTAATTCTGTTTGGCTTATCAATTAAGGCATTGGCCAGTTCCTGGATGGCACAATGGCTACTGGAAACGATTCTCCTCAAACAGTGACGGAAGCATCACCTGGAACATAAAATATCCGAACAGATCCCCGACATTATGTAGCATAATGACGCTCGGACAACAAAGATAAGGACTAATAGTGTAGATAATGATAACAGCTCATCCCAGAAATTCAGACAGAAATCGGGGAAGTCAGTTGATCTGCTTCTACTCCAGCACCCATATTTACCTGCCCTTGCACCAAACTATTGATAACTTTTTCGATCGCTGCCAAAAGCTTGACGGGGAAAGATTTAAGAGTTCTTTGGAAACAAAACAATATGGAATTTTACGCCTCCTAAGCGACAACAAGTTAGAGTGATTGAATCAAACATAATTTCACTTTTTTAAGAACAAGGTTGATAAACAAAAACCGAAACATTTATAACTCTGACAAAACGATTTCTAACGATATAAAATCTCTATTCCTTTTGTATTCCATTAGTAAGGAGGAAGTTCCACTCAGAAAGCTTCTTCCCAAAGAACAGCTGCTTTGTGGAACAGGATCTCAAGAGGATGCTTCCTCCATCACTACAATCTTAACCTCTTTAAGTCTCAGGTCAACCATTATCCATCCTACATATCTTCATAATTTGCACTTCTTACTTCTCTAGAATTCAATTCAGTAAACCTCTACATTGTGTGTCTCTTCAGCCTTGTATTGAGTGAATTATTTAGTAAAAACCTAGATTAGATTTACAGAACGGTATGAAGATTGTAAACACATACTAAAAAGATTATAAATACAGAGTCTGCTAAAAAAACTGTATACACACTTCAGGAAAGGAAAAACTTGTTTGATATTATAATACCAAATTTATTCCGATAATACAAGCTACCTTAGAACTCTACAATCACAAGAAATACTCAAAATGGTGGCCTTTAGCTTCCAGACATTTAATAGTACGGCAAACTACAGCTAGGGCAACATTGGCCAAAGTGTGCAGTGGTTGTCTGCAATAAACAACATCTTTTAGGGTCCCCAAAGGTAAAAGTCTTCAGGTGTTGAACCAGGAGAATGTGGGGTGAATTTGACTATGAAAGACAAGTTTTTTTTCCTTTTCCTAAAGTGCATATACAATATTTTTGGCGGATTATATATAATTATATCTGCATACACATATTCCACCAGTTCAGACCTGATCACCTATGCACTATTAACATGGTCAAATCATCCTCATTTCCTTTGTATTCCATTAGTAATGAAGAAGTTCCACTCAGACAGCTTCTTTCCAAGAATTCTTATTTTATGGAACAGGCTTTCAAGGGGATGCTTCCTCGATAACTACAATCTTAAACTCTTTAAGTCTCAGGCCAACTGTTTTCTATCCTACATATTCTCTTTAGCTTGACTTCCTTCTCGACATTACAATACATTATTCAATAATACTCTAACTTTAGAGGCTCTTGGGCTTTGTATGTTTAATAACTTGATAATAATTGCAATGAAAATTAACAGATTATAACGAACAATACTTGTACTTAAAATCAAATAGAGTTACATTTTCTTCGGCACGTATTGAGGAAATAAGGCTTAGAGAATTTGACACTTGCAGGACATCGGGAGGATAAAAGAGGCAAAAGGAAACCTTGAGTCTGTTCCAAAAAGTAGCAGTTCTTAGGCAGAAGCTGTCCCTGTCGTCTCCTGTAATGGGACATAGTTATACATGCACAAACTGGTGGAACTATGGAAACAGCGATAGAATAACGAAAGGGTTGCCTGTAGTAAAAGGAGTATTAGGATGAAAAAGGATTCATCGCCTACAAGGCCGTGTAAACGGAATTGAACTCTCTCAAGGGTGGAAAAAAAGAATAGGGCGGCTCCAGCTCAGATAGAACAGCAATACACCGATTTTTGATCTGATTCTTGTTTAGATAGAGGAAGACAGATGGAGTAGGTTACCTCTTGGGGGAGAGCTATAAGGAGCCGACCATTGGAAAATGGCATACTCCTTTGTTGCAAGTGAACGATTGCCAATAGTGCGCCTCTCGTACTCCTGGGGAAACATTTGCCCTGCACCTTGGCGAGAGTCTGTACCAAGTGGTCGTCTCGTTTAAGGGTAGGCGGATTTGACGACTATGGCAAACGTCGACTCACTACTGACGCCCTTTGGTCAACAGAAATTATCACGTATCCAATCTCTTGAAGGCCTATAATTCGATTCCTCTGAAGCGACTGAGATTGAACAGAAGCTACTTATGGGTATATCCATTGTATTACAGTCTTATATTCGACTCTTTCACCATACGGAGCACTATTTTCAGTAAAGACGACTAACAGGTTACTGTAACTAAGATTTTATTTCTCATTTTTCTTGTATATATAAATCTTTTCTTTTCTGGGCATAAATTATCCAATATAATTATTCACGAAGTTGGCTTAATCAGGAATATAGTTCCTTAAATGACATGAATTCATAAAAAATAAATACACAATGTATAGCTGGCCACTCGTATTCGAGTATACCCGTCTACTAGGGCAGCTAGACAATCCCTATTGCAGACGCTTGCTCAGGCGCATTTGTGTTTATTCAACAGCCACAGAGCCCACCTGTGGGTTACACTGCAGCTATGCTGAGAAGACCTTAGTTACAGTTTCTGGGAAAGAGCGTGTAATCTAGCGTCATCAACAATGTAAAGAAGGCCAGCTCAAGTCCTCGGTCACGATGACTTGTGATTTCGTGCTAGCACAGTTATCGACGTCACCCGAGGGTTCCCTCTACCCAATTTCACTCACAAGGCTTGGGTCAACCCGTGGTATGATTTTTCAGGCAATTTCCAAAGGTACCTCACGCTGGGATCGAACCTTTCAGTTCGATACGATCAAGAAAGATACTTCCTGAAAAATCGACTATGGTGAGATTCGAACCCGGGCCTCATGATCAGAATACGAACGTTCTTACCACTCGGCCATCGCAGCGAAATGCAGATTTTATCACAGTTACAATAAGTTTGTCTTTGTAATTCACCCTGAGGATAATCACAGAGGAGATCGAAAATACTTGGGTAGGAAAAAACAACGACGCCTTCCTTGATGAATTTCATCTTATTTGACTAAACAACGGATTAGAAAGGATTATTATAAAAATAGACATATATCTATATTATTCAATGAAACATGTTAGATGAAGATATACTACCTATATATATATATATATATATATATATATATATATATATAATATAAAATATATATATATTAAAAGAAAAACAGACTACTTTAAGGTACCATTATAATAATTTATTTCACCAGAGCCCTTTTAAAGGACTCCGGATCATCAGATAGCACTTCCAAAATGAAATGAAACGAAAAACAAAATATTAGCTCTGGATTTACATTGAACTCTCAGGATTTCCTTGGGATTACCCATACGGATTACCAAGTTCTTCATAACTTATATATATATATATATATATATATATATATATATATATATATATATCCCCCGTTCCGCTAGCACGATAGCACGACTCGGATTTTCATGCACAAAACTATGTTCATGTGCAGTGTATTAACTAATACATTTGAATTTTATTATATCTGGTTAGCACAATATTGGCGTAGTTATATATTACGCTGGGATGACAGTTTTTTAAATTTCAATATCAGTTTTTTTTTTAATTTTAAAAATAACATTTCTCAATTAAAATAAGCGGAATTTACATTAAAAAAATAAAAAATAAAAAAAATCAAATTAAAAATTTTGAAAGGGAAGCTTTGTGAATATTCATTTTTTAATTTTTCCAGTTTCTTTAATTAAAGGGAGATTATTTGTTCTTAATTAAAAAGAAAACAAAAATAAGCATTTATTTGTTTTCAAAATAAATAGTAATTTACATTAAAAATAAACTATAATTTACATAGAAGTTAATCTGTATCAACGTATTTAAGTAGATATTTATTTTTATGTCTGCATGTAACCATTAATTCATTTCTCTTCTCTAATAACCTCGGATTATTTAAGTGTCTTAAGACAATCAGTTTTTCAATAAGACATAGGTTACATTTGTTTCCTTTTCCGTTATAAGATTGGGTTCTTGCTATCATATCCCAGTTAATAGAAGGGGAACTACCATTATTTTTTAATTGCTAGAAAGATTTAGAGAGAACAGTGCTCTTTCTCTATTTTATATTACCTAAAGTCATTCGATGATGGTAGGGACGAATTATTCAAGGATTTTCAGTGAAAGCAAAATAAAATTTAACATGGTTACCAGAACGTATGCTCGCTCGGTATACAATATTATGGGTTGACCATTTAAGAGACAGATCATATATTTTAGGCAGTTGTATTTATTTTAGAAGAACTTAAGTTGTCTTTGTTGGAAATATTTATTTAATATAACGTTTTTATGATAGGAGATGGGTATGTTATTACGACAGCTATAGCTGATCTTAAAATTATGTTTGTTAAAAATCTTTTTAGTGTTGTTGAATGGTTAAAGAGCTTACGATTTAAATAATAAGAAATATCAAAGATATTTTCTATAATTGTTTTACCTACCTATCTACTTACCTATTTACACACACACATTTCTGTATAGTAACCTCGACAAAACTCCCTTCTTCTTGAATGCTGGGAAGTAGCAAAATCTATGGCGCCTAAAACGACAGACTATCTTTTTTGTTCGCATCTTACAAGTGCTTGGGCGGAGGAGGATCACTGTCAACACTAAGGAGATAGCATCTCTACAAATGTAACACTAACCTTTAGTAGGAGTTTCAACAGTAAATTGCATCAAGTCACTTGGAATGAAACTGCAAAACACTGATAATCAAATCTAACCATCCAACTTGCATATTCATTCTTAGACGATATACAGTCACCTTCAAAAATATTGGAACGATTAGGCCAATTCCTTTGTTTTTGTTGTTCAGTGAAGAGATTTTGTTTTAAGATCAAAAGATGACTATATTTTCTGGTATTTGCATTTAGATGTGTTGAACAACTTAGGTAATACCACCTTTTGTTTGAACCCACCCATTTTTCAAGTGGTCAAAACTATTGGAATAAGTGACTAACAGGTGCTGGCTTTTAGAGTGATTGTTTTAACATTTAATATCCCTGACTGACTAATTTTGTTTTAAATTTTGCGTTTATCCCGCAGAGACTGCATTTCGTCATAAACGTATATGAAGACTAGAGTGCTGTCTTTTGAAGCTGTAAAAAGAAGGAAAATCGAGCAGAGCAATTGAACAAACGATGGGCATAGCCAGCAGAACAACCTGGAATGACAAGAAAGAGAAAATAATTACTGATATACTGAACAACAGTCATAGAACAGACACTGCAGGGATGAAGGGTTTCACAAGCTAATCTTCAAAGAAGACTCCGAGAGCAGAAATATAGAGGTCATAGCACATGATACAAATCATTCATCAGCAGTAAGAATCTGAAAGCTAGATTGAAATTTGCAAAGAAGTACAGAGATGAACGACAAAATGTTCTATGGACTAATCAGGCCAAGATTAATCTTTACCAAAATGATGGAAAGGTCAAAGTGTAGAGAAAGAAAGGATTTTCTTATGTTCCAAAGTATACAAACTCACCTGTGGATTACGGTGGAAGCAGTGTCTTGGCTTGGGCTTGCATGGCTCTTTTTGGAAAAGGCTCATTCATATTTATTGATGATGTAACTCAAGATGGTAGCAGCAGAATGAATCCAGAAATCTACAGAAACATTTTATCTTCTAATTTATAGAGAAATGCCTGCAAACTAATCGGGATGGAGTTTATCAGGCAGCAGGACAATGACCCAAAACATGTTGCCAACATAAGAAAGGGTGAAAAGTCAATCAAGAGACCTTAATCCAATAGAGCATATATTTCATCTCCTGAAGAGGAGACTGAAGGAAGACATCCCCCACCACCAAACAAAGAAAGGATTTGCTTATGATCCAAAGAATACAAGCTCATCTGTGGAGCATGGTGGAGGCATGTGTCTTGCCTTGGGCTTGCATGGCTGTTTTTAGACAAGGCTCATTCATATTTATTGATTATGTAATTCATGATGGTAGCAGCAGAATGAGTTCAGAAATCTGCAGAAACATTTTGTCTGCTAATTTACAGATAAATGCATCCAAACTAATCATGCAGCAGGACAATGATTCAAAACATATTGCCAACACAAGAAAGACCTTCATCAGGGGAGAAAGGTGAACAGCTTTAGACTGGCCAAGTGAATCACCAAGCCATAACCCAATACAGCATTCATTTCATGTCCTGAAGAGGAGACTTTAAAGAAGCAAACAAGAACAGAAAGAATTAAATGTCCGGAAAAACATCACAAATGAAGAATGCAAGTTTGGTGATGCCAATGGGTCGCAGACTTGATGCAGTTATTGTAAGCAAGGGTTATGCAACCAAAATTTAAATGTTATTTACTTTAAGACTATCTATTCCTTTACTTTTGTTCAGCTAAAAATGGGGAGATATGATACAAAAGGTGATACGACCTAAGTTATATATATATATATATATATATATATATATATATAAAAGGCAGGATGTGTGTGTGTGTGTGTGTGTGTGTGTGTGTGTGTGTGTGTGTGTGTAACGAATGCATGGCCCCAAATTTTCGACAGATTTGCACCAAAATTTACATGCACATGCTCCAAGTGAGCGGAAAGACCAAGACCGACTTTGCATTTCCCAACTCCCATCGATAGTGGAAATAATCGATTTTTTACGGTAGTTTTCATGTAGTTTGCGGCCATTTTCTACTGGCCAGAGTGAAAGCCTATAGCTGGCTGCCACGAATAGGCAGGAAGATTCTACTGGCCAGCGTGAGAGCCAACAGCTGACTGACACGAATTTTAACCAGCATGCTACCATGAAAAACATCGAGAGCTGCATTCGTCACAATTGGGTAAAAATTTAAATCTGCATGGCACTTTACTCCAATTGGCTCATTCGCTTGCTTAAACTCAACGTTGATTCTGATTCCGCAGTACTGGGTTGTGTGTGAAAAAGTATTTGTTGTTAACATTGTTTTTTCATTCGGATTTTCCAGTTACGAGTCCTTTTTTTAAAGCTGGTCGTTTTGTGTTCATTTTGTTTAGTTCTTTTTTCGTAACAGATTTAATGTTTAGTATAGAACTTAGAAAAATTCGCAGTGTGAGATAGGCAAGAAGTAAGGCATGTAGCAACATCAGCACGGCAAAGGGCATTCCTTTAAAGGCAAAGAAGGTCAAAAATATTTTTAAGTGATAGCGATTGCTGTATGAGTCGATTTTTGAATCAAGCTCGGGCAACGCCGGGCCATGCTGCTAGTATATATATATATATATATATATATATATATATATATATATATAATAGCTGGCCACTCGCATTCGAGTATAGCTGTCTACTAGGGAAGCTAGCCAATCCTTATTGCAGACGCTCGCTCAGGCATATTTGTGTTTGTTCAACACCCACAGAGCCAACCTGTGGTTTATATAGCACCTATTCCGAGCAGACCTTAGAGTTTCTGGGAGGTTAACAGAAGAATCGTGATGAAATAAATGAAAAATGACATGTTCACCATTAATTAATCATACCTCAGGATCAGAAGCTCATGAAGTATTGACATAAATTTTTTTTTAATTTATATTTTTATATATATATATATATATATATATATATATATATATATATATATTCCAGGACGATTTTCCAACTTATTCAAGATGAGTTTCACCCTCTCTAACCTTCTAATTTTCTGTCCTGAAGGAGCAAGATGCCACACACGTTTCACGTACGATTTCATTTTCAAGTTTTTTTACACTGCTCTTTGGACTGTCATAGCTGAAACTCCTCTCTCACGTACCAAACGTCTTATGGATTGAGTTGGATCTTTGAAATGATGATCCCACTTTCGGTTGTGACCTGCTGATCCAGTTTTCCCCTCTCCCGTTCCTTCTTTTTCAAAATTATTCACCGTTATCTTGATGCTTCTTGAATGAGCTTTGAAGATGGAAGCGAGAGTATGAATGTTGGTACCATTTCTGAAGGTTTTAATGATCTTTTTCCTCCCACTATTGCTCAGTTTTGAAGACAGTGAGGCTGACACAAAACGATTTTAACCTGTTCTCTTTCTAACTGAATAACCCAGAGGCTTTTCAGTGATTCTTACGATAAATGGTGTCAAGATGGATAAACGTTTTATCTGAAAACCTGTCAAAAAGAATCACAATTAATTTAGTGGTTTTTTAGATATTAAACATTTTATGGGATAGATATTTATGCCGTTGCTGCTACCCGATTTGGATAATTTTACTGCTACACCGGTATATATATATATATATATATATATATATATATATATATATATATATATATATATACGTGTGTGTGTTCATATATATGTTTTCGTGTGCGTATGTACAGATGTGTGTGGGTGGGGTGTTATTTGCAGAAATTAACACTTCATGTTTATCTCCAAGCTTCTGAACAGATTGACAGTGTTAAGCAGCAGTATGAGTGACCGTTCTTTTCCTCAGAAATGCGCTGGGTCATATCAAACTATGGAAGCCTCAAGTGATTAAAAAGCGACTGAATTTCCTCCATAATATATATATATATATATATATATATATATATATATGATGTCAGGTATCAGTTATATCCTGTTAATTCCCCTCTGAAAGTTCCTCACTGCCTTAACCAGGTATTGAACTCACACTCTTTGGGTCCTGTCACTGGATCTAACGAACGCCTTTATTCACTGTGCCATGTGTCCTTGAGGACCTTCAGAGGGGAATTAACAGGAGATAACTGACATCAATTAGACATGGCACATGGAACTAGAACAGTGAGCGAAATAAAGGGTTCAGTTCGATATTCCAACCACCTGAAGAAGGCCGAAATAAACGGCCGAAACGTTGTAATAAATATAGCAACAAAGATGAGGACAATAGTCCGAATAATGTAAATAGTGTATATTCCAATCTCAGAAATATAGACAGATACTGAAAGGCCGAAACGTTGTAATAAATATGGCAACAAAGAAACGTTAATGTAAATAAATATACCTCATCTCAGAAATATAACAGATACTGAAAAGCCCGAAATGTTGTAATAAATATAGCGACAAAGACGAAGACAATAGTCCGAATAATGTAAATAGTGTACATAATACCTCATCTCAGAAATATAGACAGATACTGAAAGGCCGAAACGTTGTAATAAATATGGCAACAAAGATGAGGACAATAGTCCGAATAAATAAATAGTGTACATAATAATCTCAAAATAGTGTAAAAGCATAATACCTGAGGACAATATCTCAGAAATATGTACACATCTCAGAAATATAGACAGAAAAAGGCCGAAATGTTGTAATAAATATGGCGACAAAGATGAGGACAATAGTCCGAATAATGTAAATAGTGTACATAATACCTCATCTCAGAAATATAGACAGATACTGAAAGGCCGAAACGTTGTAATAAATATGGCAACAAAGATGAGGACAATAGTCCGAATAATGTAAATAGTGTACATAATACCTCATCTCAGAAATATAGACAGCTTAAATTTTATTCATAACGATCGATTTACTTGTTGGCGTATCTATCTTCTATAGACGAGACAGAACAGAACATTTATTTTACTAAGATTCCTCATATGTGCAGGCTTCATCAAGATTATGTATATATATATATGTGTGTGTGTGTGTTTGGTTTGTGTGTGTGTGTGTGTGTGTGTGTGTGTGTGTGTGTGTGTGTGTGTGTGTGTGTGTGTGTGTGTGTGTGTAAAATAGGTAAGTTAGTTAATAAAACAAGAACGGGGCGAGAAATAAACAGAGAAATGGGAATTACTCACTGACAGATGTTTTTGCGGACGGTGTAGTTTCTGGTGGATATCATATTATTAGCAAAAACATGATCTCTGTCTGATTCCTCGCTGTGCAAAAATCTTTTGAAAATGAACTTAAATTAAACATTTGTATCGGTGTAAAAGCGTTAGGCTGTTCTATTCTTATTAGTAGGGGGAGTGGTGGAGTAAGATTGTAAACAGAGATGAAGAGAGTTATAAGTTGCGTAGTGGAGAAGATGTCTCGCGTGTAGACAGCCTAGCTGAAAACTGTTCGACCCAATGTCAGAATGACGCGCTGTAGTTAGAATGACTTGTCAATTTCAGTGAGACGGTATGTATTTAGGATAACTTGCCAATTTCAGAAAGATGGGATGTGGTTACAATAACATCAGTCGAGACAAAAGAATGAGAAAGAGCAAAGGAATATATTTAAATGAAATAAAATGAAAATGAAAAAAAGAAGGAACAAACTAAAGGATAAAATTTGGAAACCTATGGTTAAAATAATGGTGGGTACAAAAAAAAACGTATACATATATAGATGCGCGTGTGTACATCAGTGCACATAACATTAATATGTATCTACACTAACCTTCCATACACCCTACATAAGCTTATATGTAAAGGAACTATAGTAACAGAACCAAAGATCGTACCAGAAGGGGTCAGCGGAAAGTAGCCCTCAGTGTATATGGCAATACTTCCATTACTGAAGCGTGCGTAATAAGGTAATTCATAGATGTCAGAACATAAAAAGGAGATGGCTGTTAAAATATAGTGGGTAGGTGATGGCTGTTAAAACTTGGTGTTAAAATATGACTGGAGAGCCTACATATCCGAGGAGTGGTGTTGCTGATAATTGGGTTCCTTGTGAGAAATTATACTCTCTGAGTCAACCCAAATCTCTGTTTAGTCTCTCTATGTAATATAAAATTTCAGATATATTTGTTGAAGGACAATATGAATAAAGATAAAAGAAAGATTTATCTCAGCTGACGCGTTTCATCCTCTGAAGGAAAAAGGTAAATGCAAGGGTTTTGTTTTGTAACAAGTATTTATATGCAAGAGCATAAATGTTAATGGTTTTTAAATTTTTTGAATTCGAGAACGCTCACAAATATTCATCAGGTTAGCTGAAAAGGTTAGGCAAGCTATGGAGGACATGTAGTGACACAATTCAATGTCTCATAAATGAAAGTGAGTAAAAGATGTTCTGGAATTAATTTTAATGCAAATTTGTATTTAAGTTGTTTTAATTTGGGACTAATTTTTGTGTAACATATTTTAAAGAAAATTATAAATTTAACCATTTTCTTTTAATTTTTTTACATTTTTATAGTCATGTATGTTGGCTTGGGAAAATAGGAATTCTTTCAGGAATCGAGATATTTAAAAACATCCGGTGCGAAGAATTATGTCTTGATAAGATACAATAGCAGCACTCTTGAAATACTTTCAGTTAAGTGACCTGACGACAGAGAGCTCTGAAGTATTCTTGGGAGTTTTTCATCTGTACAATCATCAAAACACGATACGTGTGTGTTAATGCATTTTTCCATATGTGTAGGCGTGTCTGGGTCTGCATTTGCGTGAGCGCATATGAACAGAGACTGTCCCGTATTCAAGGCCATAGTTAATATTTCAAAAATCATTGTCGAATATTTACACTTTCATAGTAAAAATAAAGCAAATTGTGTTTTTAACAAGATGTCTCTTCCTTTTGCTCAAGGTTGATGATTGGTTGATTTTGTTTAGCGACATATCAACCTTTATAGATTATTTGATGCCGAAATGTAAATATTTTGAACACAATTTTATGGATTCAATTTGAATATTTTGAACGCAATTTTAAGGCTTTAACTGCATTTAAAATGTATTGATGGTCATTTTGCTATCTCTTTTTTAGATAAAAATGTATTGCTGGCATTTTTAATATACAAATGCATTTTTACTCTCAGTGTTTTGTTTTTATTGTGTGGGAGTTTACTATTTGTCAATAGCTGATACCCTAACAGCAATTATGACATTTCCGGATCCCAGAAACCTTTTGAACCAGAAATCCAAAGTCTTGAGTCGTTGCTTACATATTAGAAAATTCCTCCCGAGACAGCGTGGATCAGGGAACAAAAGAAATTAAGAGGTGGTTTCATGATCCTGAAAACTTTCAGTCTCCTGATCAGAGATCTTGCTACCGGATGTAATTTGAAACCATAACTGCAGAACTAAGGGAGATAATACTGCTGCAAAAACCTTCCTTTAAGCGTCAGTTCTCGAGTTAAGCTTTATTTCCGATTTAATATACGATTAATCCTAAAGTGAGTTGATGCTAATATTAATACTGAATTCTATTCATGACAGGTTTGATTTACTTGTGCGTCAATCACTAGATTTGATCAACCAACCTCTAAGTTATTTTCTATTATTAGGAATCACTCTGAATAATAGCATCGAAAATCTTCTCTGTAGGTGAGTAACGTAAAACCGGGAATTATACATATAAGTTAATTGCGTCACAGGCGATAGCATTTACGTCCAGCCATTTACAAAGCCCTTTCTTGTTGATTCTCAATAACATTCATTGCTGTAGTAAAAATCAGTAAGAGTGCTTTTGCTTTGTAGATATTATAACACTATCCTGAATGTAATACAGACATTAATATCAATTTCTTTGCCAACCTCTTCATGAAGAAAGCGGGTTTACGCACAAACACACACACACATACACACATACACACACACACACACAATAATATATATATATATATATATATATATATATATATATATATAT
This sequence comes from Acanthosepion pharaonis, assembly GCA_903632075.3. Lineage (NCBI taxonomy): Eukaryota > Metazoa > Mollusca > Cephalopoda > Sepiida > Sepiidae > Acanthosepion > Acanthosepion pharaonis. The sequence continues at coordinate 167,991 of CAHIKZ030005356.1, read as the reverse complement.
ATATATATATAAATTAAGGAAAAAATAATGAACGCTATATTAATTTTTAAATAAATAGACAAGCGCACGACGTTGGGTGTAACAGAAAGGGAGGAGGGGAGGAGCAGAAGAAGAAGAAGAAGAAGAAGAAGAAGAAGAAGAAGAAGAAGAAGAAGAAGAAGAAAAGCAAGGGTATTATAAATGTATCGGCGGTGGGTAATAGAAATGTACATTTTTTATCCATCCTCATATATGTTTTAGAGGAATTTCTTAATATGTAAGCAAAGTCTCAAAACTTTGGATTTCTGGTTCAAAAGGTTCTTTGGATCCATAAATGTCATAATTGATAATTTTTCCTGTTGGCAGAGGTTGCAAATCTTAGGATTGTTATAAGGCTTTGACTTTTTAAAAATTTTCCACCTTACAATCAGATCCCTGTCGTGTTTTTCCTTTTACATAAATACACACACACACACACACACACACACACACACACACACATATATATATATATATATATATATATATATATATATGTAGGTGGCATACCTTCAGTCAAAGATGTTTCATTGAATAATATAGACATATGCCTATTTTTATAATAATCCTTTATAGCTCTCCAATCCGTTTCTTGATGTCAAGATGAAATTCCTCAAGGAAGGCGCTGTAGTTTATTCCTACCCAAGCACTTTCCGTGTCTTCCAAGAACACCTTTATGAGGAATTACAAAGACAAACTGTGATCATTATGCTGGTGGTATCTAAAAGAAACGAGTGAACGTATACTGTTACAATTACTTTGAAATTTTAAAATTTAACTGTTGTACTGACGGATTTTTCTGCCAAAAAATTGACCCAGTACAAGGGAGCAAATCAGAAACTGGTAGAAATGTAAATGGTATTAAATATTTCTTAAGTCCACTTCAACACGTCACTGCTACGCTTGTACTAAATTTTGTTCAGTGTTGGTTGCTTGCTTTTGATATAGAGGGATTCTAGTATTTTCGTGGTGTTGTCAAAAAGTATTTTGTTGTATATTGCGAAGGTGACATGAACGTGTTTTTAAATGTTGTGCAACAGAACTTGTATCCGATAAATAAAGAATGATAATGTTATGGGTGTCAAACCAACATATGTACTTACTTATATATATATATATATATATATATATATGTATGTATGTATGTATGTATATGTATAAGTATGGGTGTGTATGTGTGTGTGATAAAATATCGAATGAAAGTATGCTATATTTATAGTGTAAAAGTGCTCAATATTCTTGATAGAACGTATGTAAATATAAGCAGTTTGGACAAAGCAATTAACACCAAATGTCTACAGTCTGTTTCATGTTCGAAGGCAATCTTCAAGTCTAAACATTGAGTTCATGTTCGAAGCAGAAGGTTGCCATTTGGTGTTGAACTTTGTGTCCACACAGGGTATATACACACACACACATATACATATAGAGAACCCCCCATTTATTCATATTCCGACGTTCGTAACATTCAATTTAAGCTAGTAGCATTTAGAGACGGATATGCAACGTAATTGGCCCTGATCTGGCATCTCTTCTGCAGTCGTTCTCTCGCAGACATGCCGTCGCCTCCCTCTGTCTATTTTACAAATACTTTCATGGTAACTGCTCCGGTGAGTTGCTTTCGCTGCTTCCCAGACTTCATGAATTTAAGCGTTCAACTAGGCCGACATCTCGCTCTCACCCTTTCACTGTCGAAACTGTTAAAGGTAGCCGTCTCTTCTACTGCAATAGCTTCATGTCTCGCACCTCTTGCCTGTTGAACTCCCTCCCCTCTTCCTGTTTTCCCTGATAGTTATAATCTCCTCCTCTGCCCCCTTTTATTCTTTTTCTTCTTCTTCTTCTCTGATTTCTTTTTGTTTTTTCTTCTTCTTCTCCTTGTCTGTGTTCTTTTTTCTTATTCTTCTCCCATGTTCTTCTTCTTCTTTTTCTCCTTCCATCCTTCCTTCCTTCCTTACTTGCTTCCTCTTCTCTTTCAAAGCGGACTTATTTTGGGCAGGAGTGGAAGAAAGATACATCGAGATGGTCAGTTTGAAGAAACAGACAATCGGTTTGTAAGGAATTCGGGGTAAGCTAATAACACAGGTGAAAACCTTTAAAAGTACTGAATCATAGATGGTACTTTGAAAGTTTATACAAAAGAGGTCAGAAAAGAAAGAAAGAAAGAAAGACTGAATGAGTGAACGAAGGAGAGAAATAAGATCAACTGAAACAGAATTAAACGAACAGTTGAGAAAGAAAGAAAGAAAGAAAGAAAGAAAGAAAGAAAGAAAAGAGAGAAAGAAAGAGAGAAAGAAAGAGAGAAAGAAAGAAAGAGAGAAAGAAAGAAAGAAAGAAAGAAAAAAAAAAAGAAAGAAAGAAAGAAAGAAAGAAAGAAAAGAGAGAAAAAAGAAAGAAAGAAAGAAAGAAAGAAAGAAAGAAAGAAAGAAAGAAAAGAAAGAAAGAAAGAAAGAAAGAAAGTGAAATTACATAATTTACGGCTAAAATGAAACGAAAAGAAGAGACAGAGAAATTAAATCAATTGGAGCAAAAAGGAAAAAAAAGAAATAAATAAATAATAAATTGAAATCACTGAATCCGAAAGAAAAGGAAGAGTCTCAAATGAATCAAATGAGAGAAATAAAGAAAGAAAGAAAGAAAGAAAGAAAGAAAAGAGTTGAAATCAAATGTAGAAAAAAGAAAAACAAAAAGGAGAAAGAAATAAAGAGAGAAAGAAAAAAAATAGCTAAATGAATGATTTGAAAACAATTGCAATCGAAAGAAAAGGTGATAATCGAAGAAAAGAAGAAGAGATATGAAATCGTTTTTCGCTAAAATAAAACTAAGTAAAAAGAAAGAAAAAGAAGTAAAAACAATTTTAGCTGAAAGGAATAGAAGGAAAAAGAACGGAAGAAAAAGAAGTGAAATCGCTTCTGGATAAAATGAAACGAATGAAAAAGAAAGAAGGAAAAAGAATTGAAATCGTTTATAGCTGAACTGAAACGAATGAAAAAGAAAGAAAAAGAAGTGAAATCATTTCTTGAGGAAATGAAACCAATGAAAAAGAAAGATGGAAAAGAATTAAAATCGTTTATAGCTAAAATGAAACGAATGAAATAGATAGAAAGAAAAAGGAGTGAAATCGTTCATAGTTAAAATGAATCGAATGAAAAAGAAAGAAAAAGAAGTGAAATCGTTTATAGCTAAAATGAAACAAATGAAAAAGAAAGAAGGAAAAAGAAGTGAAAGCGTTCATAGCTGAACTGAAACTAATGAAAAAGAAAGGAAAAAGAAGGGAAATCGTCTTTAGCTAAAATGAAACGAATAAAAAAAGAAAGAAGGAAAAAAGAGTGAAATCTTTTCTAGCTAAAATGAAACGAATGAAAAAGAAAGAACGAACAAGAAGTGAAATCGTTTATACCTAAAATGAAACGAATGAAATAGAAAGAAGGAAAAAGTATTGAAATCGTTTATAGCTAAAATGAATCGAATGAAAAAGAATTGAAATCGTTTATAGCTGAAAAGAAACCAATGAAAAAGAAAGGAAAAAGAAGGGAAATCTTTTATAGCAAAATTGAAACCAATGAAAAAGAAATATTAATATCTTTCTTAATATATTTGAGTCAATGGATGGTAGAACAGGGTTTGGGAGAAATAACAAAATGCCAAAACTTATTAAGAGCTACAAGAGACATGAAGACGTGGAGGGCCACGATCATCTAGATCCTGAAGGGATACGGCACGTAAAAGAAACACCCTGTTCACGCATGCGTAGTATGGTCCTTTCTGGTTGTCAAACTGTATGAAGTATCTAGAAATATACGAAAATGGTGAATACTTTCTGGTCAGTCCAGATGTACCAAGATTATATGGAATACTGAAAATAAAAGAACGAAAAATATCAAAATAGGCTGGGTGTTGAATTTCTAAAAGTTCCTGCTCTAGTTACTTTTAATCACTGATCCATAATGGCTTGTTTTTTGGGGGATAGTTTACATATTATGGTGAAAATATCAGATATTTTTCTCCGGTACGGTTCAAAGCTTTTTGTTTATTTAGGTAACCAAGAATAAACAAAAAAATTCCTGATAACGAAGCCAAAAATTGAACGATTCATTGAGCAGACAGACGTCTTTTTAAGGTAAGATGTTTTAACTCATTCATTAATTGTTATCTAAGTAAACGTTGACTAAAGTGCTGTAAGGTCTATACAGTATTGACTAAAGTGTTGTAAGGACCTTGCAACACTTTAGTCAATACTGTATAGACTGTACGGAGGTAAGAATTTGAAAATTAATCGAGTTAAAAACGATAAAAATTTTAAAAAAAAGTAGCATTATCACAAACAGATCCATTATCTACTGCTCAAATGTAAATTACCAAAATTAATTTACGTCCTGTGACCTTCAACAGGTAAACGATCATGGTTGGCCATAATTTCTTGTCTGAAAGAAAGAAAGAAAGAAAGAATGTGTGTGAGAGAGAGAGAAAGAAAGTGTGTGTGTGTGTGAGAAAGAGAGAGAGAGAGGAAGAAAGAAAGAGGATTGAGTCCTTTCTTTTTCTAACGCTTGCAGGAGCTCTCCGTACAGCAGACGTCTTGGTAAGAACTCCTTGTATAACAACGCCTCCTAGCGTATATTAAGGAAGTTCCCTGATCGACAAGGCTGGGTAATCAAACAATGGATTCATAAAATCCCACTATTTATTATAAATGTTTACTTAGACCAAATTAATGGATGAGTTAAAACAACTTACCATAAAAAAGCCGTCTGTCTGCTCACTGAATCGTTCAATTTTTGGCTTCGTTATCAGGAATTTTTCCGTTTACTTTTGGATACCTAAATAAACAAGTAGCTTTGAACCTTACTACAATTTAGTCAAAACTGTGGAAAAGTGTTTGCGAACAGAATAATGATACGACCAATATACAGACTGTGTTGCGGCCATCGACGAGTTCAAATTCTAGCATAGTTCGTTGCGTTCACTCCCGTACTAGCGCCCCTTGTTAAGGCATGAATCCATCTCTTCCCTACCAAATTATGAGTTAAATAGCAGTGGAAATTAGAATCACCAAGACTGGGCTGGCAAGCATTCTCGAAAGATATCTTTGCATTTAAAAGTCTATTAAAACCCCATAAAAACCTCTTTGTTATGGAAGCCACTACAGCGAAACCTAGCGTGGTGAAGCTATGACACTAGTGTGGCGAGGCTTTGGCCTGAGATTCCAAAAGAAAACCTAAGGGAACTGAGTTGTTGTCGTTTTTGTATAATGCTGGAAACTTACGCACCAGCCCTATAATGGAAATAATGAAAGCAACCGTTTCCTTATAAGGAAACAATCGACACTTATTTATCGAACAGTTACAGTCGGTTGAAATTTATAAAATATATTCCCTCAAAAGAGTTTCTCAAGAAATGACGCCGATTTTTCTAGTCACGCGGGCCGCAAGTCTCCTCAGGGCCATATTTTGTGCAGGCTTGGTTTAGACATTTCTGAGCGAGTTGGACGCCTTGAATGACAACCAATATGAGAGTCTTGATCTGATGCGTCTTTTTTTTTACTCTTAACTCGCCCCAAGCAAGGCCACTAAGACACAAAGGTCTAAAGGGAGTGAAAGAGAATGAGAAGACTTTGAAAGGAACCGGAAACCCAATCCTTTTTTTTTAATCATTCGACACCAAGCAATGCAATAAAGCTACTAAGACACAAGGTGTTAATGAATGTTAGAGAATATGAGAAAAATATGCTATTAAGAAGAGAAGACAATAAAGGAAAACGAATTAAGAAGACAGAAGATAACGGTTGACATTTCAATTAAATTTTTGAAGATCAAAGTTCAGTGGGAAGCAATTTGCTGAAAGAGAGTTCCAGAAGCGAGGAGTGCGATAGAAAAAAACTGTTAGCATAGAACTTACGGTTGCGTCTAGCCATTTCAATGGTTAAATTAAAAGACCGGAGTCAACCTCTACTCCTTTTCAAAATAGCGGAGTGTGAATCGGACAATAACATTAATTTTAACTTAATAGTATGATGTCAAACAGTCTCAGCATGACAGGACATCTAAAAACAGAAAAAAATGAGCAAAAATTAAATCATGTAAGAAAGAAAAGGGTAAAGATTAAACATTTGGTGTGTTTTCGTTTTGCAAGGAAAAGGCCTTTGTAGACATGAAAGAGCTACAGTAATACCTCGAATTAAATCGATTCGAGTTAAGTCATTTTCGAAGATACGTCGCTTTTTCTTAAATATATGAAAAATAAAACACGCTTTTTCTCGAGGTTACGTCGATTGTTAGAAATATTAGAAACGTCAAAATACTAAAATAACAATAAACAAATACAAATTCAAAATTAAGTAAATTTTAAAAAATATTATTTATACTATAAAATACATTTAGAATACATTTTTGCCCATGGCTCCGAAGAAAAGTCCCACTGCTAGTGCTAATGCTAAGCGCAAGGCTATATCGCTGGAAGATAAGGTGAAAATTGATTATTTTATTCAGAACACTGTATGTACATATCATAAGTACTGTAATAAGCAATGGGAAGTGCTTATTTGTTTTTTATGGTGTGGTTATTTCGACTTGGTCATTGGTCTACGATATATATATATATATATATATATATATATATATATATATATAATTAAATTACTCCATTTTTTCTTCCTTTTCCCCTTCTTTTCTGTTTTCATTTTTCGCATATCTTTTCCGTTCAGTTGACCGAATAATTGGCCAGTGTCTGATCCTTACCCCCTCCTCCTCAATATTAAGTATTGTAATATAAAATAAAATAAAATTTTAAAACTCTCCCTTCCCTCTCTATTCTCGACCATGTCTCTCACACTATTTTTCACCACCTTCTATGTCAACTTATATAAGCTTAATACTGCCCGTCAAAAGTCTAAATTTTAAATTCATTTTTCGTTTCACCTTTGAAAGTGAAGTCTGAAGATCCAGAGAAAAATAAAATTCTCTGGTGAAATAAATTATTACAAATGGAGCCTTAAAGTTGTTTGTTTTTCTTTAAATTAAATTATTCACTCTGAATTAACATTGAGCTCTCAGTCTGTCAGTGGATGATTTCATATATATATATATATATATATATATATATATATATATATATATATACGAATATCATCTGATGCCCATATGCATAAATTAGAATGTTCACAAACTTACATATTTGCGGTTATAATGCAAGTCATACATGACTGACCAATGAAAGGCAAGCCATACAAAAGTGACACGACCACTGTTTTTTTCTCCGTGTCTTAGTTTCTGACGAAGTTTTGTGAAAATTGAGACATGTTAGATTAAGAGTGTGAATTGGACAATAACATCAATTTTAACTTACTACAAAGATGTCAAACGATCCCAGCATGGCAAGGTAATTAAAACAAAAAAAAAAAAAAAAAGAAGCAAAAATTAAATGATGTCAGAAAGAAAAGGATAAAGGTTAAAGATTTGGTTTGTTTTCGTTTTGCAAACAAAAGACATTTATGGACATCAAAGAGATATAACTGTTCTTGAAAATAGAAGAACCTTGAACGTAAATTAAATTGACGCCCATATTCCTGATCGAGAAAGAACATTCTACATTCAACTTCAATTAGGCCAGGGCAAAACAGGATATTTTGAAATTCGTTTTAATGTAATTTCGTTTAACGTGAAATGCCTTTAAGGGATAGAAGTAAGCAACCATCTGCAGACTTAGTGATTATTTTTCTTTTCTTTTTTCTTTTTGCATTTATCGTGTGACCTAGCCATCTGTGTTTTGCACGAGTGACACAAAGGAATTTAGCGTATTTAATATCATTAGGTTATTTGAAGTATTCGCCAAGTGTTGTGCTACTTATACCGTGCATTCTTAGGTAATTTGAACAGGTTCAAAAACATCGATATAAGGATCAGTTGCAACAAGTGTAATATGAGAGTGGTTAGAATGTTCGCTTTCCGAGCATCAAACACGGGTTCGAATCTCATGATAGTCGGTTTCGTCAGGAAAGTGACTTTTTGATGTTAACGGTCTAGGGTGGTGATCCCTGCGTGTCTATTTGAAAAGGTGACTGAAATTGGGTAGACGGAGCTAAATCAGAAGTCGTCGATGGACGTGTCATTGTGAGATGTGATCGGTCAGCTGATCATGACAAATGACGCGCCTCATCCCAGAAAATGATACGCCTCCTCTCAGAAATGACGCGCCTTCTCCCAGAAAATGAAGCACCTCCTCCCAGAAAAGGATGCACCTCCTCTCGGAAATGATGCGCCTCCTCCCAGAAAATGATGCACCTCCTCTCAGAAATGATGCGCACCCTCCCAGAAAATGATGCACCTCCTCTCAGATATGAAGCGCATCCTCCCAAAAAACGATTTGCCTCCTCTCAGAAATGAGGCGCCTCCTCTCAGAAAATGATGCGCCTCCTCTCAGAAAAGATGCGCTTCCGCCCAGAAAAAGATGTACCTCCTCTCAGAAAAGGATACGCCTCCTCATAAAAGGATGCGCCTCCTGCAAAACATGATGCACCTACACTCAGAAATGAGTCTCCTCCTCTTAGAAAATGATGCGTCTCCTCCCAGAAATGATGTGCCTCCTCTCAGAAAATCATGAACCTCCTCCCAGAAAACGATGCGCCTCCTCTGAGAAAAGATGCACCTCCTCCCAGAAAATGACGCCCCTCCTCTCAGAAAATGATGCGACTCTTCCCAGAAATAATGCACCTCCACTCAGAAATGACGCGCCTCATCTCAGAAAATGATGCGCCTCCTCCCAGAAAACGATGCACCTCCTCCCAGAAATGATGCGTCTCCTCTCAGAAATGATGCGCCTCTCCCAGAAAATGATACGCCTGAACTTTTAAATGAGGCGTCTCCTCTCAGAAAATGACGCGCATCCTCCCAGAAATGATGCGCCTCCTCTAAGAAATGACGCGCCTTCTCCCAGAAAATGATGCACCTCCTCTCAGATATGATGCGCATCCTCCCAGAAAACGATTCGCCTCCTCTCAGAAATGAGGCGCCTCCTCTCAGAAAATGATGCGCCTCCTCTCAGAAAAGATGCGCTTCCTCCCAGAAAATGATGTGCCTCCTCTCAGAAAAGGATACGCCTCCTCTCATAAAAAAATGCGCCTACTCCAAAACATGATGCACCTCCACTCAGAAATGAGGCGCCTCCTCTTAGAAAATGATGCGTCTCCTCCCAGAAATAATGCGCCTCCTCTCAGAATATGATGGGCCTCCTCCCAGAAAACGATGCGCCTCCTCTGAGAAAAGATAAGCCTCCTCCCAGAAAATGACGCCCCTCCTCTCTGAAAAATGATGCGACTCCTCCCAGAAATGATGCACCTCCACTCAGAAATGACGCGCCTCATCTCAGAAAATGATGCGCCTCCTCCCAGAAAACGATGCGCCACCTCCCAGAAATGACGCGCCTCCTCTCAGAAATGATGCGCCTCTCCCAGAAAATGATACGCCTGAACTGTTAAATGAGGCGTCTCCTCTCAGAAAATGATGCGCCTCCTCCCAGAAATGATGCGCCTCCTCTAAGAAATGACGCGCCTCCTCCCAGAAAATGATACGCCTGAAATCAGAAATGAAGCGCCTCCTCTAAGAAAATGATGCGCCTCCTCCCAGAAAATAATGCGCCTCCTCCCAGAAAGGAGGCGCCTCCTCTCAGAAATGATGCGCATGAACTCTTAAATGAGGCGTCTCCTGTCAGAAAATGTTGCGCCTCCTCCCAGAAATGATGAGCCTCCTCTCAGAAATGATGCGCCTCCTCCCTGAAAATGATACGACTGAACTCAGAAATAACGCGCTTCCTCCCAGAAAATGATGCGTCTCCTCCCATAAAATGATACGACTGAACTCAGAAATGTGGCGTCTCCTCTCAGAAAATGATGTGCCTCCTCCCAGAAAATGATACGACTGAACTCAGAAAAGTGGCGTCTCCTCTCAGAAAATAATGCGCCTCCTCCCAGAAATGATGGGCCTCCTCTCAGAAAATGATACGCCTCCTCTCAGAAATGATGCGCCTCCTCTCAGAAATGATGCGCCTCCTCCCAGAAAATGAGGCGTCTCCTCTGAGAAAATGATACGCCTCCTCCCAGAAATTATGCGCCTCCTCTCAGATATGTTGTGCCTCCTCCCAGAAAATGATACGCCTGAACTCAGATATGATGCACCTCCTTTCAGAAAATGATGCGCCTCCTCTCAGAAAATGATGTGCCTCCTCTCAGAAAATGATACGCCTGAACTCCGAAATGAAGCGTCTCCTCTCAAAAAATGTTGCGCCTCCCCTCAGAAAATGAGGCCCCTCCTCTCAGAAAATGAGACGTCTCCTCTCAGAAAATGATGCGCCTCCCCTCATTAAATAATATGCTTCTCTCAGAAAGGATGCGCCTCCCCCTCAGAAAGGATGCGCCTCTTCCCAGAAAATGATGCCCCTCCACTCAGAAATAATGCGCCTCTTCTCAAAAATGACGTGCTTCCTCCCAGAAAATGATGCGCCTCCTCTCAGAAATGTATGCGCCTCCTCCCAGAAAATGATGCGCCTCCTCTCAGAAAAGATGCGCTTCCTCCCAGAAAATGATGTGCCTCCTCTCAGAAAAGGATACGCCTCCTCTCATAAAAAATGCGCCTACTCCAAAACATGATGCACCTCCACTCAGAAATGAGGCGCCTCCTCTTAGAAAATGATGCGTCTCCTCCCAGAAATGATGCGCCTCCTCTCAGAAAATGATGGGCCTCCTCCCAGAAAACGATGCGCCTCCTCTGAGAAAAGATGCGCCTCCTCCCAGAAAATGACGCCCCTCCTCTCTGAAAATGATAAACCTGAACTCTTAAATGAAGCGTCTCCTCTCAGAACAAGATGCGCCTCCACTCAGATATGATGCGCCTCCTCTCAGAAATGACGTGTCTCCTCCCAGAAAATGATAAGCCTGATCTCAGAAATGAGGCGCCTCCTCTCAGAAAATGATGCGCCTCCTCCCAGAAATGAAGCGCCTCCTCTCAGAAATGACGCGCCTTCTCCCAGAAATGACGCGCCTCCTCCCAGAAAATGATACGCCTGAACTCAGAAATGATGCGCCTCCTCCCAGAAAATAATGCGCCTCCTCCCAGAAAATGATGCGCCTCCTCCCAGAAATGATGCACCTGCTCTCAGAAATGATGCGCCTGAACTCTTAAATGAGGCGTCTCCTCTCAGAAAATGTTGCGCCTCATCCCAGATAATGATGCGCCTCCTCCCATAAAATGATACGACTGAACTCAGAAATGAGGCGTCTCCTCTCAGAAAATGATGTGCCTCCTCCCAGAAAATGATACGACTGAACTCAGAAATGAGGCGTCCCTCTCAGAAAATGATGTGCTCCCCCAGAAAATGATACGACTGAACTCAGAAAATGAGGCGTCTCCTCTCAGAAAATAATGCGCCTCCTCCCAGAAATGATGCGCCTCCTCTCAGAAAAAATGATACGCCTCCTCTCAGAAAATGATGCGCCTCCTCCCAGAAAATGATAAGCCTGATCTCAGAAATGACGCGCCTCCTCTCAGAAAATGATGCGCCTCCTCTCAGAAAATGATGCGCCTCTCCTAGAAATGATGAGCCTACTCTCAGAAATGACGCGCCTCCTCCCAGAAAATGATACGCCTCCTCTGATGCGCCTCCTCTCAGAAAGGATGCGTCTCCTCAAAAATGATGCGCCTCCTCAGAAAAAATGCGCCTTCCAGAAATGATGCGCCTCCTCTCAGAAATGACCCGCCTCCTCTCAGAAATGATGCGTCTCTCAGAAAATGATGCGCCTCCTCCCAGAAATGACGCGCCTCCTCCCAGAAAAAATGATGCGCCTCCCATAAAATGATACGACTGAACTCAGAAATGTGGCGTCTCCTCTCAGAAAATGATGCGCCTCCTCCCAGAAAATGATACGACTGAACTCAGAAAAGTGGCGTCTCCTCTCAGAAAATAATGCGCCTCCTCCCAGAAATGATGGGCCTCCTCTCAGAAAATGATACGCCTCCTCTCAGAAATGATGCGCCTCCTCTCAGAAATGATGCGCCTCCTCCCAGAAAATGAGGCGTCTCCTCTGAGAAAATGATACGCCTCCCCCAGAAATTATGCGCCTCCTCTCAGATATGTTGTGCCTCCTCCCAGAAAATGATACGCCTGAACTCTATGATGCCCTCCTTTCAGAAAATGATGCGCCTCCTCTCAGAAAATGATGTGCCTCCTCTCAGAAAATGATACGCCTGAACTCCGAAATCCTCCTCTCAAAAAATGTTGCGCCTCCCTCAAAAAATGAGGCCCCTCTCTCAGAAAAATGAGACGTCTCCTCTCAGAAAATGATGCGCCTCCCCTCATTAAATAATATGCTTCTCTCAGAAAGGATGCGCCTCCCCCTCAGAAAGGATGCGCCTCTTCCCAGAAAATGATGCCCCTCCACTCAGAAATAATGCGCCTCTTCTCAAAAATGACGTGCTTCCTCCCAGAAAATGATGCGCCTCCTCTCAGAAATGTATGCGCCTCCTCCCAGAAAATGATGCGCCTCCTCTCAGAAAAGATGCGCTTCCTCCCAGAAAATGATGTGCCTCCTCTCAGAAAAGGATACGCCTCCTCTCATAAAAAATGCGCCTACTCCAAAACATGATGCACCTCCACTCAGAAATGAGGCGCCTCCTCTTAGAAAAATGATGCGTCTCCTCCCAGAAATGATGCCTCTCAGAAAATGATGGGCCTCCTCCCAGAAAAAACGATGCGCCTCCTCTGAGAAAAGATGCGCCTCCTCCCAGAAAATGACGCCCCCTCCTCTCTGAAAATGATAAACCTGAACTCTTAAATGAAGCGTCTCCTCCTCAGATATGATGCGCCTCCTCTCAGAAATGACGTGTCTCCTCCCAGAAAATGATAAGCCTGATCTCAGAAATGAGGCGCCTCCTCTCAGAAAAATGATGCGCCTCCTCCCAGAAATGAAGCGCCTCCTCTCAGAAATGACGCGCCTTCTCCCAGAAATGACGCGCTCCTCCCAGAAAAAATGATACGCCTGAACTCAGAAAAATGATGCGCCTCCTCCCAGAAAATAATGCGCCTCCTCCCAGAAAATGATGCGCCTCCTCCCAGAAATGATGCACCTGCTCTCAGAAATGATGCGCCTGAACTCTTAAATGAGGCGTCTCCTCTCAAAAATGTTGCGCCTCATCCCAGATAATGATGCGCCTCCCCATAAAATGATACTCTGAACTCAGAAATGAGGCGTCTCCTCTCAGAAAATGATGTGCCTCCTCCCAGAAAATGATACGACTGAACTCAGAAATGAGGCGTCTCCTCTCAGAAAATGATGTGCCTCCTCCCAGAAAATGATACGACTGAACTCAGAAATGAGGCGTCTCCTCTCAGAAAATAATGCGCCTCCTCCCAGAAATGATGCGCCTCCTCTCAGAAAATGATACGCCTCCTCTCAGAAAATGATGCGCCTCCTCCCAGAAAATGATAAGCCTGATCTCAGAAATGACGCGCCTCCTCTCAGAAAATGATGCGCCTCCTCTCAGAAAATGATGCGCCTCCTCCTAGAAATGATGAGCCTACTCTCAGAAATGACGCGCCTCCTCCCAGAAAATGATACGCCTCCTCTCAGAAAATGATGCGCCTCCTCTCAGAAAGGATGCGTCTCCTCACAGAAAATGATGCGCCTCCTCTCAGAAAATGATGCGCCTCCTTCCAGAAATGATGCGCCTCCTCTCAGAAATGACCCGCCTCCTCTCCAGAAATGATGCGCCGTCTCTCAGAAAATGATGCGCCTCCTCCCAGAAATGACGCGCCTCCTCCCAGAAAATTATGCGCCTCCTCCCAGAAATGATGCGCCTCCTCTCAGAAATGACGCGCCTCCTCCCAGAAATTACGCGCCTCCTCCCAGAAAGTGATACGCCTCCTCTCAGAAAATGATGCACCTCCCCTCAGAAAATGATGCGCCTCCTCTCGGAAAGGACGTGCCTCCTCCCAGAAAATGATAAGTCTGATCTCAGAAATGATGCGCCTCCTCCCAGAAATGATGCGCCTGCTCTCAGAAATGATGCGCCTGAACTCTTAAATGAGGCGTCTCCTCTCAGAAAATGTTGCGCCTCCTCCCAGAAATGATGAGCCTCCTCTCAGAAAATGATGCCCTCCTCACAGAAAAATGATATGACTGAACTCAGAAAATGATGCGCCTCCTCCCAGAAATGACGCGCCTCCTCCCAGAAAATGATGCGCCTCCTCCCAGAAATGATGCGCCTCCTCTCAGAAATGACGCGCCTCCTCCCAGAAATTACGCGCCTCCTCCCAGAAAATGATACGCCTCCTCTCAGAAAATGATGCACCTCCCCTCAGAAAATGATGCGCCTCCTCTCAGAAATGACGTGCCTCCTCCCAGAAAATGATAAGTCTGTTCTCAGAAATGAGGCGCCTCCTCTCAGAAAATGATGCGCCTCCTCCCAGAAATGATGACTCTACTCTCAGAAATGACGCGCCTCCTCCCAGAAATGATGCGCCTCCTCCCAGAAAATGATACGCCTCCTCTCAGAAAATGATTCGCCTCCTCTCAGAAAGGATGCGCCTTCTCCCAGAAAATGATGCGCCTCCTCTCAGAAAATGATGCGCCTCCTCCCAGAAATGATGCGCCTCCTCTCAGAAATGACGCGCCTCCTCTCAGAAAATGATGCACCTCCTCTCAGAAAATGATGCGCCTCCTCCCAGAAATGACGCGCCTCCTCCCAGAAATGACGCGCCTCTTCCCAGAAAATGATGCGCCTCCTCTCAGTAAGGATGCGCCTCCTCTCAGAAAGGATGCGCCTCCTCTCAGAAAGGATGCTCCTCTTCTCAGAAAATGATGAATGGTAGGAGACTAATAGGACGGTGGTTAGATAGCTAGGAATGGTCTCCAGATTTCTTAAAACCAAGTACAACAGATGATGACTTGCAAAAGGCTGGAATGCAAGAATCAGCAAAGCAATAGTTTCATAGTTTGGAATTATTAACTTTTTTATGTTAGTTACAAACGAAACAAACAATGAAAGATTGAATAAAAAAATTATTTTCCATAATATGG
Source organism: Acanthosepion pharaonis (assembly GCA_903632075.3). Lineage (NCBI taxonomy): Eukaryota > Metazoa > Mollusca > Cephalopoda > Sepiida > Sepiidae > Acanthosepion > Acanthosepion pharaonis. The sequence continues at coordinate 152,915 of CAHIKZ030005356.1, read as the reverse complement.
CCAAAAAATATTAACAAATCAATAATACACACACATAAAGATAACTGCTCTTTAGGGTGATACTGAGTCTGTGTGGGGGTCGAGGTCCTTGTGTGGAGGTCTGTTAGTGTGGGACTCACCAAAATAATGGTTTACTTGTTTAGTGGTGGTTATATTTGGATAACGTCCTTAATCGAAATATCCACCAATTTATGGCCTTTTAAAAAGGCATACATCATACTTATTATAAAACTCAGGTTGTGTGTGTGTGTGTGTGTGTGTGTGTGTGTGTGTGTGTGTGTGTGTGTGTGTGTGTGTGTACGTTTATATATTGTATCGGATTTCCTACATTTTTCAACCGATTTCAACAAAACTTCACAGGACTACGTAAAATTACCTTGCGGTGGTTCTGACAATTGGAAAAAACACAATTGTTTTTGTACGAAATCAATTTGAAAACACGATTAAGAGGCATCGCTGTCGAGAATGAAAGGAGGACAACTTATATCGAGTTATTCTTATTATAAAACCCAGTTTGTGTGTGTGTGTGTGTGTATTTGTGTGTGTGTGTTTGTTTATATATGGGATCGGATTTCCTACATTTTTCAACCGATTTCAACAAAACTTCACTTTTTGGGGGAGTTAGTGTTTCTTATTGTCTTACACACTTTTTTCGATATTTTTACATCCAGAATGCTTTAAAAATTCCTTTTTAAAGGCAATTGTTTATAATAAAATTCTATTCAATCGGTAGACTCATAACGATTGAAAACAATATTTTTGTTTGAGTTTGGGTTTAACCAATTCGTAAAAAATAAACTAATTAAGACATGCGTGTCTGTCAACCTTAAACCATAATCTTTGTCAATTTTATTTTTCAGTCTTTATGATGGTCGATACTTGATCTACTGTTATATCCCAGGGCAACGCCGGGCTCTACTGCTAGTATTAATTAAAATAAACATATGGTATTAATTAGCCATCAACAAAATTGTAAACCTTCATCCCGACTTCAGTCACTTTCGCACTGGCATCACGTGTCTTTTCTCTGTCTTTTTGTTGTAGAGTAGTTTCACAGTGGAGGCTTTTATTTCACTAAATCGGTCCTAAAATAGGTTCGACGTACAAAACGTTAGGAACTTGATATAAATAGGTAATGACGCAGAGAAATCTAGTGGTGGTCGCTGATACTTTAGTATCCGACGAACGGTCGTCCGACATCGACTGGCTGATCAACTCCCGACTGACGATATTGAGTCACCCCCGCCCCCCACTGGGGAAGGATGTGACACAAGGTCGATTATGTATTGTGGGTTCTCCGAGCCCGTGGGCTCGGCCCAAAAATATGCCCATTGAACCCGTATAAACGGGCTCAGGGCTGGTTTACCACCCCGAACGAGACTCCGCCCCTCGGCGTAGCCACGTTTGCGTTCCTCCCCGCCCGAAGGCAGAGAGTTCAACCGAACATTCGGTTCAGAAGTGAACGCCAACACCCGACTGACTCACTGAGCTACTCCTACTTATTATAGGTGGAAGAGTCTATTAACTATAGAATAGGTGTGTTCCAGTATAACACTTTTCTACAAATATTTTTATGGTATTCTTTTGATGAGCATTTGTCCTAGGTTCCTTGGCTAAACATACGGCTAGATTGGCTCAGGTCTCACCGTCTTATGGTTGATCTAGTATGTTCTAATAGTTTCTTTTCTTGCACTTATTGCCTGCGGAACTCTCTGCCGACTTCTTGCTTCCCTGCCGGCTACAGTCTTAACAAAAAATTAAATGCAACGCCAATTGCAATCTTCTGTCTTCCAGAATCCTCTACTTTTATTTGCCTTTCTCCTCACTAAAGTCTTTCCGTCCACTCCCAGTAACTGCTTGCGTTTTAATGGCATTATTGATTGCTTGAGGTGAACTGATTATAAAAAAAGGATATTATTGGTTTTTGCTTGATTTCTCAAAAGAAATTAATTTATATACTTTTATGATTGAACATTGACGAGAAGAAAAAAAGAGCAAACATTCATGTCACCTGCATGAAAAGTCTGAGTAAATGCTGATCTGGCACAAGGCCGAAAGCATAGAGCACCCAGTGAGGCTCCAATTCACTGTTCAATCGTAATTGTTCAAGTGAGATTAGAATGCTGACCATTACACGACGTCGAATTAAAAACTCCTTTTTTTTATATTAGAATGATCTGATTTTCTTTTGTCGGTGAGTTACAACTAAATAATTGTGTGGGATCTTTTTTTACTTTCCTTCTGAAATTAATGATCCAAATTTTGTATTTGTTACAAAAATAGAAAAGAAAATTATATCAACACTGAAAAAAGAGGAAAAAAATAAAAAGATTCCTATGTAATCAGACTTTCATAAGCCTGGGGTGACTGCCTGGGGTGACTCACTCAGCCATTCTATCATCCCCACCCATGCTATGTTTTTTTGTTTTTTATATAAAGGAGCCTTACATAAAGGTGGTTAAAACACCCTCAGGTATGACGGGATTGGTTACAAGGAAGTGACTTTCAAAAAAAGACAACCAACTTTTGCATGTAAAAACAATAATATAGTTTTTATTTGATGATTATCAGATTAACTTTTCCCAATTCATCAGTGCTGTGATCTATTTAATTAGGGCCAGTTTGTAAGTTAGGAAGTGTCAGCTTTGTTCATAATATATCACAACAAGAACAGCAATGCCTCAGACTGGCAATTGTTAGTTGGATCAACAATTCAAATATAATTCTTTGGTTACCTCCACTCTCTTTGACGAGTTGATGAAATTATTCTCAGGCACTGTCTTGTGAATGAAACAATAAAAACAGGAAAAAAAACAAGTATAAAAAAACAAAACGGGAAGGTCAAGGAGCAAGAATTACTTAGAAGAAGTTGTGGAGAGCTATAATCCCCCATGTCCTAGAAAAGATAAAGAGACAACTTCTGATAGAAAAAAAATGTCTTCCTTTTACGATAAGTGAAAACGTAATTCTGATTAACTCTTAGTTTTCTTTTCTATTTTTTTATATCATGTTTTACTTCAGGCTGTCAAAATCCGACATTTCCTTTACGCCTAAAAGCATCGACATTAAGCGAAGAACCTAAAGAAAATAATATATATGAGTTTTTTTCTTTTTTTTTTCTTTTTTTTTCTTTTTTTCTTTTTTTTTTCTGTGTTGATGCTCTCAATCCCGTGTGTCCCAGGGCAGGCATGTGTTAGTATATGATTGCATACATACGCGTGTTTTTCTTCTTTCTTTTTTTTCTTTTAATTTTCTTCAATAAAAGTCACTTTACAATATCCCTCATTTCTTCTGTTGGCACAAACCCACTCCTCTCCAGAACTTACACTCTTTACGTCTATATATTTAGGTCGGAATGAAAGACCTCTTTCAGCTGCGGTTATGTTTACGCTAATGTGTGCACGAAGTTCAGCAGTTACCTCCCTTGAAACTTTTCTCATACCTTTCTTCAGGCAAATTCAATTTATTTATTCTAAGCACATAAAGTTTTTTGTGGTTATTCATGTTAATAGTTTGAGGGGATGATTGCTTCAGTATATTTTAAATTAATGCCGCGTCATAAAATTAAAGATTAATAACACTAGAGGACACGATTTTTGGTGCCTAGAGACAAAACATATTTTTTAGCTAAATTGATAGTGCTAATTCTTAAATGACCTTAGCATTTCATAAGCTACCGTTTTTGCTGTACTGAAATTGTTCATTTTTGGAAAAAAATTGATAAATTTACAATCTGCACGGATTGCAAAATTTAGTAAATGAAGGTCGTAGAAACCTATCAGTTTTTAAATAGGCCGAGAAATTTATGCCAGCCACCTGAAATAAACTATTTTTATAAGAAAGACGTGTTTTGAGTCCAAAATTTTAAAACAGAAATACCGAATTTTTCCAATTTATCGCCAAAATTCAAATTAACGGATAAACTTTATCAGTAATACAAATTAGTAAACCTAATATTTATTACAACGTTTCGGCCGTTGTACGCTCAGGCCTTGATCTCCTGAGCTGACCAAGCATAGAAATGAATATAATATGGGAATCAGTAATCAGGAGTGCCAGAGAAAAGTGATAGTAACAACAAAAATTGCAAGTTCTGGTAAAAACATGCAATGAGAACAGCAAAAATTGCACTGGTAAAAATTGTTGCTGAAGACATTAAGTTTATAATACCCAGAAATTCATACACAGATGTCCTCAAGGACACATGGCACAGGGTTAGATCCAGTGACAGGACCCAATGAGTTGTGAGTTCAATACCTGGTAAAGGCGGTGAAGAACTTTGAGAGGGGAATTAACAGAAGATAACTGAATACTGGCATCCATTAAACATGGCAAATGAAACTAGAACAGTCTACCCCAGTGAGCGAAATAAAGGGTTCAGTTCGACATTCCAACCGGAGCGTACAATAGCCGAAACGTTGTAATAAATATGGTGACAAAGATGAAGACAATAGTCCGAATAATGTAAATAGTGTACATAATACCTCATCTGAGAAATATAGACAGATACTGGAGAACTGTGGTATTGTTAATAGCGTCTACAGTGATAGCTGGTTCATCTATATCATCAATATCGGTCAACTTTTTGCAGGATATCGACTTGAGATTCTTGGTGATAAAGTAAAGTCTAGATGCTGATAATAGGAGTTTCCACTTGAGGTCAAGGGTGAGTTTGAGTCCTAGGCAAGAAGCGTCCCTCACAAAGCATCCATCAATTATTATAGGTGAAATTTCGGAATCTGATAGAACGTTATTAGTTTACTTAAAGACCTATTGAATTTTGCAAGCCAGTTCTCTTCCCCTATCGAGCCAACGGGGTTAGCTTATAGGTTCCACCTGTAGGAAAGTAAAGAATTATATACTTCCGTGATTGCTTCATTTTTCACGGCTCATCAACCCTTGCAGGTTATTTAAAGGCAGAAAATAGACTGAAATGCAATGTCAATCGTTATTTTCTGTCTTCTTAATGTCTGTTCGTTTCTTGTTCTCTCTCCTTAATAATGCTTTACTTTTTATCATATTTTCTCACACTCAGTAAGCCCATAGGGGCTTTATTGCCTTACTTCGACTGAAATGATTAAACAAAATTGTAGTTACTATGTGGAAAATAATTTTGTAACTGAAAATTGCATCAAAATAGTTTTACTTTCTTAGTAAGGGCGTGGTTTCAGTAGTGAGGATAGAAATAGACGAGACAAGACACGTATCAGATGACCCTACACAGTGACTTGTTCTTTATATGCTACGTCTTCCAGAATAAGGCCACCTGTTTGCCGTGGGTGGCGACATTTAATGTGTGGAGACGGGATCCTCGTGGTTGAAGAATTCGGGAGTCGGGTTTAGATACTTCTGATTTTCAGCACACATCTTTTGCCCTTACATGGGCCCGACAGGCGGTCGGAGTGACACGATCCGATCAATCGGTTGGTCATGTGAAGCCCTTATTTAGTGTGTCCCTAATCAGAGGGCGGTGGCTGTAGTTTTAATTATGCCGAAGAAGGAACGATGATCATATTATGTCCCCAGGTTAGTAGTAATTTTGGGTACAAAATCTCGGGGATTAAAAAAAAAAAAACTCTCTTTCCCAGACTGAGTAAATTGACTGAGTAACCCTGATAGGCCAAAGCGAATAGGTTTCCCCTTTAGGGTATGGCCATGTGGAGCCCTGTGGTGGGTAAGGAGCCCGGTCGATGAAATCCAAATAATACTTATATGGCTAATTCTTTAAAAAAAACCCCAAGCGTCTGTACACAGAAAAAGAATCGGATGATGAGAGAGTACCATTTTCAAGATTTATAAAGATAATATCTTCCACAGCAAGATATCATCTACCATAATTGTAGTGACTATGTGGAAAATAATTTAGGAGTCGGTTCCACAGAGCAGACACCCTGTTAGTAAGGCTTCAGGATACATCGACGGCACCTTTGCAGAGGGACAAAGAAAAAAAACAATGAGGCTACCTGTTTGCCGTGGATGGCGACCCGTAATGTTTGGGACGAGTTCCTAATAATTGAGGGCTTCAGGGGTTGGGTTTAGATACTTCTGATTTACAACATACCATTTGGGCACTTATCTGGACGAGACGAGCGATCGGATGAATCATGTCAGGTTCTTATTTTGTTTCTCCCGAATCAGAAGGTGATGGCTGTAGGGTCAATCATGTCAAAGAAGGAACAATGATAACTTAATGTCGCAAGGTTAGTAGTAATCTTGGGTACCAAAACCTGGGGATTTAAAAAAATAGTCTCTTCCACAGACTGAGTAAATTGACTGGGTTACCCTGATAGGCCAAGGCGAATGGGATTACCCTTTGGTGTATAGCAGTGTGGGGGGCCGTGGCTGGTGTAGTGCCCGGTCGATGAACTCCAAATAATACTTATATGGTTAATTCTTTAAAAGCGGCTGTACACAGAAATAGAATCGGTTAATGAGTACCATTCCTAAGATTTATAATCTTGGAATCAGAGAGTGAAGACTCCACTCACGAAGCCCTCACCGTTTCTTATAACAAATGTAATATCTTCCACAATACTGTCGAACAATGTTAAAAGCCTGAAAAATGGAGCAATACTTGTCGAAGTGGAAATAGAAAACAAATCCTGACACAATTCTGAAGATGAAAAAAATCCATGAATTAAAAATTAAAATCCCCGCAAAACATTGAAGACCTCAAGATGATATGAAGAAATAAAAGCTGAATTAAAAAAAAAGAAGTCGTCGATGTAAGAAAAGACATCATTAAAAAAAAACTAATTAAAAGGTAAGAAGTAATACAGACAAACGCGTATGTATTAACATTTGACATGCCTATAGTTATGAAAGAAGTCAATATAGATCATAGCATCGATAAGGTCAAACATTATAGCCCCCCCCCCTCTGAAAAGTTTGATGTCTGCCATGAAAAATCCGTGTGCGGCAAATGTGGTCAATGAGACCCAGACCACATGGCAAATGAGCGCGATGACGTGTACAAATGCGGTAACTGTAGCCAAAAAAAAAAAAAAAGAAACAGCATTCGACGGATTATATGAGAGAGGGAAGAAGGCAAAAAGAGATTATGTCTATAAAACACACGAGAGACATCTGCAATAAGGAAGAACGCAAAACCGTGGAAGGATATAAAAAACGTGCCGACCCACAGATTACAAAAAATAATACTGATAATGATAAATTCAAAACTCTGATTGATGCAACTGGGTTCAAATGATTGGCTAAAAATTCATACAAGAAATTAAACCTAATTTTAATAATAGAAGTGAAAGTAATGTAAAAGAACAATTACTTGTCAAAACCCTTCTAAAATACCAAAAAATCGACCATAAAGTTTAATCGACCAGAATGGAGATCACAATGATCTCCAATCATCCCCACACAACAGGATACCGGTCGTACAAGAACACAACAGGATAGAGAGTCGAGAGAGAACACAGAGAGAGATTCCCTCAAGAACCAAATCAAAGACTAGATCAAAATGAAACAAAAAATCTATACGTTTTTTTTAGCGTGGCCCATGCCTTATTCGTATCAAAGTTAGCATGCTTGTCTCCGTAGTTTGTAAACATCATCAACTGGGTTTTTTCATTGATTTGAATTCTTAAGCGTTTCTAGTTTCTTTGCATTATTTTACTCAAATTAAAGGAGTGACCAAGACTATCAACAGCTAGTCGAATTATTTCCAAGAAATAAATCATTCGTTGGAACGACAAGTTTTTCTTTTAATTACACGCTACTCTTTTTGATATTTACTGACATATTGTAGTTTCGTTACTTTCATATCTGTTATGGTAATTTACCTACGCACGAATGGACTCTCCCAGCTATAAATAGGAGCAGCTCCTGCCTTTTTGGAGGGCGAAGATTCCAGCAGTCAGCTCTGACAGTCAGACCGAACATTCTTGCTGTAACACTCTCGTTAGTATATGTTTGTATTACTGTTTCTATTAATATATTTATTTAACACAATTCCTTTCTTTGTGTTTTTATTTCTGGCCCCAACAAGGCCACAGCAATGTCTTTAGACAATGTTAATAATAATATTCCTTCTTTTCTTCTTGTTTACATTCACAATAACATTTTTAAAATATTTTCTTGTTGATCTAGCCATTTTTCTTTTTAAGTTTTCTCATATCTCTATTTGTAACATTCTTGAAGCCATTTAGGAACATTTTTCTTAAAGCCATTTAGGAATATTAGGGAGATTTTTCTTCTTCTTATCTTACAAATTTTTGCTATTTTTTTTCTTTCTTTTTCTACGTCGTTTTCACATCGCTTAATATCTTTACAATATCGTATTTCTCTTTTGAAGTTATCTTTGTCGTTCGACTCATCGCGATTCTTTGAAGTCTGTTTTCATTTTGGTTAAAGCTCTGTGTGCTTCTCTTAATAAATCTGTTGTAATTAAAAACAAACAGTGATTACCGCCATTTGTAGGAAGATAGAGAAAGCGGAAGAATACATGGAATACTATTTTTATACTCCTAAAACTGATGCTTTTATTTCCGTCTATTGAAGTTAAAGAACAAACATAACATTTGATTGAACCTCATACAAAAACATAGACAAGGGGAAGCTTAGTGATTAATAGGTTTGGAATTCCTATGGATTTTGTACTTATTTTGACATATTTTGTGAGCTTTTACTGTTAAATATTAGGTATCCCTGTAATCTAATGGGAGTGGGTAGGCTGTATAAGCTATTGGCATTGTCTACACTGAGTTGTTGCCACAAAGACAGACGATCAATATACAAAGATATTCTGCAGCGTTTGCTTCGCTCGGTGTGCGAGAAGAGACAAGAGTTGTGGCAGGACATATAGTGGGTGCTTTACCATGTCTATTTACCTGCTAACAATGCCCTAAGCATCTGGCAGTTCCTGGCCGAGAACAACATCGGCATACTACAACAACACTCCTATTCATCTGACCTTGTTCCGTGTGACATTTTTTTCTCCCTAAGCTCAAGGGAACCCGTTTTGAGGGCGTGGGAGCCACCGAGAGGGCCGTAACGACGGAGCTGACGGGGGGGGGGGCACCCAAGAAGAATCCTTCCAGCAGTACATAGAAGCGTTGCAGAGAAGAATAAAGACGTGAATTATACTCGAGGTAGATGATGTTGAATCCTGAGAATTTTGTGCCTATTTTAACATATTGTGTGAGTTTTAACTGTTAAATACGAGGTCTTCCTATAAAGTGATGAAACCGTGTAGACTATGTAAGCTATAGGCATCGTCCACACTGAGTTCTTGCCACAAAAGCCAAGCGATCCATCATTAAGTCTACAAAGAGATCCTGCAGCGTTTGCTTCGCTGATTGTGCGAGAAGGGACGAGAGTTGTGGCAGGACAAATAGTGAGTGCTTCACCATGACTATGTACCTTCTAACAATGCCCTAAGCATCTAGCAGTACCTGGCCGAGAAGAACATCGGCATACTGGAACAAGCTCCCTATTCATCTGATCTTGTTCTGTGAGACTTTCTTTTCCCCAAACTCCTTTTTGAAGGCGTCCGGACATCAAGAGAGCCGTACCGACGGAGCTGAGTGACGCCCAAGAAGAATCCTTCCAGCGGTGTAATAGCGTGTACAGTTTGTAGCTTGACCATCTGCATAGTCAATATTGATCAACTGTTTTGCAGGATACCGACTTGAGAGTACAGTAACAAAATAAAACCTAGATGTCAAGGGCAGTTCTCAATACATAATTATGGACGATGACAAAGAAAAAAGGTACAATGGTGACAACCTGAATTAATGAGGATTTGTTTAATATTTTTTAATTCAGTATGGAAAATATTTCTTGTTGCAAAATTTTGCTTTTGCACTGTTTATTAAGTTTCGTATAACAGATATTTTGTAATAATTACACCTTTGTGCAAATTAATTGAAATAACCGCTTTCGTTTCCATTCTTTCAACGTAAGGTCAGTTTTAGATCCACTGGAGTGACAGGGTGTAATCCTTTTCTATTTTCTCTCAGATTAGCTCATTTGCAGTGTTGTGCAGTAATATGAATCTATTTTCGGGGTGTATAATAAAATTTGTTTGGCCTTGAAAAATATTAGGTCATCCGTGATTTTTATCAGATTTTTATCACGTCCAGACACTATTGTCTCGACTGTCGATTAGTTGCCCCACGGCCATTGTCTGCGATGGACGTTACTTCAAGGAAGAGTAGGAAAATTGTAACGCTACACCACGAACACACTGGTAAGCCTTACCAGTGAGCAAATCAAAGAACTATAGATTGGCCCCGAAACTCTGCTGGTTTTTATCCAATCGAGAATCTGTGGTCAATCTGCAAGGAAAGACTTCGTGGAATGGACATACGAAGTATCACCATGTGCACTGGGCCATGTTTAGTGGAAAAACACGAAAAAAGGTAAATAATAATGGAATTATTCCTTTTGTTTCAATTTATTTGTACAAGGGTGTAAAACATTCACTTTTATAGCTGAGAGTGTATGTGTTTATATTAGTTGTTTTTTTTATATATATTGGGAGGTAATAAATGTATTATGATTAGTGTCTATCAATACATCAAGCAACGGGGTTTTATTGCCGTTGTTAGTTCGTATGTGAAATTAAGTACTATGTTTTTGACTAAGATGAGAATGTCATCTACATATCTTAGGTTTTTTTTGGTATTAAATATGTTATTTTCTAGGTTAGTCATGTAGAAGTTGGTAAATGTTGGTCCCAGGACAGAACCCATGGTAACGCCATTGTATTGGACGTATATGTTATTTTGGTGCTCATAGAAAGGAACCTCTTTGGTGCACATGAAGAGTACTTTTCATCAAATATTAGAAATAATTTTTAATGGAGGGGGAGATGGATTGTAGATATTCCTACCGAATATATTCAACCTATTCAGTGAGACGATTCTGAGAGAATTTGAAATCCTAACAGGATTTATTAATGGCGGTTACGATATATCTGCTCCTTCCAGTTTTCTCTTCATCTATAGGAAGATTGTCCTGCATTCATAGACATACATGAGGATTGCATATTACATCAAAATTCTCTCTCTTTCTGTTATGTGATTACATCTATCGTTTCCCTGACTGGGACGTTAGTGAATAAACTTTCAACTTCAAATGAGGCTATGGTTTCATTATTAGGTTTTTGTGTTTTTACAATTTGGAGCAGTTTGTATGTTGATTTAATACTGTATTTATTGGGTATATATGGTGTAATGAATTGATTAATAACTTTGGTCAGTTGGTAAATAAGAATAGGGATTTGGGATATAATAGCACGGAGAGGGAACTTAGGTTTATGTATTTTTATACTTCCATACATGGATCCTGGTTTGGGGTCACCAATTATTTTAGCAAGTTTTAAGCGATCCAGTCCTGCGTAATTGTTTGTTGACTTTCGCTTTTAGTTGGTTAATCGTATTTTGTCAAATTTTTAAATTGAGGATGATAATCCAGTATTTGTTGCATCTTTTAATAATAAACCGATTTATTTAATATGTCGAAGATTATGCTTTTATCCGCTTTTTAACTATTAGATTGGTCTGCTTACGTACCTCTTTAGCTGCAGTGTTTTGTTGTTTTGATAGACGTTTACCAACTAACCAAATTAAATTAAAATACTAAAATTAAAAAGTCTTTTGAAAAAATCACATTTTTTCACCTTTACATAGGGTGAAAAAATATTTCGAATTTGCGGTGCTAACGCATTAATAGACATGCAACCCCTAAAGATGGTCTCAGATGAGATTGGAAGTACTTGGGAAAATAAAAATAAAAATATTTCTTGGTCAATTTTCTACAGCCACCAAGAAATTAATTCGTGAACTTGAAAGGATTAAAACTAAGATAAATAGGCATAAAGCGTCTAAATTATTTAACCAAACCTGCTTGAATAAAAATATCCTGCCTAAATATATACAGTGGGGTGGGGGGAGAAATATTCGTACACATTTAAATTCTTAATTTATTGTATTTCCAACTAATAAATAAGTATATTTTGCATATAATTAACTGTACACAGATGCAAAATAATATTTGGTGTGATCGTCCATTATTTGTTGCATCTTTGAATAATAAATCGATTTATTTAATATGTCGAAGATTATGCCTTATCCACTTTTTAAAACTATTATATTACTCTGGAGGCGTGCGTCTTTAGCAACGGTTTCTTGCTTTCTGATAGAATTTTGGACTTGTTGACAACCCCCCCCACTCACCTCCCCCTTTATGTATCTTTCACCGCCTCAGTCTTGAGTAGGTCCCGGATTAATAGTTTTGAATTTATCAGTTTTGAAAATTTTCTTGATCAATTTTCTACAGCCACCAAGTAATAAATTTATGGATTTGAAAGATTAAAACTAATAGACATAATACGTCTAAATCTTTTTAACCAAACATGGTTGAATGAAAGTATACTATATATATATATATATATATATATATATATAAACTTTAAAAATTAGGAAGTCAGATAGAATACATGACCTTGGTTTCGACCTCACGGTCTCATCAGGCTAATTCTATCAACTCACTATTCAACGCCTTATTTTAAAAATCACACAAAGAACGCTACATTATTATTTTTCAAAAATAAATAAACAAATGCACGCCAGTCAAACACATAACGGTGAGTAATAGAAAGGAAGGGGTGTGGAGGAGGAAGTAGAAAAAGAAAAAGAAGGGTGAAGAGAAGAAGAGAAAAGAAGAAATCAAGTGTATTGTAAATGTATAAAGAAAAAAGTAGAAAAGTAAAGCAGGTTTAACGTAAATTTCATGAAAGGTGTCTTGTAAATATAGGGAAGGATGGGGTGGGAAGCAAATATATTGTAAATATAACAGAAGGGTTTTCAATTATATTTTTTTTTATCCGGCCTCATATTCACTTAATTATTTTTTTTTTTTATATGAAGGCAAGGACTTAAGTTTTCATATCTCTGGTTTAAGAGATTTTTTTTTATCTGGAAATGTCATAATCGCTAATTTTGTATTCGTATAATCTTTTATTTAGATTCCTTGCGGTTTCTCCTATGTATTTTTTGTGACAATTATTACAGGTGATCGAGTAAATTTCTCCTTCAAGTTTCAGCTTATTATTTTGTTTGGCATTGAGTTATTATTTAATGTTTTAGATGCATTAGTAACAAATTCTATGTTGAGTTTAGATAGATTCTTTCAAATTGTAGATGTAATAGAGTTAGTTGGTAGGACAATATATTTTTTTGATTCATTGGGGTTGCCAGAAGGGGACGTTTTTCTATTTTTAAATATTTTATGAGCCTTTTTGTTTTGCATTGAATATAAAATAATTAGGGCACCGAAGAAGCTTGAAAAAGCGAATTTACTCGATGACCTGTAATAATAACAAACTTAGTCTGATGAAGTCTGAAAGAACAAACCGCGTGACAAGAAAATTTATACACTTTGACAGACATTTCTCCTTTTTTTAATATGTGTTTGTTTTAATAATATAATGGTCTACTCTGCATTGAACCCCTTTTTTTAAATAAAATGCTACGGACAGTAGAATTATGCTCCACTCGTTCTTAATTTATATTTATATATATATATATATATATATATATATATATATATATATATATATATATATATATATATTATTTTTGTTTAAAATATGATTCCAACACGCTACATAAGAGTTCTCATGTTTCAAAACTAGAGCCGAAAACTTCATTATAATTATTTGAATTAAATTGAATTAAAGCACTAAGCTCTGTTCCATCTTCAAGCGAAATTTTTTGGGAATAACTTATTTCTGAAATTTACGCGTTTTATAAGCATATTTATTATTGAAATCAAAATTTCTATGGTAACGGCTAGAGCAATTGTTTAAAGAAAAGGGGCGTAAGGTGTTAACTTTGTATTATTTACCTAACGAGTTCTTTCCTATTTTCTATATATTTTTCACACACACACACACATACATATATATATATATATATATATATATATATATATATATATATATATATATATATATATATATATATACCTGGACACCACACCTAGTGTTGACAGTCTGTTTCATGCCTGAAGATTTCGTTCAAACATGAAACAGACTATCGCTACAAGGTGTTAAACTAAGTGTCCATTTTTATACGTTATATTTACATAGGTTCTATCCCTGATAATGATTATTTTTATCCATAAATGTAGCATACCTTAAGACTATATTTTTACCATATATATATATACATATATATATATATATATATATATATATATATATATATATTTTATATATAAAACTTATGGAGCATGTTGCTCAACTGCTTTCTTGGTAGCCTGCACTTTAAAATGCTCCATAAGTTTTCTATGGGGTTGAGGTCAGGAGATTGGGGCAGCCATGTCATAACACTCACCTGCTTCTCATCAAAGTATTCCTTCATCAATTTTGATTTGTGACAAGGAACATTATCCTGCATAAAAATGAGCTTGGTGGGGTCGATTTGCACCCTTTCAGCAGAAGGGAGCAGACAAGACTCTAAAATTCTCTTGTACTGCTCGGGTTGGGGTTTTTTCAATAGGTTTTAAGAAACAAGTTCCATGAAAAAGAAAAGCATCCCCAGAACATTATACTGAACAGATGCTTGACAGTACTTACTGCTAAATTCAAAGAGCTTTCAAAGCTTCTTCTTCAGATTTTAGATCGCTTATCCTTTGAATTTAGCTCAACTTTCGTTTCTTCGGAGAAGAGAACATTTAGTAAAAAAAATCAGGTGAGTCACTTTTTATCGAACAGCACTATATATATATATATATATATATATGTATATATATATATATATATATATATATATATATATATGAGAGGTTTTGGTGTCTGTTGGATTTTAAATCAGTCCAATCTGAATAAGCCGAACCGAACACAGGTCGGCGAAATGCGTCGTTTTGAAATCTGTCTTTTTCATTCTTTCTCGTAACGTTGGAAAGGTTTTTCATATATCCTCGAATGTTTTTAGATTGAAATTTTAAAATTTGAAGACATTACGTCATTTTATCAACGATTCAAAACCATTTTTCCTGAAAATAATCTTCGCATCACGTTCTTCAAGGAACGGAACGTATTGCAAAAATAATTTTTCTTTCTCTTGTCTGTTTAAGTCATTGTCTTTCAGGTATATAGGCATATTCATATATACCTAACTTTTCACGCACACACACACACACACACACACATACATACATAAATACACACACACGCACATATATATATATATATATATATATATATATATATATATATATATATATATATATAGTTTATGCAAAACTAGGTAATCCGTATGGGTAGACCCAAGGAGGATGATATCCGAGAGCTCAATGTAAATTCAGACCAAATATGTTTGAATAAAAAACAGACCACTTTAAGATTCCATGTAATAAATTATTTCACCACAGCCCTTTTAAAAGGACTGCGGATCATCAGACTTTACTTCCAAAGGTTGAAATGAAAAATGAAAAGCTTTTCATTTTAATCTTTGGAAGTAAAGTCTGATGATCCAGAAACCATTAAAAAGGGCTGTGGTGAAAATAATTTATTACATGGAACCTTAAAGTGGTCTGTTTTTATTCAAATATATATATATATATATATATATATATATATATATATATATATATATATATATATATAGAGAGAGAGAGAGAGAGAGAGAGAGAGAGAGTTTTATGGTATGCTATCTCCATATGTAATTATAGATACATATTTTTTAATCTCTCCGGATCATTTAAAGAGACTCCTCATATAAATAAACAGTCAGAATAAACAAACCATATTTGTTTTTTTGGCTCTTATTTTTTTTTCTGGTTTTTCACTTTATTCGTCATAACATGAGGTGTCTAAATTTTCAAAGAGACGTGACTGGTATGTTTTCTTGGGGTTTTTTGTTTTTTTTTGGTATTTTTTCTGTTTCGGTTTAAATTAGTGACCGACAACTCGGCAGATTCTTTCAATCATTTTCGAGTTTTAACACCTTTTTTTCGAAAGAAGATGTAAGATCAAAGTTTCTTTTTTGACCCTTATTTGTGAAGGCAAGTAGGAATGCTTTTAGAAAAGCGGAGGTAATTAAAATATTTCTCTTCTGGAAACTGAGACAAGTTAAGATATAACCCTAACCCTAACCCAAACACTCTAATGTATTTAGGTGTCGCAAACGAAAATGGAGTTCAGTATGCTGAATACTTCATATAATAATTATATATATATATATATATATATATATATATATATATATATATATATATATTATATAAGAGATTATAATAAAAACAGTTTACCTCACTACACAAAATAATCTCTCCTAATAAAAAAAGTATTATAATATTTTGCTCTACTTTGTCCTGAGCAATTTTTCTCTTTTTTTGCTACGAACTGTTGATCTTGACTCCATCTGTTTTTTCTCTTATTTGCATTTGGCTGGTTAACTTTAATGCCTCAAAAACAAAACTGCTCTCTATTACTCGCCACAGAAAACCATCCCTGCCCCCCCCCATTAGAATGTCTGACGCTCAACTCCACGGGAGCACCTCTTTGCGACTGCTCAGTCTCACATTGTCTGCTGACCTGAGATGGAACGAATACATTAATAGCTTCGTCCACCGCAAGGAAATTTGGCTCCCTGTGCAGCACGAGGAAATTTTTCTCGTCGGAGTCGATCCTTCAAATCTACAAATCAACCATTCGCCTTTGCATGGAGTATTGCTGCCATATATGGTCTGGAGCCCCTTCTGTTTGTCTCAAGGTTCTTGGTAAAATCTAGAGACGGATATGCAATGTAATTGGCCCTGATCTGGCATCTCGCCTGCAGTCGCTCACTCACAGACGTGCCGTCGCCTCCCTCTGTCTTGTTTACAAATACTTTCACGGTAACTGCTCCGATTCGCTGCTTTCGCTGGTTCCTAGACTTCATGAATTTAATAGTTCTACTACGCTGGCACCTCGCTCTCACCCTTTCAATGTCGAAACTGTAAAATGTAGCCGTCTCTTCCACTCCAGTATATTCATGTCACGCACTTCTCACCTGTGGAACTCCCTCCCCTTTTCCTGTTTCCCTCATAGCTATAATCTACAACTATTCAAACGTAATGTCAATCGACGTCTCAAGATGCCTTGATCTATCCTGTATCCTTCTCTTCATCCTTTCCTCTATCACTCCTATTTGCTCTCGCTCCAACTCTCTGTAACCCCTTGCGTGCTAGTGGCTTCCCGCTTAATATATATATATATATATGTGTGTGTGTGTGTGTGTGTGTAGTGAGAAAGAGAGTGAGAGAGAGAGATAAGGTGGTGAAAACTCTTAGACTGATTATCTCACAATTGTATGAAACAAATTGAAATGCTGAGCGATCATAAATTAAATATCTTCAAAATCTACTGTTTCGCACTTAATTTGGAAGAATACATTTGCTTAAGATGGGGTGTCATTTACCCTGAGGAGTATCAGTGTTTTGTTATATTAATTTATACAAATACTAAGGGTTCCTATAAAAGTTAAAAATGGGGAAAATGACTACATTTCCGTTCGAAATAGGTGGGGAGAACTGAGGATCGCAAATGGAAAAGAATGTTACCTGGATACTGACATGTCAAATGGGTCGAAAGTAACCTTGACCCGGAAGGTGCAAAGGCGGTTGAATATAACCGGGACTATGAGAGGCAAAGGGTGTAGAATGTATCCTGGACCATAGTGGAGGTGCAAAGTGGGTAGAATTTAACATGAAGTTTGAGACGCAAATTGGGTGAACTGGACCCGGGTTGCAAAGGGTCTAGAATATAACCTGAATCTGAGACGAAAGCGGTAGAATGTGACCTGAACTCTGAGACGCAAATTGGATACAATGTAACCTGGGGTCTGAGAAGTAAAGGGAGTAGAACGTGACCTGTTGCAGGGGGATGCAAAGTAGGTAGAATGTAACCTGAACCTGAGATGTAAAGGGTGTATAATACAATCTGGACCAGGGTATGCAAAGGGGGCAGAATGTAACGTGGACTGTGTGAGGCAAAGGGTGTAGAACGTAACGTGGACCCTGAACCGTAAAGTGAGTACACTGTGGCCCGGACCCTTAAACGCAAAATGGGTAGAATGTAACCTGATCTTTGAGATCTTCTATTGCTTGAAAAAAAAATGTATCAGCCCTGCGTTCTGGGATAAAAAAACACATTTCGTAAAATAGTAATGAAATAATAACAGTTTTATGTCTCTTGTTCACCACTTAGCTTTGCCAGCATGTGCTGGGGTGGGGGTAAAGGCGAAAGAATCTGAGGGTTATTCTTTTTGGTCTACCAAGATCGAGTATTTGAGGCTTGCTGTCTTTTTGAAGCGACCTTCTATTTTCATCAAGTGAATGACAAGATGTCATCGACAAAAATAGAAAATCGGCTAGGAAGAGGAAGTGGCTGGCGCGAGAGGGGAACGAAGAGATATCGAGGAAGAAAGAAGGAAAAAAGGGGGAGTAGAAGAAGGACGACGGCCAGATTAGGTCGGGGAAGGGGAGGGAAGATGGCCAATGAAAAAGAATATTCACTGTGATGACGTCAGCGTGATAAGGTCGTCTCGCAGAAGTTGCACTGTCTCCTTATGTTTGGCGCCTTTCCACTGCTACAAGATCACTTTAGTTTTGACTTTTTCTTCTTTTTTGGAATCAGTTGAACCAAAAACGCTTTATTTTTTGCAGAACAAGGAGGTGGTGTGGGCCATGCCATCGTCTCCTTTTTTTTTTAAGAGGTGCTTAATTTAATTTTTTATTTATTTTTTTATTATTTTCTATTTGTTTATGTAACCCCGAGATTACCGATAGGATATATGAAGGAAATACGTCAAAAACGCCATCCACTCAAGGCATTTCATCTCAAGTGGCAGAACACATTGAAAAAGAGTATAAAGAAATACATTGGAAATCAGTTAAATCAACTGCAAATTAAATCTGGTAAAAATTTTAACAAATAAAAACCAAATTAAATTAATTCCATATAGAATGGCACTGCAAATACTAAAAGTGTTTACAGATGTCCAGAGGAAATTATTTTTACGATAGAAATGCATCGGAAATTAGTCTATTAAAACATTCATAGAAAACTAATTTACTATAGAAATGAATCTAATACGAAAATAATTCATACAAAATTAATTTACGATAGGAATACTTTGGATGTTGATTTACTATAGAAATGCAGTGTGTATTTTTTTTTATAGAAATTGATTGGTATTATTCTGTCAAAGTTATGATGATGGGCAGTTAAAACATTGGCTTTCTGGCCATGATACCCAGGTTCGAATCTCACCACGGTTGATTTGTCAGGAAGTAGACTTTCTGATGTTATCAGTCTAAAGAGAGGGCGATCCCAGTGTGCGGCACTTTTGGAAACGGGTTGACCTAAGCCTTGTGAGTGAAATTTGGTAGACGGAATACTTAGGGGCCGTTGATAGTTGTGCTAACACAAAGTGACAAGTCATCGTGACTTTTGTGATGGCCTTTTTCAGATTGTTGATCGCGCGAGATAACACGCTCTCTCCCAGAAACTGTAACCAAGGTTTGCTTAGCATAGGTACAGTATAAACCACAGGCTGGCTCTGTGGGTGTTGAACAAACACAACTGTGCCTGAGCGAGCGTCTGCAATAGGGATTGGCTAGCCACCCTAACAAACGGGTATCCTCCAATACGAGTGGCCAGCTCTTATTACCTGTCTATATTTCTGAGATGAGGTATTATGTACATTATTTACATTATTCGGACTATTGTCCTCATCTTTGTCACCATATTTATTACAAAGTTTCAGCCATTGTACGCTCCGGCCTTCTTCAGGTGGTTGGAATGTCGAACTGAAACCTTTATTTCGCTCACTGGGGTAGACTGTTCTAGTTCCACGTTGTCATGTCTAATGGACGTCAGTTATCAGTTATCTCCTGTTAATTTCCCTCTGAAAGTTCTCCACTGCCTTAACCGGGTATTGAGCTCACACTATTTGGGTCCTCAAGGACACAAGGCACAGTGGATAAAGGCGTTGGTTAGATCCAGTGACAGGACCCAAAGACATTATATTACTGGCGCAGGAAAAAAAGAAACTTTTTCTTAATTGTCGAAAGCGATATGAGCGATCTTTATCAGGACTTAGGTGTTCCTGGCTCTCCTGTCCATCAGGATGTAGGTGTTCTTGGCTCTCCTGTTCTTTATAGCCCTTAATAAATCTTGTCTTTCTGGTCTTTCTTCTATAACCATGTTTCGCCATCCACTTAACAAGGTGGAAATTTTAACCTCTCCAATATTAAATTATTAACTTTTAGTCCTCATAGAGAACGATTTTTGTCTTCCATTAGCATGGCTAATGCTAACCCCCAGGAGAGCAAACCATTGCGCCTTTTTGATCCCACGTTTTCCATTAGCACGATTATACTGAATCAATTACTAGGTCTTTTACGTGCCCGATCATTTTTTAATCTAAAGTTATAAATCTACCATTCGTCCGTGGATTTAATATTGGTCTGATACTTCTACTATTTATCTTGAGGTCTTTGACAAAACCCAAAGAATGGTCCATAATGTAATTATTACCTGGCATCAATTTCTTTCACACGTAGCTTCTCTCATCTCTTTCCTATAAATCCTTATACCCATTAAGTATGTTATACATTGTTTTCCTCTGTCCCGCTTGCTTTCAATCTGTCCTGTGAATATCAGATTTTCTAAGCCCTCTTTCCTCATTATGTGCCCTGTATATTTCAAGTGTCTCTTCTTGAGGTTAAATATAAGTTTCCTTTTAGTTTCCGTTTTTCTATAAAACTTCGTCGTTGCTCAAATATTCGGTCCATGGGGTCTGCTCGGATTTTGTGGTTTACCCCTATTTTGTGGTCACCACAGAAAATTTTCTGCATTTATTGACCAAACCGCCAAAGTAACACGAGTTACGCTTTCCGTCACTCCATGAAAATAAGGCTGAGATGAAAATGTTGTATCTATTCTCCTCCTATCTAATGGTAATAGTAATATTAGCCGTTTCCTCATATGGAAACCGTACTGTCATGTTACTGACTCACGGGTAGTAGTAGGCACTCAACTGCCTCATGGGTAATTGCACCAACACAAATGCTAGATCAGTTATGACTTAATAACTGGGTGCTCCATGCTTTTGGCCTTGTGCCACATCTAAGCCGCGTTTCCAAAATTTCTATATCTTGAGATTCTTGACAAAATCCAAAGAATGGTCCATAATATAATTCTAACCTGGCATCTCGATTTCAATCCCTTTCTCGCGTAGCTTCCCTCCTCTCTTTTCTATAAATCCTTATACTCATTAAATATGTTATACGTTGTTTTCTACTGTCCCACTTGTCTTCAATCTGTCCTGTGAGTATCAGATTTTCCAAGCCCTCTTTCCTAATTATATTCTCGAGAAATTTCAACTATCTGTACCTGATGTTAAGTATAAGTTTCCTTTTTGTTTTTATTTTTCTATAAAACTTCGTCGTTGCTCACATGTCCCGTCCATGGAATCCTCAGCATCCTTCTGTCGATCTACATTTCTGTTGCTTCAAATCTCTTTTCCGTCTCTGGGGAGATTGTTCAGTATTAAGTGTCGTATAGATAGAAAGTTATCACATAACAATTCAGCTTTCTTTTCTTTGTTTCTAACGAAGTTTTCTTAATATTGTTTCTTGACGTTGTTTCTTAATACTCTGCTTAGTTTTTGGAATGCATATGAAGTCTAATTTCACGATTAAGAATTTTGGCTTCTCCGTAGATATTACTGGTATGGAATGCAAATGCTTTGAAGATGTCACTGTCTTTGAGATTGGTCTGTTTCCCAAGTCTGGTCTCCTTAGCGTTGGTAGCAGCGAAATACAGAACCATGGCTGACGACAGTATATATAAAGGAAAGTCTCCCCAGATGTGACATCCTGTTCGAGGCATATACCACGAATAAAATAATAAGCTTTTGTTGCAAGAGGTAGGGTCATGCAGCAAAATAATCGATTGGCGATTTTGCTCAGACAAAGGACTTTTCTTTTCCAATGAGACATTTAAACATGCCAATTGTTCACTGTAGAGTCATATAATAACACTTTCTTCAGGTTCTTGCAACTTATAATAAAAGAAAAATTCTCTTTGAAGCCCACCCAACATAAAACAGACCCCCATTCTCTACTGAAGATTACCTTTTTAGGTTTAGACGCTGAAAATTGTCTTCGATGTTGCATCATATTCTTCTGGCGTTTTGATTCGTTTGGTTTGGTTTGGATTACGGCATATCAATCTCAATGGATTATTTAATGCCAAGATTTTTATTGTAGGTAATATTTCTTTCAAAAACGTATTGCAGGTAGTTTTTCTTTTCAGAAATATATTACCCGGTAATAATTTTTCTTCAAAAATTCATTGCTGGTAATAATTTTTTTCCAAAAAATGTATTTTCCAGCATTAAAATCTATTCTTACACTTTTATAGTGTCTTGATTCCAGCTTGGGGGTCAACTATTTGCCCATAGTTGGGACCCTAACAGGTGCTACCACCCCGGGTCCAGCAATTAAGAGGTGGTTCCACGCTCCTCAAAACCTCCCGATCAGTGGCTTTGCAGTTGGACGTAATTTATGGTCTTACCCAGGACCCGGATGTTGTTTATCGTCATACCCAGGACGCGGATGTAGTTTATCTTCATACCCAGGACGCGGATGTAGTTTATCGTCTTACCTAGGAAGCGGATATAGTTTATCGTCTTACCCAGGACGCGGATGTAGTTTATCGTCATACCCGGGACGCGGGTGTAGTTTATCGTCATATCCAAGACGGTTGGTGTTTTGAATTCCTCTAATAAATATATTTTTCATCCCGACCTGAACACTACAATAATAAGATCTTCAAATCAAGGGGCAGTTGTTATCTATCCTCCCTATCCTCATCATATTCACTTCCTAATCCATCCTTTTACAAACGTCGTGGATATGCGTTTGAACTAATGGATAATGGTTCGGACTAAGAAATCGGATAGCCGAGTTCGAATACCGGTCGGTTTTGTTACCATTAGACTTGGGAATGGAATAAATATATCTCCCCAACTATGGGTTAAATAATAGAATTTCTATTGGGGGAACAAAAAAAAATAATATGAAAATGAGTATTAAACATTGATCGGCGTTCGTTGCCCGAAATCTGTGTGGAGAATATTTCCGGCCATTCGTACTTTTTTAGCTCGAAAATGATGCACTTATTGAACTGTTATGCAGTGTAATTGCAGTTACAAGAAAAAGACAAATTAACTTCGAAACATTAGGTCGACTGATAAAAAATGTGTTTTTGATACTCAGTTTTATTCTTTAAAAATAATGAACACTTCTTTTTTATTTATTTGATTCCTCTGCGGCTGAAACAATATGAATCTGACAAAAATAAGAATAACCGATAATGTAAATAGTGTAAGTAGTTAAATACCTCATATCAGAAATATAGACAGATCCTGAAGAAGGTCTGGGTCTACAACGGCCGAAATGTTGTCAATATGGGAATAAAGATGCGGACAACACACTGAACAATGTAATTAGCTTTAATAGTTACAATACCTCATCTGAGAAATAGGGACAGATCCTGAAAAGTGTCTGGGTCTACAACGGCCGAAACGTTGTGAATATGGGAATAAAGTTGAGGACAACACACTGAACAATGTAATTAGTTTTAATAGTTACAATACCTCATCTCAGAAATAGAGACAGATCCTTTTTTTCCGAAAACGTTGTGAATATGGCAATAAAGATGCGAACAACAGTTTGAACAATCATTATCTCAAAATAGAGACAGATTCTTTTTTATTCAGTTACAGATTCTTCGCCATTATCTGAAATGCTTTATTGACACTTACGAAGCAGTTCTTCGAGACCTTTAAAGTAAAATTCCGCAGGTTCTAACTTGAAAAATATTTTCAAAAAATTCTTGAATCTGGTTTTCAAGACAGATGGTTTCCTCCAAACAAAGGTTATAATCTATCGCTTCAAAGTCAGGAGAATATGGCGGGCCGGGTAGAAAAGACTAAAAGAGTTCCATTTTTTTTGTCCTGTATTATTCTTGACGAATGCTGACTTGTGTCGTCATGGAGAAGAACAGTTTTGCAGTTGACGAGCGCAAGGCGTTTTTAGGCCAAAATTCTATGGACACGTTGCAGCTAATGAACGCATAAATGTGCATTTAATGCTGAGGATATCATAGACCGAGCGCGTGAGCAAAGATGAGGTCTTGGAGAGGATGTAAACAAGGAGGAAGCTTATACTTAACACAAGGAAGAGGGAGCGGAAATATCTCGGACACGTAATGAGAAAGGAGGGCCTGGAGAATATGATACTCACAGGTTGAACAGAGAGAAAGAGAGACAAGGGAAAGCAACGCCTGATATACCTAGAAGGATTGAGCAAGTGGATGACAGAACATCGTCTTGGGAAATTAGCAACAAATCCTGTTGGGATAGAGGGAGGTGGAGAGCCATGATCGCCTACGTCCTGAAGGGACATGGCATATAAAAAGAAAAAAGATACAGAAATGACATCGAAATTCAATGATAAAACAAAATGAAAAAGTGTATTTTTTTTTTGTTTTTTAATAATGTTAGTCCTGGGTTTGATGGTAAACTATATCCGGCAGCAAGCCTTCAAATCTCAGGTTTTGAGGAACGTGCAACCATATCTTAATTGCTGTTGTTCCCAGGTCTAACTAGAAAAAGATTAAGATTATAGTCATCGGGAAAGCATCCTCCAGGTATTCTGTTCCGCAAAACTTATTTTTTTTAGAGATATGTCCTTGTCCATTTGTATTGGATATTCTCCTATGCTTTTCTTTTTATGTGCTGTGTCCTGTCAGGACGTAGACGATCATGGCTCTCCACTTCACCTTATCCCTTGTGGCTCCCAATAAGTTTCGTCCCTCTGCCACTTTCCCTAGACCACGTTCTGTCATCCACTTGCTTAAGTCCGCCAGGTATGCCATGCGTTGCGTTCACTTGTCTTTCTTTCCCTCTATTCGACCTGTGAGTATCAGATTCTCTAAGCCCTCCTTTCTCATTACGTGACCCAGAAATTTCATCTGCCTCTTCCTGATTTTAAGTATAAGCCTCCTTCCCGTTTGCATCCTCTCCAAGACCTCATCGTTGCTCACACGCGCGGTCCTTGATATCCTCAGCATCTTTCTGTAGACCATATCTCCGTCGCCTCGAGTATCTTCTTCATCTTTGAGGAGACGGTCTAACATTCTCTGGCGTAAAGGAGGACTGATGTCACGTAACAACTCAGTACGCTTTTCTTTGTTACCAAAGAGATCTTCCGGTCACGCAATACTCTGCCTATACTCTTGGAATGCATCCATGGCTATCCACATCTACGGAACTCATCCTAACTACTACGAATGATTAATAATCTGTATGATCCATTCGTTATTGCAATTGGCTCTTCGACACGAAAATTACTTATGACACAACCTAATATTTTTCTTGTGCAAACAATTTATGCATTGAACAAACGGAAAAGTGATGTGTAGATATTAAAAAGGTTTACTTGAGACTATAAACAGCGTATTTAGGAATACGTTAGCAAGAAAGAACTGAGCTCAGATAAATTTTCTGAGCGTGGAATAAACAATTTTTTTTTATTGTCCAAGCAAGAAAGATCGAAGTACTTGTTCAATTATATAATGAGTTCGGCGGAGGAGGGGGCGTAATTACTAAAAAATCGAAATTTGCCTTTTTCGCATCAAATTATTCATTATATCATATCCAAGTATTTTACAAAAAAATTAGCGCCGATTACACAATATTTCAAGCTCATTTTAGCTTTATATAGCATGTTCCAATAACCTGTACCGATTTTGAATGTGAATTAAGTTTAAGCGTCTAATGATTTTTTTCTTTTTCATTCAGATTTGACGGATATTTGGGCGATATTATTTTTCACACATAATTGCCATGACTTATATAACATGATCCAATAGAGAAATAAATAAATTTTCACTAATAACACTGATTTATTTACTACTGACTTTGATCCGTCTTAATGAAACACCCTTATATATAATCCATCTTAATGAAACACCCTTGGATATTCCAATAACTTGGACCGATTTTAAATGTGTATTAAGCTCAAGCGTCTAATGATTTTTTTTCTTTTTCTTTCAGATTTAGCGGCATTTGGATGATATTATTTTCCTGCATAATTACTATGACATCTGCCCAACCAATGGAAAACAAATCAGCGAAGAAATTAAAACCAAAACAGCATTGAAATTAAAAATCAAAACAATCCCAAATATTTACAAACGAGTTGTAACCAAATCTTCTTACATTCACTTCCAATACGCTATCATTTCACGAACACACACGATAAAATAAACAATGAACGCCCACAAAAGATTACTGAAGGGTGTTCCAATAACATGGACCGATTTTAAATGTGAATTAAGTTTAAGCGTCTAATGATTTTTTTTCTTTTTCTTTCAGATTTAACAACTTAAGTCTTTGGCAATTTCAACCATGGAAAGATTATCAATAAAACAACGTGTTAAAGTTATCGAAGCCTATTACGAAAATGGACGTTCAAACAGAAATGCATTTGGCGCAGTTCGCGATTTTTGGGGTCAACATAATCGACCAACCGAGGGTGCAATTGGGAAAATTATTTGTAAATTCACACAAACTGGGTCGGTAGCAGATGTGAAAACACAACTGCGTGCTCGTTTACGCCGTTCAGCTAAAGACACTGTTGCAGTGCATGAGAATGTAGCCGAAAATCCAGACCCCACTATTCGTCATCACATGCAGGAATTGAACCCCCCTCCAAAACAATGTTACATCGAATTTTGGCAAAAGACTTGTCTCTATATGGTTACAAAATTCAATTGACACATAAAATGAAACCTGCTGGCCATTTGGAGCGCCATACATTCGTCAGTTGGGTGCACGAGCAAAGACAAGTTGATTTTTGCAAAAATATCCTCTTTAGTGATGAAACAATTTTCATCTTGGTGGATTCGTTAATAGGCAGAATTGTCGCATTTGGGCTGATGAAAATCCAAGGAAGATTCTTGAAAAGCCACTGCATCCACAAAAAATCACTGTTTAGTGTGCATTGGGCCATATATTTATAATTTTGAACGTCTATTTTCGTAATAGGCTCCGATTACTTTAAGATATTGTTTGGTTGTTTATATTTCCGTGGATGAAATTGCCAATGACTTAAGTTGTTAAATCTGAAGGAAAAAGAAAAAAATCATTGGACACTTAAACTTAATTCACATTTAAAATCGGTCCAAGTTATTGGAACATCCAAGGATGTTTCATTAAGATGGATTATATATAAAGGGTGTTTCATTAAGACGGATCAAAGTCAGCAGTAAATAAAACAGTGTTATTGGTGAAAATTTATTTCTCTATTGGATCATGTTAAGTCTGAAAGAACAAATCATTAGACGCTTAAACTTAATACACATATAAAATCTTAGTTATTGGAACACCCTTATTATTGTTATTATTTTACCTAAGTATAAGGCCGTCCTACATTTACAATTCCTTACGCGTCTTATGTACCTCGATTTTCTGGACATCAATTATCCGGACTTCGATTATCTACGATTTTACTTTTCAACGTGAGTTTAATTTCGTTACACTTCTTAGACTTTGACACACAAATGACATCAAAATTGAATGATAAAGCAAAACGAAAAAGGATAGATTGTTTTTACTAATGTATACTATACACAAGGCCCAAGAGCCACTCAAGGTAGATGCCTATGAAAGGCGGATGTTGTGTGAACAATAGGAGTAAGAAGGCAGTAAGGTAATAACTCACACTTTTTACCTGTGGAACTTCCTTCCTGTTTCTTTTTTCCCTGAGACCCACAATATTCAAACATTTAAACGCAATGCCATCTTCTGCCTTCATGATCCTGTTCTTTTATTGTCCTTTCTTATTAATAGTTTTTTCATTCTCTTTCACGCCCAATAACCCTTTGTGTTCTAGTGTCTTTATCGTCTTTCTTGGGGTGAAAGGATTAAAAAGAAAATGGTTAACCCTCAACTTGAAGAGGTTATGTTCGTAGTAGTCGAAAATTTGGTTTGATTTGTTGTGTTTTACGGCATATCAACCTCAATGGGTTATTTAATACTGACAACATTTTTAGGATAGATTCGTATGAATAGAATATGTATTCTTTGGTTTAGATTAGTTTGGTTTATTTTGTTTTGTTTTACGGGTTATTTATCAACCTTTTTTTAATAGGTTGAATAGAATATTTAACTAGTTTGGTTTATTTTTGTTTTACGATATCAACTTTTTTTAATGGTAATATTCCTGGTAATATTTTGTTTTGTCAAAAGTCTATTTCTGGTAATATTTGTTTTCCTCGAAAATGTATAGCTTGTAATATTATTCTAAAAAATGTATTGCTGGTAATATTTTTTTCTTCAAAAAATTTATTTCTGGTAATAATTTTTTACAAAGTATTTCTGGTATTAAAACGTATTTTTACACTTTTATAATGCTTTTTACCTCAGTTTCGGAGTTAACTATTTGCGCATAGATGGGACCCTCACAGGTGCTGCCACCCTGGGTCAGGGTGGACCTGGGAACACCAGCAAATAAGAGGTAGTTCCATGCTCCTCAAAACCTCCTGATCAGAGGCCTTGCTGTTGGACGTAGTTTATCGTCATACCCAGGACGGGTAGAGGTCGAAGAAGCATCCTCCTGAGATTCATTCCCACAAAGCATCAGTTCTTGGAAAGAAGAGTGGACCGGGTTCCTTACTAGAGCACTACGAAGGAAATGAGGGTTATTCGCCTCAGTGTAAGCATTGTGGTGGGTCTTAGCTTGGTGGGTCTTAAAATAGAGGAACTAAGGAAGTTCGTAGGGTACCTC
This sequence comes from Acanthosepion pharaonis, assembly GCA_903632075.3. NCBI lineage: Eukaryota > Metazoa > Mollusca > Cephalopoda > Sepiida > Sepiidae > Acanthosepion > Acanthosepion pharaonis. Next base: position 124,043 of record CAHIKZ030005356.1, on the reverse strand, counting down.
GTCTGTACGTTTTACATACAAAGAGCAATAGAGTACCAACAGTCTTGCAAGGTTTCGACTTTGGGAAATAATTTGAAAGCTGGAAAACAATTCATCATCCACAAGACCGCGTAGACGCTTTTGGACTCCATCAAGACTGGGAAACTGAAGATTGTCCTGATCTTTGTCGCCATATTTATTACAACGTTTCGACCGTTGTAAACTCCGACCGTCTTCATGTGGTTGGAATGTCGAACTGAAGCCTTTATTTCGCTCACTGGGGTAGACTGTTCTAGTTCCACGTGCCATGTTTAATGGATGTCAGTTACCTCCTGTTAATTCCCCTCTCCAAGTTCTCCACTGCCTTAACCGGGTATTGGACTCCCACATGGCACAGTGGATAAAGGCGTTGGTTAGATCCAGCAACAGGACCCAAAGAGTGTGAGTTCAATAGCCGGTTAAGGCAGTGGAGAACATTCAGAGGCAAATTAACAGGAGATAACTGATAACTGACATCCATTAAACATGGCACATGGAACGTTTAAATTCATGCAGTTTGGAAACTAGCGAAAGTAGCTCGTCGGAGCAGTTACCGTGAAAGTATTTGTAGAAAAGACAGAGGGAAGCGACGGCACGTCTGTGAGAGAGCGACTATAAACGAGATGTCAGATTAGGGACAATCGCATTGCATATCCGTCTCTGGATTTTGTCGAGGACATTAAGACGAATAGCAGGGGCTCCAGACTATATATGGCAGCAATATTCAAGGGCGAATGGTTGATATACAATCATTTACTCATCGTAGCTTAGATATGGCACAAGGCCAGGAGTATGGGATAACAAGTGAGGATCGAACTACCTACAGTAAACCTATCGGTTATCAAATGGGGTAAAAACTGAGTGCGGTTACGATGGTCTTCGAAACTAAATTGCTAACTAATGCGAAATACACTATTTAATTTTTTTTTGTTTTTTTGTTGTTTTTTTACCCAGTTATACCATAGGTAGCCATGTAAAAAGTATACTTTGCTGTTTCCTGAGGAATTCTTCATTTATATATGCATAGAAAGAATTGGGTTGCCTGCAAATCGTAATCATATGTCTACATTCTCAAAGACCACCCAAGAAAAGATTTATGTTTGTTTTCGTTGATACGATAGACCTTTGTCACAATATGGCACCAACAACCAGAGCTTCAGCTTTCATAAAACTCAAAACGGCCCAAGAAAATATACAGAGAAATGATTTCTCTTAAATAAAAAAAGCAGATTTTTACAATGATGTTCACGCTTTACAAGCCCCAAGAGCCATTCAAGATAGGGGGTTAATGAGGAAGCCACAAAGTTTATGGGTATATGTGAGGAAGATAACAGCTAACCCGAAACATAAACAAGTTAAGACTATATTATTGAATGATTAAAAAAAACAAATGAAAAAAAAATCATATATATATATATATATAATATGTCTGTATGTATGTGTGTGTATAAACATCTCGTAAACATCGTAAATTATATATATATATATATATATATATAGTAAACATCGTAAATTTTATATATATATATATATATATATATATATATATATATATATATATATATATATATATATATATATATGTGTGTGTGTGTGTGTGTGTGTGTGTATGTATGTATGTATATGTGTATAATTTTGTTAGTGGACATCTGCTTGAAGTGACTGATAAAAAATCGTTCTCTGCCTCTAAGTAGGGCGCAAACAAGATAGCCTTTAAAAGCAAGAAAGAAGGAATCTGTGATTAATATTCCTGGAAATGCGCAGATTCGTTCTTTCCTAATGTATTCATTCATTTTTATCTCTGTCTAATAATAACTGACCACAAGATCATAAACGTCAAATCCAGTACATCAGACGACGACAAAAATATCGACTATCATCGCAATTATGCGAAGACCCTGGAAAGTTCACTTAATATGATAAGCGCACACGAAAAAATAAGACAGAGACAAAAACAGTAAAAGAGAGAGAGAGGGGACACAAAATTATCAAAAGAAGGCAATATATAGGACAATGTTTTTTGTGTATAATGCGCACACAAATAATCTAAAATTTATGACAAAATAGAAACCAAATTATTCTGAAGTTTTAATGTCATAAACAAAAAAGTATACAGCTTATATAATAAATAAAAGCGAATATAATATATATATATATATATATATATATATATATATATATATATATATATATATATATATATATGTAAAGAGTTTTCTAATAACATGGACTGATTTGAAATGTGAATTAAGTTTAAGCGTCTAAAGATTGTTTCTTTTTCTTTCAGATTTGGCGGACATTTGGGCGATATTATTTTATATTTGATCCATTAGGGAAATAAATAAATTTTAACCAACTGATTTATTTACTACTGACTTTGATCCGTCTTAATGAAACACCTTTATATATAATCCATCTTAATGAAACATCCTTGGATGTTCCAATAACTTGGACCGATTTTAAATATGAATTAAGCTCAAGCGTCTAATGATTTTTTTTCTTTTTCTTTCAGATTTAGCGGACATTTGGGCGGTTTTATTTTTCCTACATAATTGCCATGACATCTGCCCAACCAATGGGAAGCAAATCAGTGAAGAAATTAAAACCAAAACAACAATGAAATTAAAAATCGAAACAATCCCAAACCTTTACAGACGAGGTGTAACCAAATCTTCTAACATTCACTTCCAACATTTTTATGCTATCATTTCACAATAAGATAAACAATGAACGCCCACAAAAGATTACTAAATGGTGTTCCAATAACCTGTACCGATTTTAAATGTGAATTAAGTTTAAGCGTCTAATGATTTTTTTTTTTTTCATTCAGATTTGACGGACATTTGGGCGATATTATTTTTCTCACATAATTGCCATGACTTATATAACATGATCCAATAGAGAAATGAATAAATTTTCACCACTAACACTGATTTATTTACTACTGAGTTTGATCCGTCTTAATGAAACACCCTTATATATGATCCGTTTTAATGAAACACCCTTTATATCTATCTATCTATCTATCTATCTATATATATATATATATATATTTACATTTATATTATATATATATTTGTATATATTTATATATAGAAATATATTTTATTGGTGTCAAATATTTTGATATTATTATTATTATTTCCATTTTGTAATTGTGGCGGTTATAATGCGATGATGATGGTTTTGCTGCTTAAAATGACTAGACAATTTCAAATTATCTTTTCTGAATATGTTCATTCCCTTCCTCCAATCTGTTTTTTTAACTTGTCAAGTCCCGGAAGAAAAAATCTTTTCTGGGTCACCCTGTCTACTTGCTTAATTTCTCTTTTTTTCCCTCCCCATGTCTATGTTATTTTCTCTTGCCACTAAAACACCTTATACTGATATCTCTGTCTCCCCGACTTTTTCTTTCCCCTTTTAATATTAAAACATTTTCCGTTTTCTCTTTTTTCTCTCTTTCTTTTTTTCTTTAACTTGTGTCTGAATAAATTGAACACCATTTATTTATGTAAAACGTGTCAGAAGACATGGATATTTGAAGTCCATAAAACAAATTATAACCTGACCTGATGGATTTTTAAGGATTCTGTATTCATTATTATATTGCTCTGTTCTTACATTTAGCTCTCTTTGGATTTATATCCTCCTTGTAATTATCCCTGCTAATCATCAAGTCGTATTTCATATATATATATATATATATATATATATATATATATATATAAAGGAAAAACATGACGCATCATCAAAAACACGGTTATGAATTACAATTTATTTCAGCGGGTAAGTTTTTAACACCGGTCTCATCAGACCGAAATTACAAATGGTTTAAATTTAAAATTATCCAGAATATTTAAAAAAAACAAAACAAAAAAAACAAAAAAAAAAAAAACAAGAAAACAGAAATTCTAGACGCTTGACCATGAAAATCTATTTTCTGGGGGTTTATAATATTGAACACGAAAATATGCGTCCTCCGACAGATATGTATGAATGAGAGAAAATTTTGGAAAATTCTGTTTAAAAACAGTAAAATCGATATTGCTAACCGAACGCCCCTCTGTGGCCCAATCGGTAAAGGTACGTCAGGCTATATGACGGTTCCGTATAGGATGCAGATTCGATTCCTGTCGGAGGGCGCATATTTTCAATGAAAATTTTTCGGTCATTCAGGCCGGTAAATATTGTTAATACTGTTTATTATAAACAGAGCATTTACTTAAATATTTGTATCGATAAAAAGAACGTATAAACATACAAAATGTCTTTAAGAACGTATAAACATACAAAATGTCTTTAAAATATATATATATATATATATATATATATATATATATATATATATATATATATATATGTATGTATTCGAGGATATCTGTCTACTACTAACCAGTCCCTATTGCAGACGCTTGCTCAGGCACATTTGCGTTTATTCAACACCCACAGAACCCACCTGTGGTTTATACTGCAACCATGCTGAGCAGACCTTAGCTACAGCGTATTATCCAGCACGCTCAAGCCCTCGGCCACGATGACTTGTGACTTCGCGCTAGCTCAGCTATCGACGGCAACCAAAGGTTCCGTCTACACAATTTCTCTCACAAGGCTTGAATCAACCCGTGATATGGTTTTCAGACTCTTTCTAAAGATGCCGCACGCTATGATCTACCCCTCCAGTCCAATAACATCAGGAAGTCTCCTTCCCGACAAATCGACTATGATGAAATTCGAACCCGGGTCTCATTGTCACAATGCGAATTTTCTAATCACTCGAACTCGACCACGTGCCCATAAGCGATCAGGATATTAAAATCATTAAACAGGCTCAAAAATCCCTTCTATTCCATGAAGGTTCCCTGTGAACCATTCGTAACAAACCTGACTATTGTCATGGGTGCGTTTGATTCAGTCGAAAATTGCTAACTAATTGGCATACTGTTACTTTGGTGGTTCAGGTCTATTTTTGATATTAAAAACGCAGGCCTGTACAGGGACATCGGAATTATACTCCTACGCAAAGACCAAGGTCTTCAAAGACGAAGGTCTGATCAATTACCACCACCACCAATGTTAAAATTATCAATTTCCTGAATGTAACATTTGACCTATCTAATGGCCTTCACAAACCATACACCAATGATTTATACAACAGCAGATACATCAGCAAACAATCCAACCACCATCCTAGAATACTGAATAACTTACATAAGTTAGTCCAATTTAGACTGTCCACCAACTGGCAAACATAAGGGGAAATAAGTAGAAGTACTATAACTTAGTAAACATAAAATTAACCTCGAATTCATAACAAATACCAATAAAGACTAAATTGTCGTCAATTCACTATTATATGCTTTAACATGCCCTTCAACAAAAACGTCACAACTAACATCGAATTTTTTTAAATTTCATCCACAAGCCCTTTAGTCCATCCATAACAGAGGACCTTGAGACAATTAGAAGGGAATCCAGACCATATATGGCAGCAATACTCCATGCAAGGGCGAATGGCTGATTTGTAGATTTGAAGGATCGACTCCGGCGAGAAAAAAAATCCTGGCGCGGCATAGAGAGCCAACTTTCCTCGCGGTGGACGAAGCTATTGACTCAATGTATTCGTTCCATCTCAGGTCAGCAGACAATGTGAGACCGAGCAGTCGCAAAGAGGTGCTCTCGTGGAGTTGAGCGTCAGACATTCTAATGGGATGGTTCTCTCTGGTAATAGAGAGCAGTTTTGTTTTTGAGGCATTAAAGTTAACCAGCTAATTCCTGCCCCAGTCCACAACCGAGCCAGGTTAGTTTTGTCGGCGACACTAGATTTGTTTTTGAGGCAGGAATAAATAGTAGTGTCGTCCGCATAGACGCCTACTTGGGAACCTATGACATCAGGAAGATCGGTAATGAAGATAAGGAACTGAGTAGGGCCTAGCATAGAGCCTTGGGGGACACCTACGTTCGTGGGGTATGAGCTGAAGGAGAATCCGTTGAGAACGACCTTCAATGTACGGTTCGACAGGAATGATTGTATTAAGTCGAACAATCGACCTGTAATGCCATATCCCTGAAGCTTGCGGAATGCCAAACCCTATCAAACGCTTAGAGACATCAAGAGCCACAGCACGAGTTTCTCCGTTATTATGAAGAGCTTGGTAAACAAATTCAGTTATGGCCGTAAGCTGTAAAACGTGCAAAGCAGAAACCATATTGCTTGTCGGAGAGCAGATGATAGGATGTAGGGTGCATAACCACTTTGGCGTTGATTAAAGCTTCAAAGACTTTACCGAAGAGTGGTAGGAGACTGATAGGACAGTAATTAGAAGGGTCAGAAGGGTCTTCAGAGTTCTTAAAGACAGGAACAACGGATGAGGATTTCCAACAGGGTGGAAAACAAAATTCATTGAGGCAGTAGTTATATAATTTGGAGAGGGCAGGGGCTAGTTCAGGCGCATAGTTCTTCAAGACAATGGCTGGTATCCCATCTCCACCACTAACCTTGTGGGGGTCTAATCTAGAGATGATTCACAGAACCGATGACGGGGTTATGTGCAAGTCGCTCAATTGAGCCTCAGTTCGAAGGAGGAAATCGAGTGTGGGTACACCGGAAGAGTCGAGCGTTGAATTGAATGAGAATTTCCGAGCAAAGCATTCAGCCTTGTCGGCAGAAGAGGTCAGAACCTTGAACTGGTTGAACAAAGGAGGTATAGAGGGTTTGCTATTGTTAAGTACACTCTTGCAAAGATGCCAATAATCCTTGGAGCCGAATTTGCAAGATGCAATACGTTCTTTCATTCGAGCAGCATATAGAGACTTTGCTTCATTGAGGACACGCTTACACTCGTTACGGGCAGAGACAAAGAAACGTCTAATGCAATCAGACATGTCGCTACGATATAGGCGGAAGAAGAGGTTCCTATGGGCAATGGCAGCTGAGCAAGCAGCGGAGAACCAGGGGAAGGAGCGCGATTTGACCTTATATTTCCTTGAGGGGATGAAAGCCTCGATTCCAGCCTTAACCCAGAACACCCCGGAAGCACAATCTTGAACAGGGAGCGTGAAGACAACGTCCCAGGGGACGTCGCGAATGGAATCCCGGAACGAGTCCCAGCCTGCTCGTTGATCGTAGAACAATATTCTAGTGGTAGAAGGTTCTTTGCAGGGGGTAGGGGTTGAAGGAGATATTGACAGACACTACAGCATGATCGGAGTTGCCAAGAGGGCAGAGATGCGTGGTGCTACGTGTCTCGGGGATGGAGGTAAAACACAGATCAAGAAGAGAAGCCTTACCATCCAGATTGTAGGAAAAACGTGTCGGGAAGTCAACTATTTGCGTGAGGGATTGAGAAATTGAAAATTTAAGGGTTTGTATGTCTGCAAGGTCAGTAGTAGCGTTTTAAAGCCACTTGGTATGATGGGTCGTCTTCATTCTTTTTCTTTCATTCTACTATTAGAAATGTGTTTATTTACTCATCTATTTGCATTTATAATTTTTATTCAATTATTCATTTAGTTGCCTTATTTATTCCTTTGTTAATTTATTATTTGTATTTACAATATTTACATTATTCGGACTATTGTCCTCATCTTTGTCGCCCTATGTATTACAACGTTTCGCCAGTTGTACGCTGCAGCCTTCTTCAGGTGGTTAGAATGTCGCTTTATTTCGCTCACTGGGGTAGACTGTTCTAGTTCCACGTGCCATATCTAATGGATGTCAGTTTTCTCCTGTTAATTCCCCTCTCCAAGTTCTCCACTGCCTTAACCGGGTATTGAACTCACACTCTTTGGGTCCTGTCACTGGATCTACCCAACGCCTTTATCCACTGTGTCCTTGTAATAAATATGGCGACAAAGATGCGGACAATAATCCGAATAATGTAAATAGTGTACATAATACCTCATCTCAGAAATATAGACAGATACTGAAGAGTCGAAACGTTGTAATAAATATGGCGACAAAGATGAGGACAATAGTCTGAATAATGTAAATCGTGTACATAATACCTCATCTCAGAAATATAGACAGTTGTATTTATATATGTGTATTTATTTTACTTTATTGTAATTTACTTATTGCCTATATATGGCATTCATTTCATTTTATTTACCTTATCTTGTCTTACTTTATCACGGCATATTTCATTATTACTGAAATCACTACTTTTAGATTTTTTAGGAATATTAATATTAATAGTATTATTAATTACTGTATTGATCCCCGGAAAAATAGAGTTACCCCCATTGATTTTATAACACGACTTCTTGTTGGTAAACCAGCGCCTCTTTAAATTAGAATTCATATTTCTCATTTCCAACGTTATCTTCAATCTGGCTGAACTTCAAAATTTCAAAACCAACTACAATTCATTTAAACATTTTAACGCGTTTATTTACATGTTTATACGTTCCTATATAAGGCTCTTATTTCATTTCACTTTATTTTCTTATTTTATGTTAAATCATTTTCTTTCCATTGATATGTAGTATAAATTTTATTATTATTATTATTATTATATGTAGTAGTAGTAGTACTTTATTTTATTTTTTTATTTCAAGGACACATGGCACAGTGGATAAAGTGATCCAGTGACAGGACCCAAAGAGTGTGAGTTCAATACCCGGTTAAGGCGGCGGAGAACTTGGAGAGGCGAATTAACAGGAGATAACTGATAACTGACATCCATTAGACATGGCACGTGGAACTAGAACAGTCTACCCCAGCGAGCGAAATAAAGGGTTCAGTTCGACATTCCAACCACCTGAAGGCCGGAGCGTACAACGACCGAAACGTTGTGATAAATATGGCAACAAAGATGATGATGATGATAGTCCGAACAATGTAAATAGTGTACATAATACCTCATCTCAGAAATATAGCCAGATATTAAGTTCTATTTTAAAACTGAGGAAGGAGTGACTTTCAAATTTGTTTTTTAGTTGTGTAATTTGATCAATATTTTTAGCTAAAACGAAAATGCCATCTACGTATATTGCATATATAGGGAATTTATTCGTGTCATTAAGCATTTTATTTTCTAAATGTGCCATATAATAATTTAAAAAAGGGGGCCTAAAGAAGATCCCATCGCGTTACCGTCTATTTGAGTATAAATATTACCCAGGGGGTCATGAAAATGTACTTGGGTGGTACATGCTAATAATATTTTTTTTTTTTTTTAAATAGTGGGTTTGATAATGTTGGGTTGGAGAGAAGTGTGGTTGTATAACATCTCGGATCATGATATCAATCGTTTCATGGACGGGGAATTAGTAAATAAATTTTGTACATCTAAAGATGTGATTATTTGGTTGTTTGATTTTACAACATGAAGATTTTGTAGGTTTTGGGAGGTAGGGAGTAATTTATTTGTTAAGTGTTTTTGAAAGGTAATATACTGCTGTAGGTATTTGTGAAATGATAAGTTGGAGGGGATGGTCTTATTTATTTATTTTTACATTTCCATAAAGGTAGTCAGGTTGATACTCTCCTATAATCTTTTGAAGTTTATTGGAACCTGTTTCAAATTATGGAAATAAATTATAGAAAGTCTTAAGGTGTGCTATATTTATGGGATAAAGTGCTCAATATCAGAGATAGAGCGTGTGTAAATATAAAAGTGGACATTGAAGTCAACACTTAGAGGCTACAGTCTGCTTCATGCTATATGCAATTGTTAGGCCACGAGTGCTGTTATTTTTCTCGGACATTTATATATACGGGTCAGTGATGCATTGTGGGAAGTCTATTCTGGCGGTTATTTTGCCGGAAGTCGTTTATTAATTTATTTGGGTTAAATTATTTTGATTGCCATTATTTATTTATTTTTATTTTTATTTCTTATGTTATATATTTATTTTTATTTTAATCGGTATTTTTATTAACGTAGTAAAATGTGTTTATATCACTTATTTAATAGTTTTGTTTTGGTTTGGGAAGATAATTAAAGCTATTTATTCAATTTTGGGGTTGATTGTTGTAGTTTATTCTAACTATTATTTTGGCGGGAGCAGTTTTTAATTTGTTTATTACTTCATGTATTTATTTGGATTGATTATCTTTATATATTTTTTTTTTCTAACGGTTAATTTATCGGGATCGGCTTGTTAGTTGGATGAAGTTAGATTAATTCATTTTACTTGCTTTTTTATTATTTATTTATTATACTGTATATTTTTTTTACTCTTTACGGTTTTCAAATTTTAAGTAACGTACTATATATATATATTTTTATTATCGTTATATAACAATTATACATATGTTTTTCGTCCAATTTTTGTTTTGATTTTTATAGTCTAACTAATATTTTGGTCATATATATATATATATATATATATATATATATATATATATATATATATATAAATATGACGATCAGAACTACTCCAGTCACGTGAACGAGAAGATTAATTTGATTATGTATAATAAAAACTTTAAACAGCCAACTTCGTCATCGGTTATAAAATCTTACAAGCAAGATCTAAACTACGTAGGACCAACATTATTTAGGAATTTAAATGCCCTTGCGGAACCGCGTTCCTGATGTAAACAAATGCATGAATAATAATTACATCGGACGTACAAGTACATGCCTATCAAGAAGACTTACTTTGCAACTCTTGGACCATAGCACTATTAGGACCCATTTGAATACACACAGAGACACAGTGACTGAGCAATGGCAATAAATTAGACTAAGAGAGGTTTCAATTTAGTAGACTATTTTTTTTTGTATTTGGTATACTATTTTTTTGTAACACGTGTTGTAAAAAATCCTCACATTATTCAATATTCTTGAGGTTATCGCTGACATTTTGTGCCGAGATTTACAAAACTCTAAGTTTCGTTCAATTTCGCAAACCAATCGATGAAATTTGAATAAGCTGATTTGTCTTGAAAAAATACTTTGACAAAAAATCCTACTTCGCGGTTTAATAATTTCTTTTTATAGGACTTCATGGTACACAATAAGTTTTAAGGATTTTTTTTCTTTTTCCTTGCGAAGAATAAATTCTTAGGATTTCTTACTCTTGAGCATCCAATATACAACTGATGATGAGTAAATATTTCTTTCTGGGGCCAAATTCCAAGTATTTTAAGTGTTTGGCTTTGTGGTTTGTTTTTTTTTTCGGGGGGGGGTTACATTAGGGTGAATTGGAAACGGGATTCTTGTATATAAAAATATTTAATGAAAAGTTATGCAAAAAATAGTTAATTGAATAATTATTTGTTATTTTAATATATATTTTTTAAATAGTCGGAGTATTTTGTATGTTGAATAATAAAGTTTTTAATTTTTCAAAAAAAAAAAAAAATGAATGAAAATTTATTGTAATAAGATACGCACCTTAAAGCCAAATATACTTTGTACCCCCTTATCTGTTTGCACTTCTCCCCAAATATTGTTTTCGATCGGTCAATGTATGATTATTTTGGAAGGTGTGACGGACAGACAAAGTCACGGAATTTTATATATAGATAAGACGAAGAGTGAGTTTTGAGCCAATTTTTTTTTTTTTTGCTGCGCAAAACAGACGAGAATTACGTCTTAAGTGTATCACATATACATAAATAGACTGAGACTATTCTCAAGTGCCAGTTATTCAAAAGTTTGTCTTAGTAATTTTCACCTATTATTGTCTTTTTATCTATTTAAATCGTTCCAATCCTTGACCAACGACGACTTTTCTTCTTTTTTTTATGACTTATGGAAGTCAACACTTTGTTCGGGGACATTATTATTTCGATTTTAACGTAATTTATGGTCCTTTCTTTCTTTCATCTATCTATTCTTATATCAGAATTTATGATGTGGAGACATGTTTGGAAATGTGAACTGAATGTAAAGTTTCGTTGTGTTCATAGATATTAAGATATACTAATCGTTGCTAGGTTCTTCAATGGTGAAATTAATTTTTTGTTACCCTATTTGTGTCTATAAGCAAGTGTTTATCGTTCAAACTATAAGTATTAAATGCTTCAAAAATAGGTAAATATCTGTCATTTATATTTGAGTCTATAAGTATTTACTTGGTTCGGGATAAGTAAACCCTTTGAGTTTTAATCAGCTCTTTACCAGTGGTAGAGAAAAATGACGTAATACCCAACCACCGGTTGAAGAGTGGTAGAGAAAAATGACGTAATGCCTAGCCACCGGTTGAACAGTGGGTATTCACTTGTAACTATTTTTATATCTACCGTGAAAGATTACATACAAATTATTTGCGAATTTTGACACATGAGCCCAAGCAGAAGGGTTAAAATTGTTCAGGAACGCAGGGCTCAAAGGGTTAAAAAATATAGCAGAAAATAAAAGTGAAATAGTAATTATGCGTTCAATTCCTGCATAGGGTAGTGAAAACTTGGTTTGTTTTGTTTTGTTTTGTTTTAAGGTATATCAACCTAAATTGGTTATTTAATACCGACAAGATTTTTATCGCTTGTAATATTTTTTCTTTTTTTAAATGTATTGCTTGTAATATTTTTTCTTCAAAATGTATTGTTGTATTGAATGGTGGGTAAACATTTGTAACTTCTTTTTATATCTACTGTGAGACATTACATACCAATTATTTGCGAATTTTGACTCAGGAGTTCAGACAGAAGTGTTAAAATTGTTCAGGGACGCAGGGTTCAAAGGGTTAATAAAGTCCTATTTTATTCGAGTTTGTAAGCCTTTTATTGGTTAAAGACGATGCAAATACGGGTTGTTTGTATTTGCGTCTGCAAAACATTAAATGGTTTGGGAACACAAATATTAGTCCCTTATTTTTCTGTATATAAACATTCCTTTACTTCGGGATAGCTTAATGTTTGATGCTTCTATTCATTACAGAATTCGCGCATCCAAATTTTCTTGCAGCAGCTAGCATTCCAAAACGGTCACCTATCTGGCCAGAGTCGACGTTGCTTAACTTCGGTTGGTTGGTTGGTTGTTTTATGGCATGTCAACCTCAGTGGGTCATTTCATGCCAACAATTTTTTTTAAATAGATTCATAGCGATAGTTTGATAAAAAAAAGGTGTTTATGTATACATATATATTTGAACCATTTTTCAATTACTCATATTTTTTAGTACAATCCAACTTCTTTTAGGAATTTTACAATCTTGGATGGTTTTATTTTCGTAAAATTTTTTTTTTTTTTTAAATTACTCACTTTCCTTGATTTGGTTTGGTTTGTTTTACGGCATATCAACCTCAATGAGTCATTTAACATTTTTCCTGGTAATTTTTTTATTTTGTCAAAAATCAATTTCTGGTAATATTTTTTCCTCAAAATTGTATAGCTGGTAATATAATTTCAAAAAATGTATTGCTGGTAATTTTTAGTTTTTAAAAAAACATATTGCTGGTAATATTTTTTTCTTCAAAAATTTATTTCTGGTAATAATTTTTTTTACAAAGTATTTCTGGTATTAAAACCTTGTTTTACACTTTCATAATGCTTTTTACCTCAGTTTGGGAGTTAACTATTTGCTAATAGCTGTAACCCTAACAGGTGCTACTACCCCGGGTCAGGGTAGAGCTCGGAACACCAGCAATTAAGAGGAGGTTCCACGCTCCTCAAAGACTCCTGATCAGAAGCCTTGCTGTTGGACGTAGTTTATCATCTTACCCTGGACGCGGATGTAGTTTATCGTCATAAACCAGGACGGTAATTAACTTCGGGGAGCAAAATGTAAGGCAACCTCTTACATGATTCAGGTGTAGGTTAATATTGATCGTCTGTATTTGAGTCTGGTGGGCCTTTCATGGTTCGGGGATATTTTAATATTAGTCCTTTATTTTGAGTCTATGAGCATTTTTTTTTCGTTTTTGTTCTGGGAGAGGTAAATATTAACCATTTTTATCTGAGTCTATAAGCATTTAATCGATTTGGTGACGAGTAAGTGACTTTTTATGTTTAACCCTACATAAATTTACTTGCTTCGACAATAGGTAAACATTCTTTCTTTTTTTTATATGCCATGTCCTTTCAGGACGTAGGCGATCATGGCTCTCTACCACGCTCTATCTCTTGCGGCTCTCAACAAGTTCCTTCCCTCTGCCTCCTCCCCCATTCTGTCATCTATTTGTTTAAGGCCGCTAGGTATGTCATGCAATGTTTTCCCTTGTCTCTCTTTCTCGCTATTCGACTTGTGGGTATCAGATTCTCCAGGCCCTCTTTCCTCAGTATGTGACTCAGAAACTTCAGCTGCCTCTTCCTGGTGTTAAGTATCAGCCTCTTCCTTGTTTGCAACCTCTCTAAGACCTTATCGTTGCTCACGGGCTCGGTCCATGATATCCTTAGCATCTCCGTCACCTCGAGTCTCTTCTTCATATTTGAGGAAATCGTCCAACATTTGCTGCTGTCAAGAAGGACATATGTCATGTAACAGTTCAGTATTCTTTTCTTTGTTACCAAAGAAATCCTCTTGTCTCGCAGTACTCTGCCCAGCTTTTGGAATGTGTCCTTGGCCATCCCGATAAGCCTACGGATCTCAGTGCCACACTTACAGTCCTCCGTCAAGATGCTTCCCAGGTATTTAAACTTCCACGTCTGCTTGATTCTAGTATTCTCGACCTTCAAATCGCATTTCGGGTTCATCCTCTTATTGAACACCATGCATTCTGTCTTATTTTAGTTTATGCTTAGTCCTTTCTTCTCACTATCAGTCGCTATCTTCCGTAGGGGATTTTGTAATTTGTTTTTCGTGTCTGCTATTTGAGTGTATACGTATTTACTTGGTCTGGGGATAGGTAAATTGTAGTTGTTGAAATCTGAGTGTATCAGCCTTTACATGCTTCGGTAATGGGTAAATAGTCCTTTATATCTGACTGAAGAAATTACATGGTTCAACGACAGGTGAATATTAGCCTTTTATATTTGAGACTATAATAATTTAGTTCTTAGGTGGCCCCTTTGTGAGGTTACACAACTGAATGGGATGCAGTCAGCGTATTAAACCTCGCCACCAGGGTAATATTAACAACTCGACAGTACTTAAAATGGCAGACAGAATTCTTCTTTGAACCGACAAACCCTTGAAACTGCGCACATTTGTTGGCAAATACTTTCTGCGTTCTTTATTATGAACAATTGTATTAAAGTCATTATTTTAATATTCTATGTTTTCTATCTGTCCTGTCATGAAATACGAGTCGTCCGTAATTATGGCGGGCTTTACTCGGGGGACTTAACCAGTTAGAGAAAGAGAAGGAAGGAGAAAGATAAAGAGATGAGGGAATTCTGAGGAAATGTAACGGTTACCAGCACTGGAAGAAAACAAAAAAAGAATTGGCAAATTGAACTGACTTAAGGACACATAGCACAGTGGATAAAGACGTTGTTTAGATCCAGTGACAGGACCCAAAGAGTTGTGAGTTCAATACCTGGTTAAGGTGATGGAGAACTAGGGGAGGTGAATTAACAGGAGATAACTGATAACCGACATCCATTAGACATGGCACGTGGAACTAGAACAGTCTACCCCAGTGAGCGACATAAAGGGTTCAGTTCGACATTCCAACCACCTGAAGGCCAGAGCGTACAACGACCGAAACATTGTGATAAATATGGCGACAAAGATAAGGACAATAGTCCGAATAATGTAAATAATTAAATTAGCTAGAATATATAAATTAAATTTAAAATTCCCAGCATCCCGTGTTTGTGCTTATGTATAGTCGCATCAACATGATTTCATATATATATATATATATATATATATATATATATATATATATATATAATAAATATAAAATCCGTAAGTGCTAAGGATAATCCAAGTAGTTCTTTTTAATATATAGTATTAAAAAGACAGATCCATGAAGAGAGCTCAATATATTTACATACAGAGCAATATGACAGACATCAAGAAGGAAAAAAACACATCATATGTGGTAGTGTAGGGTTACTGACTGTGAGAGAATACAAGTAAAAGAAAACATTATTAACCCTAGAACACTAACCATGGGTATATAGTACCCAGAGGAAATTTTCCTATTTTTAATTACAATTTTCAGTACCTGATTTTCTTACCTAAATAATGTTTTTCAGTTCCTATTATTGTTATTAAAGTACAAAGTTTGAAGTGTCTGCATGTAAAACATTTCAAATAAAGATTTATATTTAATACTTTTTTTTGATATTTTCAAAATCGGGTATGATATACCCATGGTTAGTAGGGTTGTAACTAATTGATGGTTAGTGTTCTAGGGTTAACATATAGGGAAGATTGTGAATATTGTAATTAAAATTAAGAAAAGCCATAGGAATTCTGGAATTAGTTTTTTTGTTTCATAGGTTAGAAGAATATTGCTATTTTGTTTGGAAGCCTTAGTAATTGACTTTTTTTGATAGTTTTAAGTCGGTAATTCCTATTAAGTAAATAAGGGAATCGTCGTCCTATATAGTTTTTGTTATCCCCATTTTGTGACATAGATACGTTTTCTGCGTAAGCATTGGCTGTAGTATATTGACTTTTTTAATAGGTTGATGTGGTTTATATTATAGTGGAAATGTGGTTTTCATTTAGACATGCCAATAGATCCAGGAATGGAATGGAAGCGGTGGGATATTCCATTGTGAATTTGATGGTGTGGTGGAAATTGTCGAGGTGTTTTTTAAGGTCGTGGAGACTGTTCTTACTGTGTGTCCATATAAAGAGTATATCGTCTATGTATTTGTGGTAGTGTAGGCGTGCTCGGTGGTATCCATTCAATATATCTCGTTCCAGGGAATCCAAGAATATGTTCACATTTTCACTGCCATTGTCAATTTTGTAATCATTTTGTTGTCTTTTTATTCCTCAAATTTTATTACCGGGCCTATTAAATCTACATATTATAAGAAGCACACACACACACACACACACACACACACACACACACACACACACACATATATATATATATATATATATATATATATATATATATATATCCAGGTAAGATGAGAACGAATTCAGTAATTTACAATCGCCTGATGAAATGCATTGATACGGATCGAAGCACAACTGCAATTGTGTAGGAATTTTGTCATTTTTTCGATGTAATATCCTCACACACATACACACACACACACACACATATCAGGAAGTAAATACTTAACACATGATCAAAGGATTCGGTAATAAATTTATTTTGACAGATAAGTTTTTTAATATCTGCCTCATCAAACCGAAATTACAAAATGGTTTAAATTTATCCAGCTCCAATACGAACATTTCAAAGTATTTGGGTGTCAGTCTGAGGGCATTGCAGAGGATTCGGAAAGAGTTGAATGAGTCTAATGCTGATTGCGAAGGTAATGGAGCTCTGATCGTTCTGATAAGAAAAGAACTCTCGAATTTTTTGGTGATGACCTCAGACTCAACACGGAGGCCTACATTACGTGACCTGGGTCAAGAGGGTGACTGCTTGAAGACCTAACATCTGGCAACAGTACTCAGCATTATGCCACACAAACAGAACAGTGATTGCTGTCTGACAATTTCTGCGATCACATCACCCTTTACATCTGGCCACCTCACCCCACACACTGCAACCCCCTTGATTATTATGTGTAGAGCGCAATTGAACGAGAGACCAACAAAACTTGTAACACCAAAGATGAACTGAATGCAAGGATTGTGGCAGCATTCATCAACTTAAACAAGGAGACCATCCAGAAGAGTTGTAGAAGATTCCGAAGTCGTCTGGAGGCTGTAGTTGAAACCAATGCCGATTTTATTGAATAAATGGTTAATTTGCAGTATAAGCATCAAAAGCCTCCGTTAATTAGAATGTACCATTCTGCTATGAAATTTCCTGATGATTTTGAAAATAACATTAAAACATTGCGCTTGATCACCGTTTAGAAGTTATGTACAATGTAAGTTCGACTTCTTTTTCGTTGCGTAAACAGAACTACCGCCATTACTGGCATTGTTTACATACGTTTGCCTCGAGTAAGTTATGCGCGGAAGTCTCACTTGTGTTGATTACTGCGCAATACGCGAACTTTAAAATAAATGCGCGAAAGTAAAATAAAAATTACGTAAAAAAGTGCATTTAAAAATAAAAAAAAAACGCATTTTAAAATAACATCCACGAAAATTGTGCAGTAATCAAGACGAATAAGATTCGAAAAGCTATTAAAAGGCCGTTAACTAAGTAAGCTTCCGCATACTATTTCTCGATGCAAACAACGCCAATCGAGCGCAATACTTTTGGTGCTTATACTGCAAATTAACCGAATAAATTTACTCATTAATATTTCAAGATATTTTTGTTTAATTTTGGAAAATATCTGCCAAAATGAGATTTCAGTGTTATTTTCTTCTTTGCATTATTTAGACGACAGTTTATCCATCGCACCCTGTATATCTGAGATTTTTCGGATATTGTATTAGCAATTATGAAGAGTTTCTTTATTTATTAGCTGCAAAATACTTGTGAAAAATATGACTTAAAATAGCCTGATCCACATGTAAAAACGGCTAAAAATAATGGAAATATTAATAATAAAAAAGAAAAAGCCAACTCCATAATATTAACGACGAACACGGCACCAACGTGCTGACTTGGAAAATAAAAAAAAGCATACCCATCACTATATAGATACATATATATATATATATATATATATATATATATATATATATATATATATTTACAAATTTATTTTAAAAAAAAACATTAATAATGAATAACTGAATAGCCGAAAGCGTTTCGATATATAGAACAGTCGGACAATTTTAACACATTTTATGTACAGAAAAATAAATACTTTTACGAATACAAAAAAAAAAATGAATAAAAAGCTTAATCGCAGTACCTTGTCAGTCAACTTTAATAAAACATGTATAAAAGAGGGATTGCTACCCAGTAAGGAATGGTTTCACATACACAATTATATATATATATATATATATATATGTATATATATATAAGAAGACGGAGACTTTAATTATTCATTTCGTTTATAATTTGCGGCAAACGTTTCGTTCTGATGAGCTGAACATCTCGGTGTTCACAAAATAAAAATTATAAACGGAATGGATAATTAAAATCTCCGTCTTCTTCTTATCATTATAATGCTCTGTAGTCTACATTGAGCTCTCCCTGGATTCATATCCTCCGCGGAATTATCCTTACACTCACAAACTTGAAAAACGTATATATATATATATATATATATATATATATATATATATATATATATATATATATATATATATATATATATATATATGCGTGTGTGATTTATGTATATATTATTTGTATATTAATATGTGCAGGGGCACCCCGAGGGGGGTGTAATGGTTAGCAAGCAACAATTAAAACTGCGTAGTGAGTTCTATCCTCACTGGGTGCCCTATGCTTTCTGCTTTTGCTATATCGAAGCTACGCTTGGAAAATAAAATTGCTATACATTAATGTCTGAGTACCATGGTGGGGTGTATTGGTTAACAAGCATGTCTTGCTAAAACAGTTACGACTGGAGAGAGAGTTCGATCCTCACTGGTGACCCCATACTTTCAGCCTTGTGCTACATTTAAGCGTAGCTTAGAAAATCGTTCAGGCACCTCGACGTGGTGTAATGGTTAACAAACTTGTCTCGTTAGGACAAATTACGACTGAGTAGTGAGTTCGATCCTCACTGGGTGCCCCATGCTTTCGGCCTTGTGCCATATCTAAGCTATGGTTGGAAAATCACTATATTAATATATGCGGTACTTATTGGAAAACCTTCAATATCAGTGAGAGAGTTAACATGTTATATATATATATATATATATATATTTGTGTGCGTGTGTGTGCCTGAGCGTGTGTGTTATCTAAATGTTTCAGAGCATGTGTCGACGAAACACAGGCTCCATTCAATATTAGCGCTTAATTTCAAAACTCTGGAAACGGAACAGTCTATTTTAGGCCCGAAGGTTGAACAGGTTCAGTACCTGCAGGGGGTCAGGTCGCCAAGGTACTGGAGGCGGAAGGGGAAAGGAGTGACTCACTTATTTATTACTCTTAGCTGACAGCTCCAGTTCTAGGGTAAACCTCCTCCTCGTCCTCTGCCCAACCGAAAACCCAAAATCTACCCCTCGTCATCCTCCCTCCAGCATTTGCTCCTTCAACGCCCTACCCTCCTTTCTTACAAACCCGAGAAGAGACGACTACACGTGTTCCCGCGGTGACGCTTACACTATAAGTCTAGTTATATCTCGACGAACGTTGTTCGTGATGCCGAAGGGATGAAGTCGACACTTTTGATAACGGTGTAAGACTAGACATGATAACAGTTCGTTGTTTGGGCGGAAAAAACAGCGGTAATTTTTCAGCGTCTTATGAAATCCACCATTATTTTTATTTTTATTTTTTTACGGATTTCTCCTAACGTCAACATTTTCTTTAAGAAATTCCTCCAAGAATATATTAGACAAAAAAAACAGAATATATTAGAAAAAATGACTTGACCTTTTAATTATTGCATACTGTGACATGGGGATTACGGCTCTCCAAAATGTCCTATCTCTTGTGAACCTCTGTAGTCTTTCTCCCTTTGCTAAGACTGGAAAATCACTATTCGGCACATCGATATGGTTAACAAGCTTGTCTCGCTAGATCAATTACGACTGAATAGTGAGTTCGATCCTCACTGGGTGCCCCGTACATTTAGCCTTGTGCCACATTTAAGCTACGCTTGGAAAATCACCTTTCGGCACATCGATATGGTTAACAAGCTTGTCTCGCTAGATCAATTACGACTGAATAGTGAGTTCGATTCTCACTGGGTGCCCCATACTTTCGGCCTTGTGCCACATCTAAGCTACGCTTGGAAAATCACCATTCGGCACATCGATATGGTTAACAAGCTTGTCTCGCTAGATCAATTACGACTGAATAGTGAGTTCGATCCTCACTGGGTGCCCCATACTTTCGGCCTTGTGCCACATTTAAGCTACGCTTGAAAAATCACCTTTCGGCACATCGATATGGTTAACAAGCTTGTCTCGCTAGATCAATTACGACTGAATAGTGAGTTCGATCCTCACTGGGTGCCCCATACTTTCGGCCTTGTGCCACATCTAAGCTACGCTTGGAAAATCACCATTCGGCACATCGATATGGTTAACAAGCTTGTCTCGCTAGATCAATTACGACTGAATAGTGAGTTCGATCCTCACTGGGTGCCCCATACTTTCGGCCTTGTGCTGCACATCTAAACTACGCTTGGAAAATCACCATTCGGCACATCGATATGGTTAACAAGCTTGTCTCGCTAGATCAATTACGACTGAATAGTGAGTTCGATCCTCACTGGGTGCCCCATACTTTCGGCCTTGTGCCACATTTAAGCTACGCTTGGAAAATCACCTTTCGGCACATCGATATGGTTAACAAGCTTGTCTCGCTAGATCAATTACGACTGAATAGTGAGTTCGATTCCCACTGGGTGCCCCATACTTTCGGCCTTGTGCCACATTTAAGCTACGCTTGGGAAATCACTTTCCGCGTTAGTTACGCTTCTTTTTTTTTTAATTACTATAGCCCAAGTATCATCATCATCCTCCCTCGACCTCCCTATGGTTGGTTGCAACTCCATTGACAATTCCTTTCCACACTGTTCGCTCCTGTATTGCTGTCCTCAGATCCCTAATCTTCAACCCTGAATCCCGAGCTATGGTGTCTGGGAAAGTCAATTTTCGTGAAAAGACTCTTTCAGAAGGATGCAATAGGAGTAAGGATAATAATTAACTCTTTGGAGCGAGGTAATTACGAAAGGAGAGATGCAGGAACAAAAACCGCAAGCAAGGCGATAAAGCCACTAGGACGAAAGGGGTTACTGGGAGTGGCATAGATTTGAATAGATTGAGAAAACTTTAGTGACGAAAGGTCAATAAATGAACAGGTTTCAGGAAGAGAGAAGGAGCCAATTGAAGATGCATTTAAATTTTTGAAGATTTGTGGCCTTGTAGAGCAGACGCCAAGTTACTTCTCGGGGTGCAGATTCTTCCGGCCAAATTCTTGTGGCTTAAAAATAACCCTTCGTGGAGAGCCATGATCGCCTACGTCCTGAATGGGTACCGCACATAAAGAAAAAGTATCACAAAAGGATATGTAAACAAGATGTTAACTTTCTTCATTACCAAAAACAAAACGTTTGGAAGAAATTTTCTCTCAGTATCAAAATGAACTACAGTGGAAACTCGGTTCACAAATTTAATTTGTTCCTGAAGCCCGTTCGTAACACGAAATGTTCTTAAGCCGAAACTATTTTTCCAATAAGAATCAACGTAAAATGGATTAATTCGTTCCTGGTCCCAAGATGATTGCTTATTTAAACAACAGAACTTTGTGTACAAGTTTATACACAAAACTAATGAAAATCATTAACTCTAAGAAGAAAAAAAAATCCTAAACAGATAAACTAAAGACGAACACTCGAATTTTACCGTACCTTCTATGTAGGAGAGTTGATGGCGTAAGTCGAAGGGGAAGGAAAGAGATATTATTGTTTGGTAAAGGAAAGACATCGGAGGTCTCCTCAAAGATGAAGAAGAAACTCGAAGCAACGGAGGTATGGTTCTACAGAAGGATGCTAAGGATATCATGGACCGAGCGTGTGAACCACGATGAGGTTTTGGAGAGGATGCAAACAAGGAGGAAGATTATACTTAACATCAGGAAGAAGCAGCTGAAATTTCTGGAGGGCTTGGAGAATCTGATACTCAGAGGTCGAATAGAAAGAGAGACAAGGGAAAGCAACGCGTGACATATGTAGCGGGTTCAATCAAGTGGTTGAGAGAACAGGGTCTGGGGGAAAATAACAAAGGGAGAGAAATTACTGAGAGCTACAACGGATAGGGAGAAGTGGAGAGCCATGATCACCTACGTTCTGAAGGGAGATTGCACATAAAAGAAACAATAGATCTTTGATTTTGCCATATGAAACTGAATAGGAAAAAACAATATCATCAATAATTGTTTTTCTCTTTTCTTTACCAGTATCTCTGCTAGATTTCGTTGGAGCCATGACTGAGGACTAATGAAGAGAAAAAAAGGCACAGTACAATAAAATTAGAAAAGAAAAGCACAGCACAACACACTAATGTATACAACACGACGGTCGACTAAGTATTAAAAAGAACTATAACTTTTAGTGAATTTGTGAAGTGTAATTTCTTGAAAAACTATTTTAATATATATATATATATATATATATATATATATATATATATATATATATATACCCTTGTGTAAATTGAAACAACCGCTTTAGCTTCCTTTCTTTCACCATACGGTCAGTTTTAGACACACTAAAGTAACAGGGTGTAATCGATTAATATTTTTTCTCAGATTAGGTCATTTACGCATTAATATGAATCTATTCTCGGAGTGTATGATTAAATTTGTCATTCGTGATTGCGTCAGATTTTTAGCCCGCCCAAACACTGTTGTCTCGACTGTCGATTAGTTGTCATGCGGCCATTTTCTGCGATAGACGTTACTTCAAGGAAGGTTACGAAAATTGTAACACTGTGCGAAGACACTGGCAAGTCTTACCAGTGAGCAAATCAAAGTATTATAGACTGGCCCGGAAACTCTCCTGATTTAAATCCAATCGAGAATCTGTGTTCAATCTGCAAGGAAGGACTTCGTGGAATGGACATAGGAAGTACTAAAATGAACATTGAGGCATATTTCTTTGGAAAAATACGAAAAAAGTAAATAATAGCAGAATTATACGTTTTGTTTCAATTAATTTGCACAAGGGTGTATATATATATATATATATATATATATATATATATTTTCAACCGGCAGTAATGTTATCTGTTTGATCAATGAATGCCGAATGTTTGCTGAATGGAAACGGATAAACTTAAGCTTATTTATTTATTTTACCATACTTCTTAACAGAGATACGTTTATTTAACGGCACGCCCATGTCCATGGGAGAATACATTTTTGTTTGTGGTCTTTAATCACTGTCTGTTAGTGAATAAATCCTTTAAGGCATAAAGAAGACAATTCTTCATCACACCCCGGCGCTATACAATCACTAATGAAGTGTTAAACCAAATAACAAAAACTGCATCATTTTAAACGGTAACAATAACAAAAATAGGGAAAATAATGATACGGTGATCGGCAGAAATGCCACCCACATTATATTGTGTTGTACTAGCGAAATTAGGCAGGTGGCAATGGGGTCTGCATTTTGCTAATGTCTTACCATTTGTTTTCAGATGCCATCACTTATCCCGTCCTGGGTAAGACGATGAACTACATCCGACAGCAAGACCTCTGATCGGAGGATGTGAGGAGCGTGAAACCACCTCTTAATTGCTGTTGTTCCTAGGCCCACTCTGACCCGCGGTGGTAACACCTGTTAGGCTTCCAGCTATGGGTAGATAGTTACCCCACCTCCAATATAGCGTCAAAACACTATGAATGTGTAAAAATAGGTTTTAATACCAGCAATACATTTTTTTGTAAAAATTATTACCAGCAATTAATTTTTGAAGAAAAAATTATTACCAGCAACACATTATTGCTAGTAATACAATTTTTATATAAAAATATTACCAGCAATACATTTTTGAAAAAGGAATTACCAGCAATA
Source organism: Acanthosepion pharaonis (assembly GCA_903632075.3). Classification (NCBI taxonomy): domain Eukaryota; kingdom Metazoa; phylum Mollusca; class Cephalopoda; order Sepiida; family Sepiidae; genus Acanthosepion; species Acanthosepion pharaonis. The sequence continues at coordinate 99,432 of CAHIKZ030005356.1, read as the reverse complement.
CATTTTTGAGAAAAATATTACCAGCAATACATTTTTGAGAAAAATATTACCAGCAATACATTTTTGAGAAAAATATTACCAGCAATACATTTTTGAGAAAAATATTACCAGCAATACATTTTTGAGAAAAATATTACCAGCAATACATTTTTGAGAAAAATATTACCAGCAATACATTTTTGAGAAAAATATTACCAGCAATACATTTTTGAGAAAAATATTACCAGCAATACATTTTTGAGAAAAATATTACCAGCAATACATTTTTGAAAAAAAAGTATTACCAGCAATATATTTTGGAAAAAAATTATTACCAGCCATACATTTTTTTAAAAAAATACTACCAGCAATACATTTTTGAAAAAAAATATTACCAACAAAACATTTTTGAAAAAAATATTACTAGGAATACATTTTTGAAAAAAATATTACCAGCAATACATTTTTGAAAAAGAAATTACTAGGAATACATTTTTGAGAAAAATATTACCGGCAATATATTTTCGAAAAGATTTTTACCAGCAATGCATTTTTAGAACAAAAAAATTAGCAACAATAAAAAAACATCGTCGGCTTTAAATAACCCATTGAAGTTGACATGCCGTAAACCAAACCCCACCAAACTAAACCAAACCAAACCATCAGTTACCATCATGGTTTGAACTGGTACACACTGTGCGTTTGCTGTTGAAACGTTTGTTTTTTCAACTGGCGAATCTGTAATTGCAACACAGACTGCTTTCTGTACGTATTTCATGCGACGCCGGAATGATGACTAGGTTCTCCTGCTTGTGTGGCATATTGCCAAGTCCTGTTGCCAGACATAGGGTCTTTTAGCAGACACCGTCTTGCCCCAAGGAAGCACTACCCCCTCAAGGTGCTTGATGTAGGCCTTCGTGTCGAGTCTGAGGCCCAGTAGAAAACTGAATGGAGACATAGCATCGCAATCACTAGTGATCTCACGAAACACCATGATCTTGACTGGATATAACTCTTTCGGAATACTCTGCACTTTTCTCAGACTGACACTCTGAAATGTTCGTATTGAAGCTTCCGGTGCGAATGCCAAGCAGTACAGCATACCGTTTCCAAATTTCTGGTGTTGTGAATTGCGTTATGGGGCTCTTTTTCTCACAGACGGCGCCCAACTGACACTACTTTACCGTGGAGTCGACAAAATCAAAAACAAACAATGCGAATGCGCGAAATTAAAAATATAAAATAGCGACAATACCAGTCTCTCTTTAATACGTAGGCGATCATAACGATTATACGAATAACTGGGTAACACAGTGTAGTAGCTTCCGGTTGCTTTCTCCATGGTTTCGAATTCAGAGTTTTCATATCCTCAGACTGGTTGCTACCAAATGATAGAGAGCCTTATCTACCTTACTGTTTAATACATATTTATAGGGAGCAATGGTGAATTTGAACCCGGATTGTCTATTCTGCATCCAGCGCCGATAATTCGGACGTAAGCAATCATTGCTTCCTGCCCCTTGTAGCTCTAAATAAATTGTATTTTCGTTATTTCTAAACACTGTTCTGTTATCCAATCTCTCAAACTCGCCGAGTATGTTATATGTTGTCCCTCCTGTCTTTGATCTGTCCTGTGAGTAACAGATTTTCCAAGCCTTTCTTCCTCATTATCTGCCCCAGAAATGTTGGGATTTACTAATGGTAACTTATTTCAATACAAGGTTACGTATATTGGATATCTAATATAGATAAAATTCTTTACCCGGTAGTAATGTTACGCCGGACTCTTTCGTTTGTTTGCTTTTAAAGAAGGTCTTCGTCCCGCTTCCCCTGAGAAATTGGCGCAACACAGTCTTCATAGTACTATCGATTTAACACTCACTGTCTTGTTCTTGTTTGGTTAATGCAAACAACTCCTGTTGTAGCCTAGGGAACCGGTTTATTATTTGTAGGACACTCAGTGAGGAGTGGATTCACTAGCCAGAAGTAATGGTCAATCAGGCTAGACTCGGTAATCATTACTGCACGCACATATGCCTAAGTTCTAGATTGGTCGATTTTACATGGCTTCGACACCTCACAGGTAATGGCCAATCAGACTACCTTTGCAGAATTTAAATCATCCGAGAGACGCCATTCTGCCTTCAATCAGCATGGCTGATGCTGAAATTCATGTGGAAAGAAAGAAAGGGGGATTTGAAGATAAACAAAGGAAGGAAAACTTACAAGAATTGAAAGAAAGAAAGAAAAAAAGAAAGAATTACAAGAAACTAAAATAATCAGAAAAAAGAAAAAAGAAAGAAAGAGAAAGAAAGAATTGCAAGAAACTAAAATAATCAGAAAAAAGAAAGAAAGAAAGAAAGAAAGAAAGAAAGAATTACAAGAAAATAAAATAATCAGAGAAACGAAAGAAAGAAAAAGAAAGAAAGTAAGAAAACAAAGAAATCAAAGAAAAGACAGAAAGAAAGAAAGAAAGAAAGAAAGAAAGAAAAGAAAGAAAGAAAGAAAGAAAGAAAAGAAAAGAAAAAAAAGAAAGACAGAAAAGAAAATAACCAAAGAAAAGAATTTCAAAAAAGAAAATAATGCAGACTTCCTACATTCTTTGCTGACATGATGTGGAAAGACTTTATTGAATCCATTGCGAGGTCAACTACTAAAAATGTCGGTTCACTGTACAGGGCGGGACAGTTTTTCTCTGGAATTATCTTGAATATCTATAAGTCTACCATTCAGACATACTTAGAATATTGCTGCCATATATGGTCCGGTGCTCCTGTACCGAATCATATGTGACAGAGATTTTGATAAAAAGAGATTTAGAGATAAATCCGAAGAAGAATATGCAATATTATTGGTCCTGACCTGGCATCCCGGCTTCAGTCACTTTCCAACCACCGTAAAGTTGATTCCTTGTGCCTTTTCTGGTTTGATTTGGTTTGGTTTGTTTTACGGTATATCAACCTCAATGGGTCATTTTATTGCCAACAACTTTTTTTTTTTTTTGGTAATATTTTTGTTTTGTCAAAAATCTATTTTTGTTTAATATTTTTCCTCACAAATGTATAGCTGGTAATATTATTTTTTCAAAAACGTACAGCTGGCAACATTATTTTTTCAAAAGCGTATTATCAGAAGCCTTGCTGTTCGGCATAGTCTATCGTCTTACCCAGGACGCAGATGTACTTTATCGTCATACCCAGGACGCGGATGTAGTTTATCGTCATACCCAGGACGCGGATGTAGTTTATCGTCTTACCCAGGACGCGGATGTAGTTTATCGTCTTACCCAGGACGCGGATGTAGTTCATCGTTATACCCAGGATGCAGTACCTTACGGTGATTTTTCATGTGAGCTCATTGGTATCATACCTAAACTTTATGAATTTAAACGTCAAGGTCTCGTCAATTTACAGTTGAACTGGCTAGATGCAAACGTAAGTTCTATTCTAACAGTTTCTTTTCTCGCACTTTTCACTTGTGGAACTCTCTCCCGTCTCCATGATTTCTAGTTAACTTTGCCTTTCAAAAACTTAAATGCAACCTCATTCAATTTCTACTGTCTTCCTGATTACTCTTCTATTACTCTCGCCTCTTAGTAATGGTCCTACATTCTAATTTTTTCACACCCAGTAACCCGGTGTCTTAGCGGCTTTACGGCCTTGCTTGGGATGAATTCGATTAAAACAAAAATATATTAACAGGCACTCAGGCCTTTGTGTTCTAGTTTGGTTGATTTTATAAAATAACAACTTATGTTATTTAATTTTTATTTTTTGTATGGTACACTCACTAGGGCTCGAACGAATTACTCATTAACCAGACAAGTGTCGTTAAACATTACCCTAGACCGGGGCAAGCCAAGCATATTTTGTATATACACACAAATAAAGCATCGATTTTGTGTACTGATTTTAAGTAGGCCTTTATACAACATAAGGAAAGGCGCAACACAATCTTCATAGCCTTATTTCTTTACCATTTACTATTTTAATGCACTCTTCTACAAACTACGTGACATTCTGTTTAATTAATAAAGGGTGTTTCATTAAGACGGATCAAAGTCAGTAGTAAATAAATCAATTTTATTGATGAACATTTATTTATTTCGCTATTGGATCATGTTATTTAAGTCATGGCACTTATGTGTGAAAAATAATATCGCCCAAATGTCCGCCAAGGCTTCGGCGGCACATCTCCACTCGATGGTCAAATTTTTGGTGACGTCTTTGCATATTTGCTCCTCGATCTCAACAATTTGCCTTATTATCTCATCCTTAAGCTGTTGAATAGTCGTTGGCTTGTTGGCATAGACCTTACTTTTGAGATGACCTCAAAGGAAGAAATCTAAATGCGTCAAGTCGCATGATGATGGTAGCCAACTGATTCTCTGTCTCGAGTGGTGATGCGACCTGGGAACTTTTCATTGCATTTCTGTTTGACCGTCCATTTTTATAATAGGCTTCGATAAATTTAACACGTTGTTTGATTGTTAATCATCCCAGGGTTGAAATTGGCAAAACCATAAGATGTTAATTCTGAAAGGAAAAGAGAAAGTCTTAGATGCTTAAACTTAATTCACATTTAAAATTGGTCCAAGTTAGTAGAACACCCTTTATATATATATATATATATATATATATATATATAAACATCTGTGGTAGTAGACGATGAAACTGGCTTACTTTTTGTGTGGGGCATCCAGTAAGGACAAGACTCATTATTCATGAAGAAATATAGTCTTAAGATGTGCTATATTTGTGGGATAAAGTGCTCAATATCAGAGATAGAGCGTGTGTAAATAGAAAAGTGAACATAGAAATCAACACTTAGAGGCGATAGTCTGTTTCATGCTAAATGCAATCGTCAGGCCACGAGTGCTGTTATTTTTCTCGGCTATTTATATATATATACGGGTCAGTGGTGCATTGTGCGTAGTCTATTTTGGCGGTTATTTTACCGGAAGTCGTTTATTTGATTATTTATTTATTTATTTGGGTTAAATTATTTTCCTTGTTTTTATTTATTTTTAATTCTTATTTTGTTTTTATTTCTTATCTTATATATTTATTTATTTATTTATTTTAATCGGTGTTTTTATTAACGTGGTAAAAATTTGTTTATATCGCTTATTTAATAGTCTTGTTTTGGTTTGGGAAGATAATTAAAGCTATTTATTCAATTTTGGGGTTGATTGCTGTAGTTTATTCTAACAATAATTTGGCGGGAACAGTGTTTAATTTGTCTATTACTTCATGTATTTATTTGGATTGTTTATCTTTATTTGTTTTTTCTAACGTTAGTTTATCGGTATCAGTTTGTTAGTTTATTTGGATGAATTTAGGTCAATTTATTTTACTTGTTATTATTTATTTGTTATACTATATATTTTCTCTTTTCGTTTTTCGATTTTTAAGTGACGTACTATTTTTTTTATCGTTATATAACAGTTATAGCTATATTTTTTTTGTCCGATTTTTGGTTTGATTTTTATAGTCTAACTAATATTTTGGTCATAATGGTTTGCTAATTTGTTTATTATTTACTTTATTTATTTGGATTCATAAATTTTTTTAAAATTCTCTTTCGTCTATTCTAACAGGTGTAATTTATTTGGGTTAATTGATTTTGCTTATTTTATTGTCATTTTGTTTATTTATTTTGTTTATTTTTATTTTATTTTATTTTATTTTATTTTTTCCCCGTTTTCGATTTTTAAGTAACGTAGTAAAAGTTTGTTTTTATGTCTGCATTTTGTGATGAGCTCGGATCTTTTATTTAATAATATATTTTGGTTTGGGAAAGTAATGATAGCTATTTTTTCCTCCAAGCAAAGTTTGCAAGTTTTTGATTGGTTGTTATAGGCTGATGCTCTTTTCCTTATTTTCCAAGATATTTTTGGTGTGATGTGCGTTTTATTTTTAATTTCCCAGATATATTTAGAAAGCATTGTGCTGTTCGCATATTTACTATTTGTGAAAGATGTTTTGTGTGTATAATTTCTTTCTTTCCAGTGTCCTTCAGTTACTCCTATGTATACTTTTTCTTCATTATCTGGTGATTTTATCGTGGCTTGGTATATTACGTGGTTTTGTAAACAATTACCGTTTAAGGGACATTCGTTCTTTATTCTGCAGTTGCACGTGGGTTTAATTTGTTCGTGTGGTTTGTTGATAATTTTCCTGTTGTTCTTTTTTATTAGCTGATTTTTACTGTGTTTTTGTTGAATATTTTGTGTAGGGTGCTTGATTCTGGGAAGTGTTTGTGTAAGAGTTTGAAGAATATTTTTTCCTACGCTTATTTTTACATTTTTGCTATACGGTGGGTTGAAACATATGATATTTATTTTCCTATTGGCCTTTTTGTGTTCTGTGGTGAGTATGTTAGTGTTACTGGGAATCCGCTATCATTTAGGGCTGTTTCGTAGTCTTTCTTAGGTTTGTTAAATATGGATTCATTAGAGGAATTGTCGGAAAGCCTGCGGTTAATCGATTTTGGTATCTGTTTGATTATAAAAACACCGATTAAAATAAAAATAAAAAATAAAAAAATAAATATATAAGATAAGAAATAAAAATAAAATAAAAATTAAAAATAAATAAAAACAAGCAAAATAATTTAACCCGAATAAGTAAATAAACAAATAAACAACTTCCGGTAAAATAACCGCCAAAATAGACTACCCACAATGCACCACTGACACGTATATATATAAATAGCCGAGAAAAATAACAGCACTCGTGGCCTGACGATTGCATCTAGCATAAAACAGACTGTCGCCTCTAAGTGTTGATTTCTATGTTCACTTTTTGTTGTGTATGATACACCTAATTTACATAAGTGGAGTACCGACCATATAAATATGGGTTGGTACCGGAAGACGACGGAAGATTAAGAGATCGAATCCAGAGACTCTGCCCGACTGCGACTTAGTCAACCCATTCTGCAGGAACAGTCTTCCCAAGAATATACCAAAACTACCTGTAAATATTGTGTACCTTTTTTCATTGTTTCAATACATTTTGTTACGTACATTTTGTGTTGTATTATTATTATTCCATGCTTATTCAAGCTTCAACACTTTTATATATATGTGTGTATATATATATATATTGTATGTATATAATATATATATTGTCTTTGGATTTCTTGATATAGCTGTTGGATCAATACAACAATAAATACAAAATTTCTACACGTGAAAGTACTTGACGCAATTTTCATTTGACAATATGAATACATTAGCGTTTTCGAAATTCTTTTAGTTGCTAAGGACATTTGGTTTGTAGCTAATAGTTATTTTGTTTTCAATAAATTCATTTTGTTTTTGCTTTGATAAAGTCCACATTGGACGAAACGCGTCGGATAATAGTACAGTTTTCCGATTGTCTTTTACATTTATACATATTGTCTTTTTCCATAGGTTAACTCTGAGAATTTTTTTCATATTATTTAATGTTGTATAGGGCACCTAGTGAGACACAAACTGATGATTCAGTCGTAATAGTCAAAGAGTCTAGCCGAGATAAACATTAACCCCGGCCAAGAGACGCCACCAATGCTTGTCCTTAAGCCTCTTCCCACTGCTACTTTTCCGAAACGGCTCCCAAAAGTATACTTCCCCGATCTCTACAACCTTAACCTGTTCAAGTCTAGAGTTAACCATTATCTTCCCCCATATCTCTTCACAAACCGTGTCTCTTACCTCTTACTCTGTAACCCTCTAACTTGAGTGGCTCTTGTGCCTTGGGCACAGTGAACATTATTGCAAAAAAATGTATCGATTTCTCATCTTGAATTTTAAGGCAAGCTTTCATTCCCACTGAGATATTGCTGCAACACAATCTTCCTTGTTCTATACCGTTCACATTCAATTTCTTAATGCACTTTGCCCAAAACTACCTGTTCTGTTTGGTGAATGTAAATATCCCGGCATTAGGCGAGGGGACCTACTTATTTTTGTACGAGTCACTATAAATGGCAACATTGAGTCGGGTGCCGAAAGGGATGGCCATAGAGATAAGCCAGCTTATAAAAAAGAAATGTGTCACATTTTTATTCATAGTTTGAAAAGTAACCAGTAGTGTCTTCAAATCTGTTATCTGTCTACCTGCCCCTGACGAAGGCTTCATCTGAAACTATAAAAAATAAATACAAAATAATATTATGCTTCATAATGGAAACATTTTAAAAACAAAATAAAATGAGATTTTAAAAAAGCAACAATAATCAGATGTAATAAAACTAGCAATAAAATAATAATAATGAAGAGTGTATAGAGCCATTGTTTTGAGATAAAAAGCAAGAATAATATGATGAAATAAAACTAATAATAATATAATAGGAATAATGAAGAGTGTATAGTGTCAGGGTGTCGTTTTATAATCTAAACTTTTGAATATTGACTTCATTATTCATTTAATTATTTTTATTTTCTCATCGAAATTTTGGAAAAAGTTGTTCATTTCTCTATTTAATGACATTCATCTGTTCAACTTATATTTTATAATAAATAAACCAACGTAGATATTAGTCGACTTTATGTGGGTTAATATTCAGCAGATTCTTGCCTAGTTGATGATTACCTCTGAGTTAGTGACTTCTATCCTTACTGGGTGCCATTACATAAAAATAAGTCGTTTTCCTCCTCTCTTGCCGTCTAATGTTGCTATACTTGACCTGCTCGACGGCTGAGGTGGTCTCTTATTTTAGACGATAATGGTTGGTGTCCAAGTTCATTTGAAAACAATATTCCGAAACTTGCTGTCAAAATGTTCGCAATGTTTATCCTTGTGCCAGGCAGATGAAAAGTTTATATCATTTCAAATTCAAATTTACATCAAGTTTATTTCCTAATATTAAGCAAATTATAGTCTTTTCTAGAAACACAGCAAGCTCTGAACCTAATTCAATTCAGAAAGCCAGTCAGAATGAAGGTTTCTATTTAAAAAAAAAAAAAAAAAACTTTGCAAGGAATAAGTGAGTTGTGTGCGCATTGTTTCTAGTTGCATGGCGTAACTAGTGCAAGATATGAAATTCAATCCTGGATTGACGGCCATAAGTCGTCAACGTCTCAGAAAGAAGCCACAAAATGGAAGGAAGGAAGGAAGGAAGGAAGGAAGGAAGGAAGGAAGGAAGGAAGGAAGGAAGGAAGGAGGAGCGCAGGAGGGAGGGAAAGAAAGAAAGAAAGAAAGAAAGAAAGAAAGAAAGAAAGACCTTCAATAGCAGGAAAAGGAAAAGATTCGGGAAAAAGGAATGAAAGCAGGAATGAGAAGATTGAATGAAGAAAAGAAATTCGAGTGGAAGGAAAAACGGAAAGAAAGAAAAATGCCTGCAATAAGAGGAAAAGAAAAGGATTAAGAAAAACAAGTACTGAAGGCCAAGATTGAATGAAAAATAAATTCACGTGAAAAGAAAGAAAGGGGGATTTGAAGAGAAACAAAGGAAGGAAAACTTACAAGAATTGCAAGAAAATAAAAAAGAAAGAAAGAAAGAAACTAAAATAATCAGAGAAAAGAAAGAAAGAAAAGAAAAGAAAAGAAAGAAGGAAAGAAAGAAAGAAAAGAAACAAAGAATTACAAGAAAATAAAATAATCAGAAAAAAGAAAGAAAGAAAGAAAGAAAGAAAGAGAAAGAAAGAATTGCAAGAAATTAAAAATAATAAGAGAAAAGAAAGAAAGAAAGAATTACAAGAAAATAAAATAATCAGAGAAAAGAAAGAAAAAGAAAGAAGGGAAGAAAGAAAAGAAAGAAAGAATTACAAGAAAATAAAATAATCAGGGAAAAGAAAGAAAGAAAAAGAAAGAAAGAAAAAGAAAGAAAGAAAGAAAGAAAAGAAACTAACCAAAGAAAAGAATTACAAGAAAATAAAATAATCAGAAAAAAGAAAGAAAGAAAAAGAAAGAAAGAAAAAGAAAGAAAAAAAAAAGAAAGAAAAAGAAAGAAAGAAAGAAAGAAAGAAAAGAAACTAACCAAAGAAAAGAATTACAAGAAAATAAAATAATCAGAAAAAAGAAAGAAAGAAAAAGAAAGAAAGAAAAAGAAAGAAAAAAAAAAAAGAAAAAAAAAAAGAAAGAAAGAAAGAAAGAAAAGAAACTAACCAAAAGAAAAGAATTACAAGAAAATAAAATAATCAGAAAAAAGAAAGAAAAAAAAGAAAGAAAGAAAAGAAAGAAAAAAAAAAAAAAAAGAAAGAAAGAAAGAAAAGAAACTAACCAAAGAAAAGAATTACAAGAAAATAAAATAATCAGAAAAAAGAAAGAAAGAAAAAGAAAGAAAGAAAAAGAAAGAAAAAAAAGAAAGAAAAAGAAAGAAAGAAAGAAAAGAAACTAACCAAAGAAAAGAATTACAAGAAAATAAAATAATCAGAAAAAAGGAAGAAAGAAAGACAGAAAGAGAAAGAAAAGATCACAAGAAACTAAAAATAAGAGAAAAGAAAGAAAGATAGAATTACAAGAAACTAAAATAATCAGAGAAAAGAAAGAAAGAAAGAAAATGAAAGAAAGAAAGAACGAAAGAAAGAAGGAACGAAAGAAAGAAGGAAAGAAAGAAGGAAAGAAAGAAAGAAAAGGAATTCAAAAATCAGCGAGAGAAAGAGAGTCACAATACATTGGTAAGAGAAAAGCTCATTATTCATCTACAAACCCAACCTTTATGCTACTCTGTTTTTAGGGCTCTGAAGACTTTATCAGTCACTAGACGAGCGTTTGTTTACGTTTTTCAGAACAGAAGTTTGGTGTTGACCGGAAAAGAGACGAGCGAAATGGCCAGACGTTTAGCAACGGTACCCAGCGTTGCTCGCTTAAAGTCCCTTTCCTTTGTGCCGCTGGGGTACGCCATCTTATATCTGAGAGATTATTGTACCCCACAAACTAGCAAAACAGTCGTAAATAAAGCAGTTCTGTAGATTTAAATATTCTGGTAACCAGTCATTAAAATATTCCTCAAATTATAATCTTGTTTACAATATTTTTTAATTTCAAAATATAAATTAAAACAATCAATATCGCTAATTTTCGTTTATTCACAGTTTACTTCCAGCTACTGAAAAGCTATGATCTAAATGCTGATGTGGTTGCCACTTTCAAGGCAAGAAATAGCTTTATTTGAATAACTAATCAATCTAATTAAGAAAACCATGAACAAAAAAATCATTGCTTATTTATTAAGTTCACAAGAAAGCCAGATAGAAAATTAATGAAGTAGATTTTTTTAATTGAATTTTTTAAATATTTACATCTTTCGGGCTGCTGTTCTCATTATTATTGCCACATTCACGACGCTTCGACCGTTGGACGCTCCGGCTTTCTTCAGGTGATATTTGTCCGAATTTCGAACCTAACCCTTTATTTAGTCCACGGAGTTAGATTATTCATATTCCACGGGACATATCTCAGTTTTAGTTAATTCCCCTGGATAAGATTTTTGTTCTCTCTGATGAAGCCAGTACTTTGGACCAAGTCACTTTTAGGATCGTAGAATTTGAACAATCTACCGTAAATTATCCAACGCACTAAATTCCCCATGTCACTAAATCCTTCAAGACATTAAATGCGGTGCCGACATTCTTGATCGTATGAAAATTCCTATTCTGAGCAAATATCACTTCCGCCAAAACACTCACCTTTCAGCAGAGACCTAAAAGTTCTTCACACCAACTACAACGAGTTGAGGCGACATCTCTCCATTACAGGAGAGGATGAATTAGTACTGGAGTGGGCAGAATCAATGGAGGTCTCAGGCTGATCATAAGCCGAGATCCCCACTCGGCGTTGTCATTAAAATTCAAAGGAAAGGACAAACCATTACAGTTAGACACCGGCGTTGCCACAGGAATTGGCGAAAGTAATCGCAATATGTCATCCACTTAGAAATAAAGGCATATCTATCGTTGGGATATTTCAAATCTACTAACTTTATTTTCGTAAGTGAAACGTAAAGTAAATAAATGAATACCTTATCATAAAAGCAAAAAAAAACCCCCCAAAAATCAGCTCTTAACAACAAATATGAACACGGCCAAAATATACTGGCCGTATTCAGGAATTAAAAATAGGTGTATATTTCAGCAGTTTATACAGCGTTTTAAATAGCCCAGACATCCTTGAAAATGGTTAATAGATTATCTGAAAAGTGTTTGGAAAAAACAATAATTTGAACACGTTTGACCCTCAGTACAACGGAAAATGAAATCTCTTGTTCGCATACAAGAAATATACAATAAAAAATCTTCGTCGGTCATTTGTTACAATATATATATATATATATATATATATATATATATATATATATATATATATATATAAAATCAGGCGTGGCTGACCACATATGGAGAGAAAAGGGAGATCATCGCCCCCTGTGTGATCGTCGACAAAGAACAGCATTGAAAAATTCGTAAACTTAAGGAATCAGCACATATGCTAGGCCACAAAAATCTCCTGAGCCGACCAAGCATAGAAATGAATACAATATGGGAACCAGTAATAAGGAGTGCCAGAAAAAAGCGATAATAACAACAAAAATTGCAATGTCAGCTCTGGTAAAAACATGCAATGATAACAGCAAAAATTGCAATATGAGCACTGGTAAAAGATGGTTGCTGAAGACATTAGGTTTATAATACCCAGAAATTCATATAGATATGTCAAGGACACATGACACAGTGGGTAAAGGCTTTAGTTAGATCCAGTCACAGGATACCCGGTTAAGGCAGGGTAGAACTTGGAGAGGGGAATTAACAGCAGATAACTGACAACTGACATCCATTAAACATGACATGTGGAACTAGAACAGTCTACCCCAGTGAGAGAAATAAAGGGTTCAGTTCGACGTTTTCAACCACCTGAAGAAGGTCGGAGCGTAAAACGGCCGAAACGCGGTAATAAATATGGCGACAAAGATGAGGACAATAGTCCGAATAATGTAAATAGTGTAGTGTGTATATATATATATATATATATATATATATATATTCTTTTTAGATACAAATATTTAAGTAAATTCTCAGTTTATAATAAACAATTTTAACGACATTTACCGAAAAGAAATTTCATAGAAAATATGCGTCCTCCGACAGGAATCGAACCTGTATCCTATACGCAACCGCATATTTTCTATGAAAATTTCTCGGACATTCAGGCCGGTAAATGTCGTTAATATTGTTTATTATAAAGAGAGCATTTACTTAAATATTTGTATCTATAAAAAGAACGTATAAACATAAAAAAAAACTTTAAAATAATTGTCGGACTTTGTCTATTTCATATATATATATATATATATATAGAGAGAGAGAGAGCTCAATGTTAATTCAGAGCGAATATTTTAATTTAAAGAAGAACAGACCACTTTAAGGCTCCATTGTAATAATTTATTTCACCAGAGACTTTTATTTATCCCTGGATGTTCAGACACCACTTTCAAAAGGTGAAACAAAAAATGAATTTAAAATTTACACTCTTGACGAGCAGTACTAAGCTTATATTAGTTGACATAGAAGGTAGCGAGAGATGGTTTACGAAACATAGTCAAGTTTAGAGAAGGAAGGGAGAATTTAAAAAAATATTTTTATATTTCTTTTTATTATAATTCTTAATATGAGGAAGGAGGGTGTAAGGATCAGACATTGACCTATTTAATCGGTCAACTCTATACATATATCTTAGGATATTACAACAAAAACATGTAAGAATCGCTACACAATTGCAGTCATATTTCAACAGGCGTCTCCGCAGGCGATTGTAAATTGCTGGCGAGTGAACGATAAATTTGGTTTTAAAAGCAATATACATCCTCAATTTTTGAAAAAAAAAAGGCTTGAGGGCTTTACCCTAATCAACTAATCGAATATGACCTAAGTTTAATTCAAACTAAGCGAGAAAGAAAAAAAAATTAGAAATTACTATCTTAGATTTGACATCTAACAGCAGACAGACATTAACTTAAAAACTTATACTCACCTATATATATATATATATATATATATATATATATATATATATATATATATAAACTTTATTTTAGGATATTACAACATGGGAAGAAACACTACATAAATGCAAACAAGTTTCGATATGTACCAACACATCTCATCAGGTGAAACATGATTGCATTTATGTAGCCTTTTATTCTCTTATAATATCCGAAAATAAAGAATACAACTTTACTTTTGTATTGTGCCCTTTTAAATTAATGTTACAAAAGTTGGAATTTATATCCGATTCGTTCTCATTTCATATATATATATATATATATATATATATATATATATATATATATATATATATATATAAATTAATTGATTTAAAAATATGGTTTTTGTCCGCTACACAGTTCTAACCATGTTTCAAAAATGGAATCTGAAAGCTCCGAATTTAATTTTGTAATTAAATTAAAGACATTAGTTCCATTTCATCCTCAAGCGAATTTTTCTGGAACTAATGTCTTTAATTTAAATACAAAATTAAATTCGGAGCTTTCAGATTCCATTTTTGAAACATGGTTAGAACTGTGTAGCGGACAAAGCCATATTTTAAATCAATTAATTTATAATATTAATGCTCTGTAAATTTACATTGAGCATTATTTTGTAAAAATAAAAATACCTATAAGAACACCGGATTATAAATCTTACTGTTCTTTTTTTATATAAATATATATATATATATATATATATATATATATATATATATATATATATATATATATATATAAATTTTCCCCTGACGATCCGTTTAGGTGAAACCTAGGTAGGTTTGTCTGGCTCACTAGGTGTATCTAGGTCTGCTCTTACGGTTGTATTGAGCTCTTTTGTTAGTTAGTTATTACTCGTATCGGGGTTTTTTTCTTTGGGCTTCAGACCTGCATCTGTGCGATTTTTTTGTCGGCAGAAGTTCATGTTTGTAGCTCTTTCTTTTTTTAAAACCTTTTTTTTTCCTCGAGATTGATTTGATTAGCAAATCAAAAATTCGAGGGTTTTTCGAAACGAGTCTAGTTATCTATATTTATATGTATATACATACATATATATATATATATATATATATATATATATATATATATATATATATATATATATATATATATAGGTTGTCCATAAAGTTCGTGTGCACTTTAAAAATTTATAACTTTATTTGTATTTGCGATAGAAATAATTTGTAAAAAGGATTAGAAAGAAGTAAATCTATATTTTTTAAGGTTTTATTGAAATTTTATTTAAGTTTCCACATGTCCTCCATCATTAGCAATACAAAGGGTAATACGATTTTGCAGTTCACAGAAAACATTTGCCAACTGATTTACAGTAATGCCTTAAATCACATTAGTTATTTTAGCTATACTTAAAACTAGGTACATTAAACTTTATAACATTTTTTACAGATTATTTCTATCGCAAATACAAATAAAGTTATAAATATTTTAAAATGCACACAAACTTTATGGACACCCTGTATATTGTCTCTATCTCACAGACGTGATGTGCCTTCCATCTGCCTTTTCTACAAGTACTTTCATGCCAACAGCTCCGGCAATCTACTTACACTGGTTTCCAAAGTGCATGAATTTAAGCGGGCTACGAGGCTGTCATCTCGGTCCCGAGCTTTCACTGTCGAATCGACTAAATACAGCCGTCTCTTCTACTCCAACAGCTTCTTACTTATCTCGCACCTCGCATGAGTGGAGAATTTCCTCCTACTTGATTCCATGATAGCTATAATCTTCAAATATTCAAATGTAATATCAATAGACATCTGATGCCATGACCTTGATCCCCGTCCTCTTTATCGTTTTCCTAAACACCTCTCTTTACTCTTTCTCTCACTCTCTGTAACCCCTTGCGTGCTACTGGCAATCCTATCTTACTTGGGACGAATGTGCTTAATATACATACTCGACTCTCCCGTCGAATTCGACGTATGAGGGTCAAGTAGATCAGTTGCTAAGAAACCGACAGCCCGACAACAGCACATGAGATTTGATTATATTGGTGAAGGTTTCGTACTGAACTTTTTGAACGGCCGAATACAGAGACCTGGTGCACTACGTGCCACAAGGTCCCCATACGACCCACCTCAGGTTTTGAATTCAGAGTTGTCCTTCTCCTAGACTTGTTGCCATCCAAGGCTATAGAAACCAGTCTGTCCTGCTATTTACCCATAGCTGGAGGGAGAAGAAGAGGCTTCATACCTTTCCCAAGGGTATTAGCACGTAAGTGAATGGATTCGACTGCAATTCTGCTCTCCGATTCCACAATCCAAGCCGCTAGCCATTAACCCACCGTTCCCTCTTTAAATGAGAGTAAAAGGCATATATATATATATATATATATATATATATATATATCAGGGTTCTAAAAATGTATTCATATATATATATATATATATATATATATACCCAAGTATAGGATTTGTGTATACGGAATAAATTACAATAACCAACAATTACTATTCTTAAAAGAGTGCTCAATACAGAGTAGAGCCGATATAATTATTTATTTAAAATTTATAACAAGTGATGATGTTGAGTCACTTGATAAGACACTGGAAGTGTTGAAACAAAATGGCTATTTTTGCAGTGATTTTATAATATATTTATGTTATAATTTTTAAATAAATTATTTTATATATATATATATGCGGGGCTTATTTGAAGGTGCTCAATATCAGTGCTAGAGCTAACATATTCAGTTGTATTGATATGAGTTGTGTGGCCCTGTGTTTCACGCTTTTGCGTTCATCAGTGAAACTGTTTTTTTTTTTAAATTGAAACTATTTATGTTTGTGTTTGATTATATTTGGTGCTGGGAGGGGAAATTAAAATCCGTTTTGGGATGATACTCTCACTCACATACAGACACACATGCATACATTATACTTCAGACAAACACACCTATATAAACAATCCGAGATTAGGCGCAGATACACACCCTCAACTCCGAGTATACATACACACGCAACTGCGATCCTATTTCGGTGTCGAGACTGTATGTAGCGAAGTTCTTTCAACAAGTGGCAGATTGAGGTGTTCTTGGTTCTTTTCAGATAGACCGTCTCCGTTGTGAAACAAATATACGCTTCTTTACACACACACATACACGCATGTTGCCGTCGACGTACACGCCTATTTGTTATATTTCATCTTCAACGCTGACTGTGTATTATTAACGATTGTGATTATGTTGATAGTGCTAATAATTGATATTATAATTGGTAATAATAGTTATTGATGTGTTAACGGTAAATTTAGCCCTAATGTTGATGGAAACGAAACTATAATGGTAAAAAATGTGTATATAATGATAAAGGTAATTATGTTGAATGAAGGTAGATTTTTTTAATTTATATCCCTGTGACATAGATATATATATATATATATATATATATATATATATATATATATATATATATATATATCACAATCTTAAAATGTCTTAAAATAATTGTCGGACTTTGTCCATTTCATAATGTGTGACTTAATTTGTTAAACATTTGGATACGATTTGAGGAGATATGAATGTACGTGAGAAATTCATAGAAGATTGCAGTTTAAAAGCAGTAAAATCGACCCTGCTAATCGAACGATCCTCCGAGGCTCAATCGGTTAAGGCACGTCAGGCTATATGACGGTTCCGTATAGGATACAGGTTCGATTCTTGTCGAAGGACGAATATTTTCTATGAAAATTTCTCGGACATTCAGGCCGGTAAATGTTGTTTAATACTGTCTATTAAAAACAGAGCATTTACTTAAATATTTGTATCTATAAAAAGAATATATAAACATAAAAATGTGTCTTAATATATATATATATATATATATATATATATATATATATATATTTGTATGTATGTATATTTATGAACAAAATCTAAGTTATGTAATAAAACTTATAGCAAAACAGAAGTAAATGTAAACATTCCTAATAAAAAGTAGAAGTTCTAGGAGTGGTTTTGTCAATATTACTTGGTACTAAACCAAAGAATGAAAGCTGAAAACTCGAGTCATGTTCTTAGATCGCCACGTCAGCGCGTGACTTTCATACGGATGTCAAGCATGCCGCTTGTTTAGTAACATTAAAAGTGTCAGATGTATGCGACCGCTTTCTCAGATCACTAGTTAAAATAGACTCGAGTGAATAATGCCTGTTGAACTCAGTGAGGACCTTCATATCTATCTATCTATCTATCTATCTATCTATCTATCTAATTATGTTCATATCTATCTATCTACTATGTGTATTCATATCTATCTATCTATCTATCTATCTCTCTCAGTCTGTTCATATCTATCTATCTTTGTCCATTTCATAATGTGTGAGGTCATTTGTTTACATTTGGATACGCCATGAGCAGATATGAATGTACGTGAGGGAATCATGGAAGATTGTATTTTAAAGAGAGTAAAAGCGACCCTGCTAATCGAACGCTCCTCTGTGGCCGAATCGGCTAAGGCACGTCAGGCTAAATGACGGTTCCGTATAGGATACAGGTTCGATTCCTGTCGGAGGGCCAATATTTTCTATGAAAATGTTTCCAACATTCAAGCCGGTAAATGTTGTTTAATACTGTTTATTATAAACTGAGCATTTACTTAAATATTTGTATCTATGAAAAGAATGTATAAGCATAAAAATGTCTTAAAATAATTCCCGGACTTTGTCCATTTCATTATATATATATATATATATATATATATATATATATATATATTCCGTGATGGCCTATGTACCGTTTTATCATGACATGAAAAAAGAACTCACCAACCTCCACCATCTGAGCTTATTTTTTTATTTAACGTAGATCTGATATTTGATTGGCCAATCAACACACACCCGCAAGTCTAAATTCAATTCTGACCTCATCCCCCTACTGTATCTTTCGGCATTTAAATTTCCTTAAAAATCATTTAATCACCAGTTCCTACCATCTGCTGAAGAAGTACAATCATAGTATTGAAACATGAAAGCTTTTGTGTAGCGATTTCAACATGTTTTTATTCTAATCTCTTATAATAATAATAAAAATTATATATATATTTTAAGCGTTACACTCCAAGCAAGGCGGGAAGCCACTAGGACGCAAGGCTTACAGAAATTTGAATAGCTGGAGATTATAGCTCTCAGGGAAACAGGAATAGAGAAGGGAGTTCCACAGGCGAGATGTGCGAGACATGAAGCTATTGGAGTAGAAGAAACGGCTACATTTAGAAGTTTTGACAGTGAAGGGGTGAGAGCGGGATGCCAGCCTCGTAGGGCGCTTGAACTCATGAAGTCTGGGAACCAGCGAATGCAGCTCCTCAGAGCAATTGCCATGAAAGTATTTGTAAAACAGACAGAGAGACGGCGCGTCTGTGAGAAAGTGACTGTAGACGAGATGCCAGAACAGGGCCAATTATATTGCATATCCGCCTCTGGAGCCTAGCAAGAACCTCGAGGCAAACAGAAGGAGCACCAGACCATATATGGCAGCAATACTCCATGCAAGGGCGAATTGTTGATTTGTAGATCTGGAGGATCGATTCCGGGGAGAAAACTTTCCTGGCGCGGCACAGGGGGCCAACTTTCCTTGCGGTGGACGAAGCAATTGACTCAATGTATTTGTTCCATCTCAGGTCAGCAGTCAACGTGAGACCGAGCAGCTGCAGAGAGTTGCTCTAGAGAAGTTGAGCGTCAGATATTCTAATATATATATATATATATATATATATCGAAAATATCTAAAAAAAAAAACGCTAAACTAATTGAGTTCCTTTTTTTTCAGGTTTTCAGAGACGTTTAGTCATCTTGACGCCATTTGTTGCAAGAATCGTTGAAAAACCCCTTGAGTTATTCAGTTCACCACAGAGCCGGTTAAAACTGTTTTGTGCCAGACCCACTGTCTTTCCAACTGAGCAATGGTGAGAGGAAAAAGATCATTCAGGCCTTCAGTATATGGTACCAGTATTTATACTCTGACTTCCACCTTCAAAGTCCATTCAAGGACCATCATGAAAACGATAAACAAGTTTAAAAAAGAGGGAGCAGTAGGGGGTGAAACTGGATCGGAAAGACAAAACAGGAAGCGGGATCATCATTTCAACTCAAAGCTAAAGACACCAAGTAGGAAAGATGCAGCTAAATCCATAACACTTTTGGCACATGAGAAAGGAGTTTAAGCTATGACAGTCCAAAAAGCAGTGAAAAAAAGACTTGAAAATGAAACCATACGTGAAACTTGTGAAGTACCTTGTTACTCCAGGACAGAAAGTTAGAAGGTTAGAGAGGGTGAAGATCATCTTGTATAAGTTGGAAAATAATCCGAAATAATATATATATATATATATATATATATATATATATATATATATATATATATATATATATAATAAAAAATATTAAAAAATTAAAATCTTCAGACACACTGGGTTGTAGATTAATATTCTTTCGTTTTTTTATTATTATTTCATTTAGATTCCTCGACTAGTTTCGCCCAAAATGGCCATCATCGGGAGAAGAAATATTTCTGCTTGCTGGTAGCAGTAAACTACAGAAATGATTGTCTTGATGGAGAAAATGAACTTTTGTCTGTAGTTTTCATTTGTTTTGTTTTTTTGTGTTTTTTATATTTTTTAACATGAATCTTTTAACATTCCTTGTGTTACCAAACAGTCACTTTTAAGTTGTTATTTGAGATAAGAGCTGGATGGATGTATGCTTCTCTGAATTCCCGTGGTCAGTATGACAGTTTTATTGGTCCTGGAGAGGGTATGTGTCTCTGTTAAGTGTTTGTGTGTGTGTTATTTGGTTCTTAGGGAGTGAGTGAGTATGATATGTGTAAGCGTGTGTATTGCTGTTGGTGTGTGTTATCATTTGGCTCATTAGGGAGTGAGTGAGTATGATGTGTGTAAGTGTGTATATTCGTGTGTGTATGTGTATAAGTGTGAGTCCTCAACACCTCCGTACGCATGACTGTCTTGTGTGGGTGAGAAATGTCGGTAGGTTTTGATTTGTAAAGTTATATATTAGTACTATCTATATTGTTAAATTGATGGTTTACCCCAGCTAGATATTGTGTTTTTAAACGTTGTATCCACTTATTTTCATGGAACTCTAAAATCTTTCTAATGTTATCTGCTCTGAACTTTTCTATTCTCTCAATTATAGTGAATTTGGCATGGGTTTTGAAATCGTGTTTTTCCAGGCGGAAATGTTGTTCTACAGATTATAATTTTTCATGGGCAGTCGACTTAATTCGATTGCGATAATTATTAATTCTGTAGTGAAAGGGCCATTCAGATTTTCCTACATATTGTTTCTGGCATAGTGTGCATTCTAGGAGGTAAATAATGTTATGACTTCTACAGTTAGAATCGTGATAGATTTTGAAAATAGATTTAGGGATTGAGCTAGTGAATGAATTCGTGTGTATAATATGGTTGCAGCATAAACTTCTTTTGTTGTTACATGGTTGGGAAAATCCTGTTGTATTTGTTCTTAGTTCATTACGGATTACCTTGTCCCCTGAAATATGGTTACTACCTATGATTTCTTTTAGGTTCTTAGGTCTACGATATGCAAGAAGGCCGGGTTCCTTAAACAATTTTTTTAGGTCTGGTTTGAGATGTAGTATTTCCCAGCGACGTTTGATTATTTGGGATAGTGGAGGCAGAGTGGGGTTGAAAGTGGTTACTAGAGGGATGCGGCTAGATTTATTTTTAATCTTGTACATTAGGGTGTCTTCTCTAGGTGTGGAAATTGCTTTATTTATTTGTTCCCTGATTAGGTGTTGTTTATAGCCACGTGTTGTGAATTGATGCTTCAGATTTTCAATGTGTTTATTTAATTCTTCATTGTTGGAACATATCCTTCTGAGTCAAAGTGCTTATGAATAGGAAAGGTCCTCTTTGAGGTGTTTAGGGTGGGAAGACTTAAAGTTTAGATAGTTGTAGGTGTCGGTGATTTTAGTGTGTAGTGTCGTTTGTAGTTTCTTGTTTTCATCTATGTAAATGCGGGTGTCTAAAAATGTTACTGATGTTGTGGATTTTTCATAGTCAAACTTAATTGAGTCGTGCACTATGTTTAGGGTCATAAGGAATTGGGTAAGTTTGTCATCACTACCCATGTATACAAAGAATATATCATCGATATATCTTGCATAGAATACGCAGTCGCTACCAATGATGGGATAGATATGGGTCTCCTCAAATCTTCCCATGAATATTGTAGCATATGATGGACCTGCAATGGTGCCCATGGCACAACCTCTTATTTGAAGGTAGTGTGCCCCATTGAAGTTGAAAGTATTCAATGTAAGGACATGCTCCATGAGTTTTATGATAACTTCTGTGGTGGGGTCTTGTTTTCTTCTTTTAGTAAGTGCTTCCTGAAGGGCGGTTAGCCCTTCGATGTGTTTAATGTTTGAATAGAGTGACCTAACGTCCATAGTCACTAGAATAGCATTCTCTGAAACTGTTTGTATGTGATTAATTTTGTTCAGTAGATCTGTTGTGTCTCTAATGTAGGATTTTACTTCCTTAGCTAGCAGTTGTATATAATGGTCTATGTATTTGGAAATTTTTGTCGTGTGGCAGTATATATATATATTAACTCTATTCCAATCTTCATGAGCTTCCGATCCTTAGCTATGATTAACGATGAAAATGTCTTTATCGTTTATGAGCATCGTTAAAAATGCGCATAAAATTATGTTTATTCAAATATACAAACACACACACACACACACACATACACACACACACACACACACACACACACACACATACATATATATATATATATATATATATATATATGAAAGTATGATACACTCTAATGTCTATCATACTTTCCCCTCACACTCCCCGTTATAATTTTTTTTCCCCTTTGTGCTGTGCATATTCGCACGGTTTGAAATATTTTTTTTTCCCTCATACCATTAATCATTTCATTTTTTAATGTTTTAATTGTATGTAGGGTGTTTGTGTGAGTCAATATATATTGCAATAATTGTTAAATTGTTCCCAGTCGACCCTGATGAGCTTGGGAACGAAACCGGTTGATCTGTTCTGTAAGTGTTATCATCTCTTTTTTTTTTTTTTTTTCATAATGCCTTTAGGAAATAATTGGTATCTATTCCTTGCAATATATATATATATATATATATATATATATATATATATATATATATATATATGTCTGATTCGATGAGTATGACAGAAAAAAGAAAGTTTAATACATTTTTTATTCAATTTTCTAACAGTCAACCTCACCTTATTTAACAGCTCCTACTAGTATTCAAAATAACGCATAAAGACATACACCCCAAAATAATCTATAGTAATATCTATCTATTAAGAAATGGACAAGGTCCGACAATTTATTTATTAAAGACATATTTTATGTTTAACGTTGTTATTTATAGATACAAGCATTTAAGCAAATGCTCTGTTTATGATAAACAGTATTAAATGACATTTACCGGCCTGAATGTCCGAGAAATTTTCATAGAAAATATTCGTTCTTTGACAGGATTCGAACCTGCATCCTATACGGAAACGTCATACATGCTGACGTGCCTTGACCGCTCGGCCACAAAGAACCGTTCGGTAGGCAAGGTCGAATTTACTGCTTATAAACTTCAATCTTACCTGAATCTCGTACAGTCATAACTGCTCTGGCGTATCAAATGTAAACAAATGACGTCATATATATGTACGAGATTCATGGAAGATTGGAGTTTATAAGCAGTAAATTCGACCATCTACCAAACGGTTCTTTGTGGCCGAGAGGTTAGGCACGTCAGCATATATGACGGGTCCGTATCGGATGCAGGTTCGAATCCTGTTAAGGGACGGATATTTTCTATGAAAATTTCAGGCCGGTAAATGTTATTTAATACTGTTTATCATAAACAGAGCATTTGCTTAAATACTTGTATCTATAAATAACAACGTTAAACATAAAAATGTCTTATATAGAGAGAGAGATGACAAACATGAAATGTTTTGTGTGATGCGTTTCACCCGTCACAAAAAAAAAACTTTTAAGTTTGTCATATTTTTTTCTAAATAATGTTTGTTGGTATATACAATTATACACAATTATGCATGTATGTATATATATCATAATAAGGCAAATAAGTAATTTGGAATCCCGTTCAAAGGGGTCAAATTGAGACTCAAAACATTTGGAACATCCCTCGTATGTCTTTTTATTCTACAGATGTACAAATATTTATATCTGCTAAGTCAATTCTAAATTTAATCAATCATCATATATATTTACTTATATTTCACAATTTAAATGAGACCTACGATATATTATTCAAGTAAATATACGTATGTCTTGAATATTTTACCCGCATCGGTCGTTTCATATATGTTCTATTACTAAAAAAAAAACGACCTTGCATAAAAAATCATACATAATGTATTTTGGCTCCTAAGGAAGTAAATATTTTATATGGTCTTTTTTTTTTTTTAGCGTGTGCAGGATAATTGGTATAAGCACTCAGTGCAGTAGAGGAGAAAAAGTCGCAATTTATGGTGTGATAAGCAAAAGTAGTTTTTTCCTCGCCTATTGTCGCATAGGTTAGGTTTTATCCCATGACACTGTTCCATAATGCCATCTGATGGTGCTGCCTGGAGGCAGATTTCCGGTCATTGAATCTCACTTTTTTATTTCCGGTCACAAATTGCCAGAAGACGATAATATGATCTCTAAGAACAAAATAAGATAAACCGATAAACTTGGACACAATCTTAGAAAACCAAACGTCATTGTTATAATTTTACGTGTCTCTCAAGAGTAGCACACAACGGGGAGGTAAGTATACTTTTGGGACCGTGCAAACGTAATCAGATGTAGACATTTCGTTTTATGTATGTGGATATCATGTGGCATATTTCTATATTTCGTTTTATGTATGTGGATACTTATTAGTTAGACGGGTACAAGGCTATGTGGATTGTAGTTCGAATTGTATTTTTTAGGATGACTTATGGATAAATACAGCATATTGCACATGATGTATCGGATAAAATGACAGCAAAAAAAAAGCTTTTGTACAAATCCACTACATTTCCTTTCAAGGGTTGGAAAGAAAGCATGTGGCATGTTTCTACAGTTTCTCTTTCTAGAAAATAAAAACAATTTCATTTAATGTTTTCCAACATCTATATGGTCGTATGAAAATAAACTTCAAAGATACGGACTGCTAAACGTCCCAACGAGAAATGTAATTAAGAAATTGAACATTAATTTGTTGCAATGGTTTTCAGTATTATCATGGTAAAACACAGGCGGTTTGAGTACATGTTTACAGGTGAAACAGGCAATACAGGTTCAGTTTCTATCGAGAGATGCATTTTTTCGATAGGATTTTGCATCTTTTGGCCAGTAACTATTATTTTCAATGTTTAAAAAGAGAAATGTCTACCCAAAAGTGTACCCACTAAAATATAACGTTTACATATATCTATCTATCTATCTCTCTCTCTCTCTCTCTCTCTCTCTCTCTATCTATCTATCTATATGTGTGTGTGTGTGTGTGTGTGTGTGTGTGTGTGTGTGAGTGAGAGAGAGGGGGAGAGTGGAAGAGTGGAAGAGTGAGAGAAATCTAATTAAAGAATAAGTTTCGGGATTAATAAATACAAAATCCATTACTTCTTTATAAATTGCTTTGTTTAAGTTAAGATACAAAACAGCAGATATGATTTTTGGAGGATCTGGGGAGGATTTTCGCTTATAAGGCAGTATATGTTTGATCGGTGACGTTCTTTGTGATCGAGTCGGGCGAAAACACGCCATAAATATATATATATATATATATATATATATATATATATGGCGTGTTTTATGTTATGGTGTTATATATGTATATATATATATATTTATAAAAGTGAACATAGAAGTCAACACTTAGAGGCGACAGTCTGTTTCATGCTAGATGCAATCGTCAGGTGGCCTGTTGATTGCATATGTTCACTTTATATTTACAAATGCTCTATCTCTGATATTGAGCACGTTATCCCATAAATATAGCACATTAAGACTATATTTCTTCATATATATATATATATATATATATATATATACTCTCGTTAGCCGATTGAGCATTATAAAGAAAGGGTAATTTAAAAAAAACAGTGACTGCTGCTGCTATTAACGAATCGCTCTTCAATTACGAATTGAGCAATCTTGGCTACAAGCGTTTGTATACATCTCATATAATACGTTAAAAATTTCCCTTTCTTTGCCGTGCGACGATAGCTTAGGGGTAGAATTTCTGACATGCCAAATCGATCGAGTTCCGATCCCGGCTTGAAGCAATCGGACGTCTAGCCACACGGATAAGTGTGTGTGTCTCAACGGCTGTTGTGATACGTCTAATGTGGTAGTCTGTTGTGGTAGTGCTTGTCGCTTTTAGTTACCGCTGCTGGCTAGCAGAAATGCGAAAAGGGGAGTCGAGTGCATAAGTCTTCCCCTGGCAGTATATAGCCTCTCCATCAAGCAAGCCCTACCGCGCTGTTACCAAACTGTATTGCTTTACCCTTTCCTTTGGACTCTGCTAGCAAGGCCGAGAGGGGGAACTAGACGTCCGGGCAGCCATAATTCTCCATACGTCCCGCCCAGGTTCGTGGCGCACTGCTCTACTCCATTGTCTCCGAGATGGACGGATGCCAAACCAAACCAACCCAAAATATATACATATATATATATACTGGGCGTACAAAATTGTCCAAATCGTGTAAAAGCAAAATTGTCCATTTGTTAGAAATGATTAGAGATATCTTACTGGAATTCTCCGAAATTTTTATAGCGTCATTGGACTATATTTTGAGCAATAAGAATGCATAATTACTGTCCAAGCTTAACAAAGGAATCGTGATGAAATCGATCATAGCTAAGAATTAGAAACTCATGAATAAAGTTCAAATATATATATATATATATGTATATATATTATTCCAAGATCATTTTGCAACTTACTCAAAATGATTTTCGCCCTCTCTAAACTTCTAACTTTCTGTCTTGGAGTAACAAGGTACTCACACTTTTCACGAACGATTTCATTTTCAAGACTTTATCACTGTACTTTAGATTGTCATAGCTGAAACTCCTCTCTCATGTGCCAAACATCTTATAGATTGAGTTGGATCTTTTCTAATTGATCTCTTTAGCACTGAGTTGAAATAATGATCCCTGTTCCTCTTTTGACCTTCTGATCCAGTTTTCCTCTCTACTCTTCCCTCATTTTTAAACATATTCACCCTCCTCTTGATGGTTCTTGAATGGACTTTGAAGACAGAAGTCAGAGTATGAATGTTGGTACCATTACTTAAAACTTGAATGATCTTTTTCCTCTCACCATTGCTCAGTTGGTAAGATATGGTGGAGCTGATACAAAACGATTTTAACCTGTTCTATTTCTAGCTGAATAACTCAAGGGTTTTTTCAGTGATTCTTACGACAAATGGTGTCCGGATGACTGAACGTCTTATCTTAAGACCTGGAAAAAAAGAAATTCAATTAGTTAACTGTTTTTTTTTTTTTTTTAGATATTAAACATTTTGTGGGATGAAAAATGATGCTATTACACGATTCGGACAATTTTGATATTATAACCGGTATACACACACACACACACACACACACACACACACACATATATATATATATATATATATTATATGTATGTATGTGTGTGTCTGTCTGTGTGTGTGAGCGTGTGTATGTGTGTTTTTTTATTTTATATATATATATATATATATACATGGTGTATGATGGTGTATGATGAAAAACATACGTATACGCATACTTGCATGTACATAAATATATTATACTTATTATAAAACCCAGGTCGCGTGTGTGTGTGTCTGTACCTTTCTATATTGGATCGGATTTCCTACATTTTTCAACCGATTTCAACAAAACTTCACAGGACTACGTAAAATTACCTTGCGGTGGTTCTGACAGCGCCCAAAATTGGAAAAGCACAATTGTTTTTGCATGAAATCACTTTGAAAACACGATTAAGAGGCATCGCTGTCGAGAATGAAAGGGAGACAACTCACATCGAGTTATACTTATTATAAAACCCAGGTTGTTTGTGTGTGTGTGTGTGTGTGTGTGTGTGTGTGTGTGTGTGTGTCTGTGTCTGTGTTCGTTTATATATATATAAGGGTTCAATGGGCATATTTTTGACCAAGCCCACGGGCTCGGAGATCCCACGTTAAAAATGCCTTGTGCCACATGAGGCCCTAGTGGGAGGGTGACTGAATATCGTTCGTTTATATATGGGATCGGATTTCCTACATTTTTCAACCGATTTCAACAAAACTTTTTTTAGCAGGTATTGTTTCTTATTGTCTTGCATACTTTTTTCTTTATTTTTACATTCAGAATGCTTTAAAAATTCCATTTACAAGACAATTGTTTATAATAAAATCCTATTCAATCGGTAGACTCATAACGATTGAAAACAATGTTTTTGTTTGAGTTTGGGTTTGACCAATTCGTAAAAAAACAAAAACAAAAAACCTAATTAAGACATGCGTGTCCGTCAATCTTAAACAATAATCTTTGTCAATTTTATTTTTCAGTCTTTATGATGGTCGATACTTGATCTATCTCTTACTGTTCATCCGCGGGCAACGCCGGGCTCTACTGCTAGTATATATATATATATATATATATATATATATATATGTGTGTGTGTGTGTGTGTGTTCTCAGGTGTTATAACATCAGTGCTATATAACAGAGCTATTAAGTATATATTATACATAATATCCCACGTCGATAGCACGACTCGGAGTTTCATGTGAATACGCAATCTTCAGTCCCAGGATAATCTTTTGTACTAAAGACCTAGATCGATATAAATTATAGTTAATTAATTTAAATATTATAGACACCAATAATAAAATGAAGGGAATGGAGGGAAAGTAAAAAGACAAACGTTGCTAGGAGCTAAAAAGGATATATGTTGTGGAGAGTCATGACCATTGACGCCCTGAAGGGACACACACTGAGAAGAAGATAAAAGAACCTTATTAGTACTACACTATTTCTTTAATAAATTATCGATTGGAACATGATTTTTTCTAAAACTTTTGGCTTAATTTATTTGTATACCTTTAAAAATCAAAGCGATTTGTTAAAATAATTCATCATTTTCTATATGCTATGAGAAATTTAGCGATTGTGGCTCTCCACAATTTCCTGTCCATTGGCGCTCTTGATAGATGTCTACTTATTTTTTTTTTGTTATATCTCCTAAATCCTGTTTTGTCAACGATTTATTCAAGCTCATTTTTCTTCCATGTTCCTTGTCTCTCCAGAACGTGTGTGATCATGGCTCTCCACAATTTCCTGTCGTTTGTAGCGCTTAATAAATTTGTATTTTTGATATCTCTACTAATCCCTGTTCTGTGATCAATTTACTCAAGTTCGCTAAATAAGTTATATATTGTATTCCTCCGTCCATCTTGCCTTCAGTTTGCTCTGTGAGTATTAAATTTTCTAAGCCCTCTGTCCTCATTATGAGCCCTAGAAATTTCAACTCTCTCTTCCTGATGTTAAGTATAACTGTCCTGGGATGCGAGCAACAAACTTGACAAGAAATTGGCGTTCGACCCCTCCCCCACCATCCTCCTTAAAAGTCCAAACCTTTTGACCATTGATTGAACCTGTCCTACTGTATGGATCACAAACTTGGACATTATCTGTTCGTCTTGAAAGAGAAGTTGATGGAACATATACAAATCTGCTTAGAAAAATCCAGAACATAAATTGGAGATCCCATGTAACGCTTAATACAATAAATGAGACCAATTTCTCAAACAAAAACGATTATAGTTTGCCGGCCATTTCCAAAATGGCGGACAGGAAAATCGTCTCATCTTTACTCCTATGTCATCTTTCTGGAAGTGTCTTCCCACGAAAATTGACTTTTCCAGGCATCATAGCTCGGGACTCAGGGTATAAACATTGGGGACCTGGGGACAGCAGTAAAACAGTTACGACAGAATAGTGAGTTCGATCTTCACTGGGTACCTCATATATTCAGCCTTGTGCCACATCTAAGCCACCCTTAGAAAATCAATATGGGTCCGAACAGTGTGGAAAGGACATTGTCAGTGAAGTTTCGACCGACTATAGGGAAGTGGAAGGATGATGATGATGATGATGATGATGATGATGATGAGTGCCATTTTGTTTCATTAGAAAGAATAAAACATTGTTTTACAATGCTTTACAGGACACAAAAGGTTGGCATAGTGTATATGTTACCCGGGTGCTTCAAGTTAGATGTTCGAATAAGGACAGGATTCATGTGTAAGATTTTAGTTCTTTTTAGTTTGAGACAAGTTACGGTGAAACGAACAAAGAAATAAAACTGTTGGAAAATCGCATTGTTCCAAATTGAGATGGATTTTGGAAGACAGATACCGGAACAGATTAAGATGGAAAAGGACTTCTCTTTTTTTTTTTTTTTTTTTACATTTTGAAAACCGAGCAGCAAAAAAAAACGGAGGGAAGAAACGAAAAAAGAACGGCAAGAAAAAAATCAATGACAAGAAAAAAATAAAATGAGAAAATTAAAATTGGAAGGAAAGAAGACGAAAATAAATCAAGAATAGTAAAATGAAAACTTCAAACGAAAATAAAGAAGGAAGATAGAGAGAGAAAGAGAGATTAACAGAACGTGATAGATAGATAGATAGATAGATATGATTAGGCTGAGATAGATATATATGAACAGACCTACAGAAGTACATATATAGGAACAGACTGTGATAGATAGATAGATAGATAGATAGATAGATAGATAGATAGATAGATAGATAGATAGATAGATAGATATGATTAGGCTGAGATAGATATATATGAACAGACCTACAGAAGTACATATATAGGAACAGACTGTGATAGATAGATAGATAGATAGATAGATAGATAGATAGATAGATAGATAGATCCAATGAAAAGAATGTGATAGATAGATAGATAGATAAATAGATAGATAGATAGATACAATGAAAAGAACCTAATAGATAGATAGATAGATAGATAGATAGATAGATAGATAGATCCAATGAAAAGAATGTGATAGATAGATAAATAGATAGATAGATACAATGAAAAGAATCTAATAGATAGATAGATAGATAGATAGATAGATCCAATGAAAAGAATGTGATAGATAGATAGATAGATAGATAGATACAATGAAAAGAATCTAATAGATAGATAGATAGATAGATAGATAGATAGATAGATAGATAGATCCAATGAAAAGAATGTGATAGATAGATAGATAGATAGATAGATAGATAGATAGATAGATAGATAGATAGATCCAATGAAAAGAATGTAATAGATAGATAGATAGATAGATAGATAGATAGATAGATGGGATCAGTCTGAGATAGATAGATAGATAGATAGATAGATAGATAGATAGATAGATAGATAGATAGATTAAATGAAAAGAATGTCATAGATAGATAGATAGATTAAATAAAAAGAAAGTAATAGATTAAATGAAAGAAGGAGATAGATAGATAGAAAGATAGATAAAAACAGAATAAGATAGATATGAACAGAATGAAATAGATTGCTGTCATTCACCCCCGTGAATTCATTCACGCAATCAGAATGCATGTTCCGTGCGCTGTGCACGCCTTTCTCACGTGTCCACCCAGACGTCTTCCACGCATGTGCACGTGAAGTCTCACAAAATGCACACTGCTGCTGGCTGCCTGGTCGCGGCTGCACCATCCTCCCTATCCGTATTGTCGTGGTAAACAAAGAAATGGTACAAACTTGGTCCCAAGCACATCTGACTACACTCGCCTCTCGCCCACTAACCTCAAAAATAAATAAAGTTTCGAAAAGAATATTAAAATATCACCCCGACGGCATCGCTTCGGGCGAGAGATATGGGGGCGGTGCAACAGGGGACGAGGGAGGAGAATACCAGCAGAGGGGGGGGAGCCGATAAATATTAAGGCTTCAAGTCAAAAAGTGAAAGAGCTGAGAAAGTTGAGTTTCGAGTTTTTTTTGACACAGATGTAATTTATAAGAGGAGATACAATTTCAAATTTTTCTCTCCAGATCTCTTTATGGTGTAGCCACCCCCACCCACAAAAAAAGCAAGAAGAAAGAAAAAACAGAAAATGGATGACAAAATAGAGACTGCTTAAATAAAGAATATACACAAACATGCATATAAATGCCCACACTAATGCACATATTAAGAAATGGACAAAGTCCGAGAATTTATTTATTAAAGACATTTTTATGTTTAACGTACTTTTTTAAATTTTTTTTTATAGATACAAGTAAATACGAATATTTTCTATGAAAAATTTCTCGGACATTCAGGCCGGTAAATGCTATTTAATACTGTTAATTATAAACAGAGCATTTACTTAAATACTTGTATCTATAAAAAGACCGTTAAACATGAAAATGTCTTTAATATATATATATATATATATATATATATTATGAAATAGACAATGTCCGACAATTATTTTGAGACATTTTTTATGTTTATACGTTTTTTTTTATCGATACAAATATTTAAGTAAATGCTCTGTTTATAATAAACAGTATTAATGACATTTAACCGTCTGAATTTTTCATAGAAAATATGCGTCCTCCGACAGGAATCGAACCTGTATCCTATACGAAACCGTCATACAGCCTGACGTGCTTTTACCGATTTCGCCACAGAGGAGCGTTCGGTTAACAAGGTCGATTTTACTGTTTTTAAACTAAAATTCTCCATGATTTTCTCTCATACATCCATATCTGCTCGGTGCGTATCCAAATGTAAACAAATGACGTCACACATTATAAAATGGACAAAGTCCGACAAATATTTTAAGACATTTTTTATGTTTATACGTTCTTTTTCTAAACATAAAAATGTCTTGGTATAGATATATATATATATATATATATATATGATCGAAATAAAAGTGTAAAATTTTATTTACACTTTTATTTCGATCATTAAATTTGTACCTACAAAAATATCTTTATATATATATATATATATATATATATATATATATATATATATATATAAAATATAGTTTTAAGGTTTGCTGTATTTATGGGTTAAAGTGCTCAATATATATCAGGGATAGAGTGTATGTAAGTATAACAGTGGACATTGTAGTCAACGCACAGAGCCGTCAATCTGCTTCATCCTAAAGGTCATGTGCGTTGTGTTTTTGCTCGACTATTTATATATGAAGGTCAGTCATGCGTTGTGTTTAGGATATTGTATTGCATTGTGGGTAGTCTGCTGTATTATTCTAACAGTTATTTTGGTGGGCAGAATCGGTTGTGTTGCGAATTATTCTCGGAACTATTGAGTGGGAATAATTGTACATCCGAATGCAGTATTTTTGGCTATTTAGTGTCGTTAGTTAACTTTTTTATTTATTATTGATTATTTTATTTTTTGTTTTTATTACTACGTTTTCTTGTGTTTATCTGTACGTGGTTTGTTAATTTGTTTATTATTTATTTAGATTATTTATTTATTTATTTGTTTCGATTCATTTATTTTACTTATCTTTACTTTTTTACTTATTTATTTTCGTTTATTCTTGTTCGTTTTCAGTTTCGATTTTAAGTAAGGTAGTAAAAATTTGTTTCCGTTTCTGCATTTTGAGATGAGTTCTGATCGTATATTTAGTAGTTTGTTTTGACCTGGGAAGGTTATTATAGCTATTTTTCTACCAGGAAGGGTTTACAGTTTTTGAATTTATTCCTGTAAGATGATAATTTTTTTCTTATTTTCCATTATATTTGTTTTTTGTTTTTAAGCTTCCAGATATGTTTTAAAAGCATTGTGCTATTCTCGTATTTACTATTTATAAAGGCGTTTTGTGTCTGTAGTTTGTTTATTTCCAGGATCATCCATTTTACAGTGGTTTTCTATATGCTATTTTCTATTTTACACACATGCACACACATACACAAATACACACACACACACACATATATATATACATATAAATATATATGAAGAAATATAGTTTTAAGGTGTGCTATATTTATGGGATAAAGTGCTCAATAAACAATAAAGACATATTAACAAATCAATCCCACCAAAATAACAGTCAGAATAGACCTCAACAACCAATACAAAAATTAGAATAAATAAAAATATACAAAATAAAAAATAAGTAAATATATAAATAAAACTAATAAAAATTAATCCAAATAAATAAATGAATGAACAAATTAACAAATCGTCCCCGATAAAATAGCCGTTAGAACTAATAAAAATAAGCATAAATAAGCAACAACATGCAATCAATCCAAATAAATAAATTAGAAACTGTCCACCCGCCAAAATAACAGAATAGACTACGTCAAGCCATCTAAACATTGGACGAATAAATACCTTTAATTACCTTCCCAGATAAAAACTATTAATTAAACGACCTAAGCACATCCCCATCATATTTTTTACTACATTAATAAAACATCAAAAAACAAAAAGAATTAATAATACAAAATGAAAAATAAGTTAAATAAATTAAAGAAAGAAACAAGCCACTCCCGCAAAATAACCGCCAGAATAGATTACCCATAATGCACCACTGTCCCATATATATAAATAGCCGAGGAAATATCCATCATTCGCTGCCTGACGATCGTGTCCAGCGTGAAAGAGCCTGTCGCCCCTGAGGCTGTTTCACGCTGGACGCAATCGTCAGGCCGCGAATGATGGATATTTCCTCGGCTATTTGTATATATATGAAGAAATATAGTCTTAAGCTGTGATTTTTCTCGATAACGCATATCTGCTTAGTTTCGTATCATAAACAAACCAGTTTCTAAAGAATGAGCGTATTTTATTTTTTAATCTGATATATTTTATTGCTTCAGACTTACACTCTATTACTTCTGTAGTGATAGCAACAAAAAAATCACTAAATGACCTCTAAACCTTACTGCTAAACCACGTAGGAATATGAAACCCCCAAAAAAGAAATGATTAATTAAACAAGAAGTCAAAGTTAAGTAATAAAATTTCTTTAAAAATATAGATAAGAATGGTAATTAAAAATAAAGAAAAAAGTTACATTAGAAAAACTAAAGTTAAATAAATTTTGAACACTCCCATTATTCTCTGGAACAATCTTTTTACCATCAATTAAAAAAAAATCATGTCTTTCTCTCTACAACATCGACGGCTAAACGAAGTGACTTGTTCTTAAAAGTATACGAAAACTTTATCGTTTTTTTTTAGTTTTTTTTTTATTATTGTGTTGTATTTTGTAATATGATTTGCTTGTAACTTATATATGTCCGTTATGCAGGGATTTAAACTCAAACAAAATTATATATATATATATATATATATATATATATATATATATATATATATATATATATATATATATATATACAGATAAGAGAATGAACAGATAGGATAAAAATCCACTGTTCATAGCATTTATTTTAGCATTTTGAAGTGATCAATACAAAGTAGAGCAAAATATTATTATAATATTTTTATTATAATAAATTACAATAAAAACAGTTTACATCGATAAACATCAGGCGATGGTAGATAACTAATGCTGAAAATGGTTTATTAGAGAAACTTTAAGAAGAAATTAAAAAATCTTTATTTATTAAGGAAATGTAAAAAAAAACAAGTTTCTTTTTTCGTAAGTTAAAGGCGGGTTATAACTTACGAAACCAAGTAAAGATTTGTTGATTTTTTTTAATCCCTAATAAATCATTTTGATCATTAGTTGTCTTCCATCGCCTGAAGAAGTACCATCTTGTATCAAGGCATGAAAATTTTTGTGTAGCGATGTAAAAATCTTTTATTGTAATTTAAAAAATATAATATAATATAATATATATATATATATATATATATATATATATATATATATATATATATATATATATATATATATATAAGAAGTACATTCAAAAAGGGCGGCGCATCACCATAACAAACCCACAACAATTCTTTATAAATTGCAATACGTTTCGGATACGAAACTGAGCGAAAATTCGATACATAGGAAAATCTGATCATATGAATGTGCTTTAAAGGCAAAACGAGAACATTGATATATATATATATATATATATATATATATATATATATGTGTGTGTGTGTGTGTGTGTGTGTGTATTTATGTGTGTGTGTGTGTGTGTGTGTAAAATTCAGCTAAAATAAATATATATCTGTAAAAAAGACAATAGCAATAAAGACAAAAAAAAAACTTATCTTAGCCGACGCGTTTAGTCGTCTGATCGACTTTATCAAGACAAATGTAAGGATTTTATCTCGCAATGTGTATTTACAAACAGAAGTAAAAATTGTTCTTAGTCTTTCGAAATGTTTTAAATCAAGAACGCTCATAGATATAATTCAGGCTAACTAAAAGTCAAGGTAAATTATGGAAGATGCGAAGTGATGTAATTTAATGTCTGAAAAATGAAAGTGAATAAATGTTATCGTTGATTTTTTTTTATAATGTAAGTCTTAACGTTTATCTACCTTGACACCATTTGTCGTAAAGACAACAGGTTAAATCGTTTTGTGTCATCCCCACCATGTCTTCCCAACTGAGCAATGGTGAAACGAAAAAGATCACTTAGGACCTCAGCAATGGTACTAACGTACATACACTGGCTTCCGTCTTCAAAGCCGATTCAAGAACCATAAAAAAAATGGTTACGGTGTTCCCATTTTCCTAAAGGCGTCTTTAGTATACTGTGTTTTGTTTCTTTAAATAATTTCACTACAAGCAAGGCAATAGAAGTCGATGGGATGCGATGTATTACTGGGGGTAAAGAAAACAAAGACAGCAATAAGGAAACAAAATTCGAATAGACAGAAGATGACGATTGACACTGCATTAAAAATTCTTGAAGATTGTAGTTGACAGGAATCAGGAAGCCAGAAGCGAGAAGTGCGAGAACTATATGCATAGAAATTATAAGCATAGTACATACTAGCATAGAACTATAAGCATAGAACTACTAGCATAGTACTTAATAGTATAAAACTATTAGCATATAGATATTTGCATAGTACATACTAGCATGAAACTATTAGCATAGTACTTACTAGCATAGAACTATTAGCATAGAACTATTTTCATATTACATACTAGCATAGAACTATTAGCATAGCACTTTCTAGCATAGAACTATTAGCATAGAACTATTAGCATAGTACATTCTAGCATAGAATTATAAGCATAGAACTATTAGCATAGCACTTAATAGTATGAAACTATTAGCATATAACTATTTGCATGGTGCATAGTAGCATAGTACTATTAGCATAGAACTATTAGCATAGTACTTAGTAGCATAGAACTATTAGCATAGAACTATTTGCATAGTACATACAGGCATAGAACTATAATCATAGAACTATTAACATCGAACTACTAGCATAGTACTTACTAGTATAGAACTATTAGTATAGAACTATTAGCATCGTACTTACTAACATAGAACTATTAGCATAGAACTATTAGCATAGTGCATACTAGCATAAAACTATTAGCATAGAACTATTAGCATAGTACTTACTAACATATAACTATTAGCATATAACTATTAGCATAGTATTTTCTAACATAGAACTATTAGCATAGAAATATTTACATAGTACATACTAGTATAGAACTATTAGTATAGAACTATTAGCATAGTATATACTAGCATAGAACTATTAGCATAGTACTTACTAACATAGAACTACTAGCATATTACTTATGAGCATAAAACGTATTAGCATAGAACTATTAGCACAGTACTTATGGTTACAGTTAGTAATTTCAACAGTAAAATTATTAGACCGAGCTGTCAATGTAGTTCTGTGCTTAAATTCGTCAAGTCGATGTACCAATGTCTAAAGTTTATTAAAAAGAATACGATCATGAAGAGTAAAAACTTTAAAATATTTTATTTAAAGGCGTACATCTAAAACCGATGATGGCACAACCAAGCACAGCTAAGGGCATTTCGTAGATTGGTATGGTTGCAATGGTTTGCGCTGAGTCATTGCTACCCTCTCATCTTATTACTACAATCCCAGGGCACACAAGTGTATGACGTCTGGGGAGAGAAAGCAAGTCGCAGGGGATGTCAGATAATCAACCATTCGCCTTCGCCCTTGCATCGAGTATTGCTGCCATCTATGGTCTGGAGCTCCTTCTAATTGTCTCAAGGTCCTTGATAAAATCCAAAGACGGATATGCAATGTAATTGGCCCTGATCTGGCATCTCGTCTGCAGTCGCTCTCTCACAGACGTGCCGTTGCCTCCCTCTGTCTTTTTTACAAATACTTTCACGGTAACTGCTCCGATGAGCTGCTTTCGCTGGTTCCCAGACTTCATGAATTTAAGCGTTCAACTAGGCTGACATCTCGCTCTAACATTTTCACTGTCGAAACTGTTAAATGTAGCCGTCTCTCCTACTCCAATAGATTCATGTCTCACACTTCTCGCCTGTGGAACTCCTACCCTATTTCTTGTTTTCCTGATAGCTATAATCTCCAACAATTCAAATGTAATGTCAATCGACGTCTCCAGATGCCTTGATCTATCCCCTATCCTTGTCTTCATCCTTTTCTCTATCATTCCTATTTGTTCTCGCTCCAACTCTCTATATCCCCTTGCGTGCGAGTGGCTTCCCGCCTTGCTTGGGGTGGAATGCTTAAAAAAAATTACTGATTTATTATTTTCCAGGCTGGTTTGAATTCAGATTTTTCCTTCTCCTAGAGCGGTTACCACCTAAGGCTATAGAACTCAGTCTGTTCTGCTATTTAGCCTTAGCTGGTGAGGGAGGCAGATGGAGTCATAACTTTCCCAAGGGTATCATTAGCACCTAAGTAATTGTCACTTGGCCACCACCGTAAAATTGCATCTCTGTGCCTTTTCTATAAATACTTTCATGGTAATCGTTCTGATGAATTTTCTTCCATGGTACCAAGACATATGAATTTAAGTGCAGTACCAGACTGGCTGCGAAATCTCACCAATTTACACTTGAGCTGGCGAGATGTAGCCGTATCTTCGATCCTAACAGTTTCTTTCATCGCATTTCTCGCTTGTGGAACTCCTTTCCGGCTTCTTGCTTCTCAGTCATCTTTGATTTTCAAAAATGTAAATGCAATGTCAGTCGTTATTTTCCGTCTTCTTAAATCTTGTTCTTTTATTATCCTTAATAGTAGTTTTTTTCTCATATTCTCTATCACTCAGTAATCACTTGCATCCTAGTGACTTTATTGCCTTTGATTTTCAAACATTTAAATGCAATGTCAATCGTCATCTTCTTTATTCTTGTTCTTTTATTGTCCTCTCTCCTTAATTGTAGTTTTTTCTCATATTCTGTAACACTCAATAACCTTTTGCGTCCTAGTGGCTTTATTGCCTTTGATCTTCGAACATTTAATTGCAAT
>CAHIKZ030005356.1:47500-55000 GCA_903632075.3 Acanthosepion pharaonis | reverse complement strand
ATCGTTGAACGAAGAAAGAAATTCACAATATTGATCCATATTTTTTATTTATTACAATCTAACACTTTGTCTATATTATTTAATGAAACGTGTATGAATGAAAAGATGCTGACTAAATACAAACAATATATATATATATATATATATATATATATATATATTATTATTATTATTAAGTAATCCATCGAAACCTCAACAGAATGCAGAAAGCACTGGACGGTCGTTTCGTCGTTTATTTAGGACTCATCAACAGTGCACTTCCACTACCGAGAACTGAAACCTGGATAGTTACGATATGAGGCAAACGTCATGCCAACTATGTCAACGGGCCTGGGTGATGAAGAGGTCGCGAATTAAACTCGATATAGCGGCGCTCGTTCACATATTCCGTGGTGGAAGTCATCCGAGTTTCCCTTACACATAGGACTGTGCTCCAGAGAGCCACGACTATTATCCCCAAGTTGCCCCATCCAGAACATCAAAACGAGCGAGGTATTATCGAGTCTAATTCGTTACGTATTTTTATACAAGTCAAGGTCAATATACATGTTCTACGTTTTATTTTAAGTAGCAATATATAATATATATATTTTAGTATATATTAAAATTGAAACAGATAAATATATTCATTGCATTATAGAAGCTATTGTTTCGGACTATGTGTGATATCATTTGCTGCTGCGTGCCACTGGAAATTGTTTGGCGTGCCACGTGTAGCACACGTGCCGTAGGTTGCCGACCCCTACCATAGAACATAAACACTGAAACCATGAAAAACAAACCAGTTGAAAATGGCTTGTGGATTGGTCAAAAATACTTGGAACAAAAACCATTACTGGTCATTATTACACTCCTTTAGTCCATATACTATTCTACAATTATAT
Source organism: Acanthosepion pharaonis (assembly GCA_903632075.3). Classification (NCBI taxonomy): domain Eukaryota; kingdom Metazoa; phylum Mollusca; class Cephalopoda; order Sepiida; family Sepiidae; genus Acanthosepion; species Acanthosepion pharaonis. The sequence continues at coordinate 54,116 of CAHIKZ030005356.1, read as the reverse complement.
TTTAGTAATAGTATGTCATTTGCGGCTGCGTGCCACTGGAATTTGCTTGGCGCATGTGACGGTGGCACGCGTGCCGTATGTTGCCGACCGACATCCACCACCCCCACCCGGCCTTGACAATGTTTCCAACAATTTCAATTACAGAAAACTACTTTGAGTAAAACGCGGCACTGGATAAAGTGTGTGGCTTCAAAAAGGAACTACTGTGCAGGGGATTAAATGCCGAATTGATATGTGTTGTAGTTTTCTTTTTATAGCACCAGTTTCGATACGCTTTGATCAGACCTCGTACATATATATATATATATATATATATATATATATATATATATATAAAAAATAAGATTAAAACGCAGAATGGGACCCTACTGCGGTTTCGCTGAGTAAACCATCTGATGAGACTTTGTTGGTCGAAACGCCGGTAGTGTTCTATTCAGTGTTTTAATCTTTTAAAGATATTAAGTCGCTCTACAAGTTTGATTTTTCTTACTTGATTTTGAACACATTTTAACGCTTCAAAGCTTCCTAGTTGCATAGCTGCAACCACTCTTCAGAACAGATTTGAACTGTTAATATTTCTCGATTTCTTGGTTATGAGTGCGTTATTTTCCTTTCCCCTTGAGGGGTGACTCATCAAGTGAAAAGCAAAGTTATGCACTCATACCACAATAAAAAACAAAGAATCCGAGAAATATAAACAGTTCAACTCTGTTCTGAAGAGTGGTTGCATTTATATAACCACGAAGCTTTGAAGTAAATATGAGTTAAGTCAAAAGATTTTCCATTAATTCTATCGACGCTTTATTCCCGTCTTCGATAGTGAGCAGTCTACGAACTGAAAAACAGCAATTTTAACTTTAAAAAAAGTCTTCCAAATTAGCACTATATATATATATATATATATATATATATATATATATATATATATATGTTGAAACTTATTTAATGCATGGAATAATAATGCAACACAAAATGTACTTAGAACAAAATGTATTGAAACAAGAAAGTGTACACAATATTTACATATAGTCTTTTGTATATTCCTGGTAAGACCGTTCCTGGAGAATGTGTTGACTGAGTCGCAGTCAGGCAGAGTCTCTGGTTGAATCTCTTGATTCCTCCCTCTCTTCCCAGTACCAACCATATTTATATGGTCGGTACTCCACTATGCAAATTAGGTGGATCCTACCACAACAAATATATATATATATAATTATTTCTTTTTTAAATAGTTATAATTTAAGCTCTACTTCAGTATGGAGCACTGTTTTTTAAAATAAAAACAAAAATACTAAAGAACTCCGGATTATTTACCTAACGTGTTTTTTCCTTTTTTTCTACATATCTGCATACACACACACACACACACACACACACATATATATATATATATATATACTTTATTTTGTTCAACATTTTAAAAAAATACGCCTTTAATGAATTAATCACGACATCTTGAACTTATATGAATACATTTTCAAAAAAAATACTGTAAATGTGATACAGTGATATTCACTCAAATTGGGTGTAAACCTAATGCAGGGTGATTGAAAAGTAACTCCCTATTTTATGCATGGTGGACTCCCCCGTCTTGTAAAAATTATAGTAAGACGGGAGAGTCCATCATCTATAAAATAGGGAGTTACTTTTCAGTGACTATGCATTTTGAAAACTCTAGATTATTCTACAACAGAATCTGTCCTATTCTTTGAGATTAAAAAAAAGACAAAGATTTTAATTTCTGTTCATTATAGATTTGAAGGGAAAAATGTCACAGTTCTCCTTCCGTGTTTTTTCGATTTATTTATTTATTTATTTATTTATTGATCTGTGCGTTCGTGTCTTTCTTCAAAAACCAAAATAAACAAAGACTTTGAATTGTTTGTTTTCTTAGGGTCTGAAAGATTCTACGCTATCATTGCTTATTTAATTGGGAAGTCGAGTGAAGAACTCTTTTATCACGATAATCGCATCAGTTGCCAAAGATAGTGCAATGACAGATTTTGTTTTTTCTTTTCCGTGTTATTAACGTCAAACAACTATACTTTTCGACTGACAAATCCAAAAGACATATATATAAAACAAAGATTATCTTGTTTTTCGTCAAAAGAGGTTGATCTGTGTAGTTCTTGAAGATAACACTTTTAAGGCAAGCAGTTTTTGTCATTAAAGGGCTCAATATCAAGCGAGATAACATTAATAGGAATGAAAGAATTACATGCCCAACTTATCTGTCCCTATTCGTGAATACAGCAACCACTCCAAGCTTCTTGACAACTGAATAGCATATCCGCAAAACTCATGAACAGGTGAGTCGAATACACACACACACACACACACACACACACACACATATATATATATATATATATATGTGTGTGTGTTTTTCATTCAGCTTTTGGAAGTAAAGTCTGATGATCCAGAACCCTGTTAAAGGGTTATGGTGAAATAACTTATTACATGGAATCTTTTAACGTGGTCTGTCCTTTTATTCAAACACACACACACATATATATATATATATATATATATATATATATATGAGGCTCAAACTAATATTACATGGTTTTAATTTATTACATTGAAATCGTAATCCCAATCCAATTCATCAGACCTACAAATTCAAAAAGCTATATTTTCATATATATATATATATTATATATATTTTATATTATATATATATATATATATACACTAAGAATTGGACAAAATCCGACAATTTATTAAAGACATTTTTATGTTTAACGTTCTTTTTCATAGATACAAGTATTTAAGTAAATGCTCTGTTTATAATAAACAGTATTAAATAACATTTACCGGCCTGAATGTCCGAGAAATTTTCATAGAAAATATTTGTCCTTTGACAGGATTCGAACCTGCATCCTATACGGAACCGTCATTTACGCTGACGTGACTTATCCGACTCGGCCACAAAGAAGCGTTCGGTAGGCAAGGTCGAATTTACTGCTTATAAACTTCAATCTTCCATGAATCTCGTACATTCATAACTGCTCTGGCGTATCAAATGTAAACAAATGACGTCATACATTAAGAATTGGACAAAGTCCGACAATTTATTAAAGACATTTTTATGTTTAACATTCTTTTTATAGATACAAGTATTTAAGTAAATCCTCTGTTTATAGTAAAAAGAAAATTTACACATTTTTGATGGGCCGTATTAAACATATGTAAATTAACGAAGTGAGGAACGATGGGGGAGAGAGAAGACATGAGTGAGTTAGCAAACATTGACACATTTAAACGGTAAAGTCTGATGATCCACAGTCATTTTAAAAAGGGTGTGGTGAAATAATTTATTACATGGAAACCTCATTTGGTCTGTTTTTATTTAAACTATTTGCTCTGAAATTACATTAAGCTCTTTCTATTTTATCCTCCTTAGGTTTACCCATACGGATTACCTAGTTTCTCATAAACTATACACACACACACACACACACACATATATATATATATATATATATATATATATATATATATATATTGTTGTGGATTCCGCGTTGAAATCCGGTACCAATAAATAACAAACGCCAGGAAATGAATATATGAAAATAATGTATTAACGTAATAATACAAACTGGTAAAGCAGGTTAGTAGTTCCAGGAATACGCGTTAGTAGCCAAATATATATACAGTCTTTTGTATTGAAGTATCGCTGTATGACTTCATACTGAGTCTACGTGCTCACTCACTGTCACTCCTACAACGCTGTTACCTCACCCCTCACTCTTCCGGTTACCTACAACCTTTTACTCTGTCACTCTGAACTCGACCCGACTCTGTTCGACGGTCTTGCTCTCGTCTTACTCTCGTGTCTTCACGTAGCAGTAGTATATGTATATACTGGGTAAGTCCATTAGTGTAAAAAGGGGTGGACCCCTCAACATATATTTTTTATATTATATATATATATATATTTATTTTATTATATATTATATTATATTATATTATATATAGCTATATTTTTTATATTATATTATATTATTACTCTGTCCTGGACATTGAGTTCTACCTGGATTCTATACACTTGGGAATTTATGTATATAAATATATATATATATATTACCTGGATGTATTAAAAAATACAAATCAATTTCCATGCCTGGTGATGTCTGTATGAACAGATGAAAGTACTAGCAAAAAAAGACCTTATACAAGTTGAATTTATTAAAAACAGGGACCACAACACTCATCTAGAGGTTCGTGGGTTAATGTAATTTTAATAAATTTGTTTGCGACGATGTATTCTTGCCATTTATATCATTAACTTCACTATTCTGTTTTTTGGGTGAATGATTCATGCAATATATATATATATATATATATATATATATATATATATTGACCATTAATATTATCTCTCTTTATATATATATATATATTGTCTATCTAGGCAGCAAAATTCTCTTTTAGGCATGTATGTCTGATTGAATAAATTAAAGACATTAAACCTGTTAATTTTTTATAAAATCCGCACATACTCACGAATAACCTTCCGTGTATTGACGAGAGAAATATGCTACAGCAGTTTGAATTTTATTTTCATTTCCCAAGTTCTTTCGACCTTCTTCCAAGATAATCTTAATACAAAACTATATGCTACTCATTAGTACAAGTATTTATACAAAAATGTGCGTTGTTATCCATTACCGGAATTTTTTTCGTTATGCTTTTAAATGTAAAACGGTTGATAATGTGCCGAGCGTTCATTAGAACATGAAAAAATTATCCATTATTGAATTTTTTTTTTCGACGGAAAAAAACAAATCAACACACGTGGCCTGACGATTGCGTCTAGCATGAAACAGCCTGTCGCCTCTGAGTGTTGACTTCAATATTCACTTATATATATGTATATATAATGATAGTCTGTTTTTGTTGCATGAAAAATCTCAAAACAACGACTAATTCGTGTATACGAGACGCAGAAGCGAAAATTGCGTCGCAATGACATTACACATGACAACGCGAGAGTGAAAAAAAAGTATTAAGTATGGAAGGCCGTTGGTATAACAGAAACCATTGGTTCATACCAACGGCTTCCCATACTTAATACTTCTCGTTTTCACTCTCACGTGGTCATATATATATATATATATATATATATATATATATATATATATATGTGTGTGTGTGTGTGTGTGTGTGTGTGTGTGTGTGTGTGTGTGTGCCATTACTGAGGTGACAAAGATAGATTCATAATTTTCCCAAAGGTATTAGCACGTAAGTGAATGTAATGAACTCGACTTGAATTCGAACACGGCTCTCCGATTCCTCCATCCGAGTCGCTATTACAGTTTACCGAGCATTAAACAAGGCTGCCTCTACTATTTCCATTTTTTCCCCTTTCTTCCCCTCATTCGGAAACTTCGGCGAACGCAAATGTTCTCGTCTGCCAAAGCTTTCCAAGTTTTCCAGGACAGCAGGTGACAAATAATTTATTTGCAATCACGTAAGACAAATGAAACTCTACTTAAACTGAAGCAAAAGAAATTATAAAAAAAATCCTGTTTTCGAAACCCCAAAACTTTTCAAATGAGTGTTTAACCAAGCGGAAGTACCAGTTCGTAATAATAAATGCAGCTGCCATGTTTGAAGGTGGGTGAATATTAAGTGCCATTGAAAAACAAATATATTTGAAACAGAGGTCAAGTGGCGCAGGTTGCCAAATTAAAAGGTTGAGTAGTCTCTCGCATCTGGAAAAAAGGGTTAGTGGTCGGTCCAGCTGGTTAAGAGTTAAGTGCCGTAGCACATACTGTAAAGAGTTAAGTACTATGACTCATAACGGGAAGGTATTACTAGCTTAGCTTATCTCGGAAAACGCCGGCCAACTGTTAAATAATTTCAGCGAATCGGCTTACTGATAAAAGGTTCAGTTGGTTGAATTATTTTAAAAAGATTTCAGTGGTAAACCAAATAAAAAGCTGGGTTTCATGGTTTTTATACTAATTTGTTATTTTAACGAGAAAAATAATGTATTCTTTAAATAGGTAATGCAATCTTCCAGCGACAACGCGGCCTCCGTAGCCATATTTGGTAAAGCTATGTTTATACTAAAGAGATTAGTTTCCCTGATGGGAAAAGGCGGTACAGGTTCCATTCCTGTCGAAGCCACAATATTTCTCAATATTGGCTGGTGGTCATTAATTTCACTGTTTAATAAACTAAAAAAGGGAGTAGGAAATGAAAAAATGACGTTTATTGTATGAAAGAAATAATGTCGGATAAAAAATTAACACACACGTATATATATTTTAAGACATTATGTTTATACATTCTTTTTTTATAGACACAAATATTTTAGTAAATGCTTTGTTTATAATAAACAGTATTAACGACATTTACCGACCTGAATTTCCGAGAAATTTTCATAGAAAATATGCGTCCCCCGAAAAGGAATCGAACCTGTTTCTTATACGGAACCGTAATATAGCCTGACGTGATTTACCGATTTAGCCACAGAGGAGCGTTTCGGGTAGTAAGGTCGATTTTACTGTTTTTAAACTACAATTCGATTCCGTGAAAAAAATTATGCATTATGGAATTTTTTCTTCTGTGTTGTAATGTCATAATCATGCGCGAATTAAAGCAT
>CAHIKZ030005356.1:17500-42500 GCA_903632075.3 Acanthosepion pharaonis | reverse complement strand
TAAGTAACGTAGTATTTATTTAAGTAACGTAGTATTTATTTTTCTTTTATCGCTATATAACCGTTATAGCTATTTTTTTGTTCGATCTTTGGTTATTTTTATCGTCTAACTAATATTTTGGTCATAATGGTTTGTTAATTTGTTTATTATTTACATTATTTATTTAGGTTCATTGATAATGTTTTTTATTTATTTATTCTATTTCGTCTATTCTAACGGGTGTGGTTTGGTAATTTGCTTGGGTTAATTTATTTGGCTTATTTTATTGTCATTTTGTTTATTTATTTATTATTTTTTATTTTATATATATATATATATATATATATATATATATATATATATATATATTCCTTGATTTTCGTTTCATACTGAAAGTTTTACTTTCGAAAGAGAATAGGCAAATCACGTTTGAAATTTTTTGTTGATTTTTTCCTACAATTGCTGACTCTTGACCAAGTCAATAAAAAAACATGCTTTTTTTCAAAGGAAATTTGAACGACGATGACACTTATAGCTTTAAAACGGCAATACACGGGTCGACTGAAAGGTTCATAGCTGATCAATCAGTGTTGGATTCTGTTACACGTGTATGGCTTTTAATCTACCAACCGGTGTATCTACTTACATATATATCTTGGTTAGCCTTTGAACTTTTCAGCCGACTATCCTACACACACACACACACACACACACACACATATATATATATATATATATATATATATATATATATTATTGCTTGATTTTCTTTTCGTACTGAAAGTTTTATTTTCAAAAGAGAATAGGCAAATCACGTTTGAAATTTTTTGTTGCTTTTTCCTTCGATTGCTGACTCTTGGCCAAGTCAATAAAAACAAAACGCTTTTCTTCAAAGGAAATTTGAACGACAATGATGACACTTATGGCTTTAAAGCGGTAATAAATCTTTTAAAAGTATTCATAAGTTTCTTGCCGAGATCTATAGAAGGAAGGAAGAATTTGTTTTTAGAACATAAAATGCCACTCATTCGGCGAAAGAATTCGAACAGACGGTTCTGTCGTAAGGTACGCTATTCTGTTAAAATATCATTTGTTATTGTCTCCAAGCGAATTATTTTTTTTTTTTTGTTGTTTGTTTTTTTACAGTGAGAAATTTATTTATTGAAAAAAAAGTTTGAACAAATTAACTATAAACAATTTTTTCTATCGTCTGCCAGACGCAATGGAGAAAGCATCACCTCGAACCATCGCCAGTGAGACACGCTGCAAGAGCCACTCCGTTTCGCGAGGCTCGTCCCTTAATCGAGACGCAATCGTGCCAATCCACCGAAGGAACGCCATCGAACGAGGGCCAATAACCCCTGAAGTCTCCGCTGCCACAGGAGTAAAAAAAAAAATCTATCAGCAACAGAAGAATATTTAACTATTTTTTTATTTTTTTTTTATCTCTGCATCCCGGGCGACGGACCCCGGCTCAACCGCGGACCTGATCAAATTATCCGCACGGGTCACATTCCAAATCAACGACTTCCCCATTTTAAAAGGAGGGAAAATGGTGAGGCCATTCGCCTGCTTTTCCATCACCACGGTCGAGGCCTACGGGTTCGTTTTCGGAAGGGAACCCAGCTGCATCCAAACCTCTTCTGATGATGTCGTTTATTGCTGCATAACGTGGAAAGCGGCCGGCACTACGACGACATCTGCATCTGCGACGCTCACATAATTTGAGTCCAAGGTGGATCGCGACTCCGACCTGAGTGCACTCATCATCTAGAAGGGTACCGGTCAATGCGTAGCCAAATGTAAACAAATGACGTCATGCATTATGAAATGTACAAAATCTGACAATTATTATTATTATTTTTCTTAAATTAAAGAAAATAAACTTAAATTATTAAAAGAACGTATAACGATAAAAATGTCTTAAAAAATAATTGTCGGACTTTTACCATTTCATAATGTATGACGTCATTTGTTTACATTTGGATACGCATTGAGCAGATATTAATGAATGAGAGAAAATCATGGAGAATTGTGTTTAAAAAAGTAAAATCAACTTTGCTAACCGAACGCTCCTCTTTGGCCTAATCGGTTACGGCACGTCAGGCTACATGACGGTTCCGTATAGGATACAGGTTCGATTCTTGTCAGAGGAGGCATATTTTCTCTGAAAATTTCTCGGACATTCAAGTCGGTTAAATTTGTTTATTTTAAACTGAGCATTTACTTAAATATTTATATCTATTAAAAGAACGTATAAACATAAAAAAGTTTTAAAAAAATAATATAGATAGATAGATAGATAGATAGATAGATAAAGAAAGAAAGAAAGAAAGAAAGAAAGAATTTACATCAGAAGCAGGAGACTGTCATAATATAAAATGGCTCCCACCAAAATACATCAATAAATGATTCTGGAATTTTAAGAAAATTGAGTACGGATATGAAAAAAGGAGACCGACTGGATCCTGGGGCCAATGAGAACTCCACGATACTTCTTTTAGCTATATAGTATTTACTTCACCTGGGCTACATACGGGTTTTTAATTCAGAGTTTTTCTTCTAGACTTCAAATTAAACAACACACTAGATGCATTACTGTAACCTTCACGGTCATAATTTTGATCTCGAGAATGCCATTTTAATAGAAGAAAAAAAAGAGAATATAATTTGCTTTGACGAAAATACATGGACAGTTCTATGAACTACTAATCCTCGTCGATTAACATGCAAAGAGATTTTAGTTTATCCCTTATACGATGTGGAGCACTAAAACTGTTGAGAGAAAAATCAATTAATGAACACAAAAACTGTTGATGTTAGTTAAGATCGACTTTCTATAACAATAAGACTGAAGTAAACCTGCTTTATCTTATAGAATCGTCAACGTTTGTCTACTCACCCCCGTTAAAAATAGACTCTTCTATAAGAATTAGCTTTGACCAATCAACACCACACATTGTGAAACTCGACTTGTTATTAGTCGAGACGACCCTAGAATGTGTATCCATGGTCAAAAATCTATTTTCCCGCCAGGTCGTTGGAGCCTACTTTGGTTTCCCAAAACAAATAAAAGGACGAATTCTAGTCCAATTCACCAGTCAGATCTTCATTCCTAGAGAGATGCCAAACTGACCCACACAAGTCAAAACTCTGACCAACCAGGACTTTGCCGCGCAAAATATCTGACTCAACAATCCACAAGCACACTCTATCTCTCTCAAGAACTATATCCAAACATCACTTACAATACTTTAAAAAGTGACATTTTTTTCTCACTACTTAATAAGTATTAGTAAACAAACAATCAAATTCTCCCACAACTAAAGGTACGCAACTCCTACCAATTATACAAACAAATTTACGTCCACAAACTAATAACTGAACTAGCACAAAAGGACAATTTAGTACGGAACTGGACACTTAGTTTAACTTTATGAACAAATCTGAATAGCAATTGTAAACACCTTCAAACATTCACAATAATATTCTACACAGCCAAATACATCTATTCTCATTTATCCATTAAAGTTCAACTTGTATTCTCAAATTGTATATTAATTGTACATAAATATATGTTGTTTTATTGAAATCTCATAATCGGTGTTTCTTACTCAATTGCCTTGTGATTGATTCGTTTTTGCATATCTATATTCTATATTGTTGCAGATTAATATGGTGAACATGCCCGTAAACTAACCATCTTAATATAAAAATCTTCTGATACCAAATTCAAACTCATAGCAATCCAAACAATCTAGTTATTAATCATTGATTTTTTGATTTGTTTTATCTAGCTTCTCAACCATGTGCAGGTTATTTAAAGCCGAACCATATTTAGGATTGTAAGAAAAATTCTTTTTTTTTTTTGCCAGGGAATAATTCATTAACAGCTTTTTGAGAATAACGATATTTTTTTCCAAATACAACTGATTGATTGTTGATTCATTTTCTACGACTTACCAACTCTTTGCCTTGGAAATGGCATTCATTGATGATGCCTAAAACATTGTTTAGACTTTAGGTATGTGAATTTATTTTAAGAATGTATTTTAACTCGGTCTTTCGTCGTTCTTGTTGGCATTTAAATGAAGACACTAAAAAGAGACATCTAAAAGGAGACACCAAATAAAGAGACATTTAAAAGGAAACTTTTAAAAGGAGACACCTAAGGAGACAACTAAAAGGTGACATATAAAAAGAGACATCTAAAATAAGACATCTAATAAGGAGAGTTCTAAAAGGAGACACCTAATAAGGAGACATCTAAAAGGAGACATCTAATAAGGAGACATCTAAAAGGAGACATCTAATAAGGAGACGTCTAAAAGGAGACATCTAAAAGGAGACATCTAAAAAGAGACATCTAACGTTATCAATGCTATGGTCCGGTTCCTTAAAATGTGCAACTACAGTGAAATTCGTGTTGTTCTCTTTGATTGGTTATGGGTATTTAACTGAACACGAAATTCCGAACATTTGCTGATATCTTCTGACGAGTGGACCGAATAATTACACAATAGCTCGGCTGCGAAACTCCAGATTAGAGGTGCTGAGTATAACATCAGCTAAGTGACAATTTGTTATATTAGTATTAATCCTTTCTCTTTCTCTCTCTCTCTCTCTCTTTATATATATATGTGTGTCTGTGTGTGTGTGTGCGTGCGTGTGTGTGTAGTTAGACAGCATATCTTCATTTAGACATGTTTCATTGTATAATATGAATATATTCTGTCTATTTTAATATAATCCTTTCTAGCTCTCTAATTAGCTTCTTGATGTTAAGTTGAAATTCACCAAGGAAAGAGACGTAGTTTTTGTTAACCCAAGTACTTTCGAGATCATCTTCTGGGATGAATTGCAATCGAACACACACACACACACACACATATACACACACACACACACACACACACACACACACACACACACATATATATATATATATATATATATGTTAATTTTTTATCCGAGATTATTTCTTAAAATTTATTATTTTTCAAAACAATCGTCCCAATGTAAAGGGGTTAACCAGAAATGGCAGAAAGGAAAAATATCACTAAATTTTGGTCAAATGCATTTCAAAACGTTGCTACTACACACTTAATAAATTTTGTTCAGTGTTGCTTGGTTGCTTTTGATATAGAGGGCCACGACAATTTGAAGTTTTCGTTTATTATTTTCGTATTATTATATTGGTGTTGTCAACAAGTATTTCCTGTATTGGAAAGGTGAGAAGATCCGTTTTTAAATGGATGTAATAGAATTTGTATCCAACACACACACACGCATATATATATATATATATATATATATATATATATATATATATATATATATATATATATATATACCCGAATGTAATGAGAACGAAAATAATGTAAAATCTAACGTTCACAGCATTAATTCAAAAGTGGGATCAATACCAAGAGTAGAGCAATAATTATTCATTATAATTTTTACAGACGGACGAAAGAATTTACTCACGACAAAGATGCATTTCTGTTTCGATGCGTATGCATCTCGACTGGTGAGAACCCAAAATGGTAAAAATTATAATGGTGGACTCTCCTATCGGGAACGATGAATGAGAATGGAGGGATGGTGCTTTTCTTTTTTACGCTTATGCATGCTAGCAGGGGCTATTGTGGAGAAAATCAAGGGAAAGACATATTTTATTTGTGCTTTCTTAAGTGTGGTACTAGCCCAGCCTTGCTGCGGGAGGCAAAGCCACACTGACAGATGAAATTTGTTAAACCAGGATTTTGATGGCGTCTGCTTCAGAGCTTGACGAAGCTGATCAGGTTGCTTCCATCTACTGCCTTCAAAACCCTTTAAATTAATGAAACATGTCTTACACCACTCCTTTTGGTTTGATGTTCCCAAGTTTTCAGATCAAAGTTGAGACGTTTCAAGTTGTCTTTCAATTTGTTTTTGTAGAGAAGAGTGGACGTCCAACTGAACGCTTGACGTTTGGTAGTTGTCTATACAGCACCTTTTTTGGAAACCTCTGCTCATCCATTCTCGCAATATGGCCATACCACCTAAGTTGTATCTTTGCTAGAATGGTTTCAATGCCATTTCTTTAGTATTGCACTATTCTTGACCTTGTCATCCCATTTTATATCGTATATGGCACGAAGACGGCGCATGTGAAAGACGTTAAAGATTTATGTGCTGGCTGTCCAGGCTCCAAGTTTCAGCACCATAGAGAAAGGTTGAGTGAACGACTGATCTGTAAATGTCGATCTTTACTCTAAGAGAACCCGTCTTTGATGTCCCATAACCTATGTTTAAGTTTACCGAATTCTGTGCTGACTTTGGCTATTCTGGATTGAATTTCTCTGTCCATTTTTCCATCAGAAGAGACTCTTGATCCAAGATATGTGAAGAGTTTTTAATGCCGTACCATCAATGAAGACGGAAGCATTTTTGAGAGATGGATTGCCTGATACTGGCTGGTACATTAGCCCAGTCTTCTTTATGTTGATAGTGAGTCAAAATTCTTTCGCTGTTTCAGAGAATTTATCAAGGATAATTTGAATGTCTTCTAGACTGTGTGCTAATAAAGCAGCAGCATCTGCAAAGAGAAGATCGCGTAGCAGCTGCAGACCAAGTTTCGATTGCACATTAAAACATTGGTTATTGTATAGACCTCCATTTGTTCTCGATTCAACATTGTCTCCTTCACTTAAGTAAGAGGGCGGTTTTTCAAACATAGCAGAAAAGAAAAGTGCAAAGAGAAGAGGAGCAAAAAAAACAATTATATATATATATATGTGTGTGTGTGAGTGCGTGTTTGCGTGCGTGTGTATGAAAAATCTTAAGCTGTTTTGGTGATTTTGTGATGAATTATTATCGTTTATACACACAATATGTTTATTATTCATGTCGAGTATAGCCATCGTTTTTCAAGTTTTTATCACAGAATCTTTCGACAATTTAGTCAGTTCACTGCGCTTTAATTCCGACCGACGTGTGGGATTTTAAGATAATGTTTTCGGGTGTGAAAAACAGACCCAAATAAGAGACTATGAATTTTGAATTTATTGAATCGTACGTAATCAACAACATCATGAACTGTTGGATGTTATTTTTTTTTAAAATATCTGGAGGAGGATTTCACAAAAGATTTGAAGTACCCACATTTCTGGAAATATACTTTTCCTTTTATTCTTTTTCTTTTTTTTTTAAAAAAAAAAAAAATTCACCCCAAACAAAGCGAGAATGCTACTAGAACGTAAACGGTTACATGGAGTGAAAGTGAATGAGAATAAGAAAACTGAAAACGAAAAAAAAGGTAACAAGATGTAGGAAGACAAAAGATTGACATTGCATTTAAATTTTTGAAGGTTTTAGTTATCAGGGAAGCAAGAAATTGGAAGGGAGCTCCAAGAGTGGGAAGTTTGAGGAAAGACAGTGTTACAGTAGGAGTTTCGGTTTAGCTATTTTAACAGTAAAATGGTGGGACCTAGTTGCCAGCCCAGTAGATCGCTTAAATTCATGTGGCCAGGGCACCTAAGTAAAAAGCTCACTAGACCAGTTGTCATGAAAATATTTGTAGAAAAGACAGAGAGAAGCCACATCACGTCGGTGAGAAAATGGATGAGTGTCGAGATACAAAGTCAGGATCGATTACATTACAGACCCTTCTTTAGATTTTGAGAATAATTTCGAGATATATAACAGGAGCACCTAACCAGATATGGCAGCAATATTCAATGCATGGATGAATGGTAGATTTATAAATGTGCAAGATGGATTCTGATGAGAAAAACTTTGGCGGTGGGAAAGTAAAGTCGTGATTCTAGGTGAGGACCAATAACATTATATTCTTTGGATTTTGTTGAGAATCTCAAGATATATAACAGGAGCACCCGACCAGATATGGCAGCAATATTCAATGTACGGATGAATGGTAGATTTATAAATGTACAAGATGGATTCTGATGAGGAAAACTTTGGCGGTGAGAAAGTAAAGTCGTGATTCTAGGTGAGGACCAATAACATTACATTCTTTGGATTTTGTTGAGAATCTCAAGATATATAACAGGAGCACCCGACCCGATATGGCAGCAATATTCAATGCACGGATGAATGGTAGATTTATAAATGTACAAGATGGATTCTGATGAGGAAAACTTTGGCGGTGGGAAAGTAAAGTCGTGATTCTAGGTGAGGACCAATAACATTACATTCTTTGGATTTTGTTGAGAATCTCAAGATATATAACAGGAGCACCCGACCAGATATGGCAGCAATATTCAATGCACGGATGAATGGTAAATTTATAAATGTATAAGATGGATTCTGATGAGGAAAACTTTGTCGGTGGGAAAGTAATGTCGTGATTCTAGGTGAGGACCAATAACATTACATTCTTTGGATTTTGTTGAGAATCTCAAGATATATAACAGGAGCACCCGACCAGATATGGCAGCAATATTCAATGCACGGATGAATGGTAGATTTATAAATGTACAAGATGGATTCTGATGAGGAAAACTTTGGCGGTGGGAAAGTAAAGTCGTGATTCTAGGTGAGGACCAATAACATTACATTCTTTGGATTTTGTTGAGAATCTCAAGATATATAACAGGAGCACCAGACCAGATATGGCAGCAATATTCAATGAATGGACGAATGGTAAATTTATACAAGTACATAATGGATTGTGATGAGAAAAACTTTTTCAGTGGGAAAGTCATTCTTGGTGATTCTAGGTGAGGACCAATAGCATTACATTCTTTGGATTTTGATGAGAATCTTAAGATATATATATATATATATATATATATATATATATATATATATATATATATATATATATATATATATATAATATAATATAAAAGGCTCAACACTAATATTCTATGTTTATAATTTATTATTGGAATCGTAATCACGATCCAATTCATCACACCTACAAATTCAAAAAGAAATCAGAAAATATAACTCCGGGTATAAAAAACAAAATTTTAGTGAGAGTGTATGTGCGGGAGTGGGAAACAAGTGTGAGAGGGAAATGTATGAAAGCTGTAGAGAGAGGGTGTAACAGAAGAAAGAAGAACAGGAAGGCCTAAAGGTGAAGGTGGGGATTCAAATTTAAAGGAGTGGAGTTTTAAAGAGAGGTGTTAAATAACGGTTGAAATGAGTGAGATACAGATAAATATGAAATTATTTTTCGATGCATAATTCACTACCGATTCGCTGAAAAAAAAAACAGGCACCGGAAACGTGTGGATACATTTGTGGTCACATTACGCACAATAAAAAACGATATGATCTAAACTTGAAATCCAGATGAGAGAGTAGAAAAAAGGGTGGCGCAAACTAAAAACGAAGGCATTTATAAGAGAACCGATGTGTAATCAAGAAAATTTGAGAAAGCAATTAATATCACCTACAGGCTACAAATTTAACATAAACGTATAAAAATTAAAGAATATTTAATCTAGTAAGGACCTACTATTTATATGCCCCAAAAACACATACGTAGATACACACATACACAACAACATATCTATATCTACTTGCACATACATACATATACGTGCACACACATATATATATATATATATAAATACACATACACTCATGCATACATATACACATACACACATATGCACATAGACATACACATATATGCACATAAACACATATACATAAAACCTTACACACATCCATACATATACATACACACACTCATCTAAAAAAATATACAACGTATCTATCTATCTATCTATCTATCTATATATATATATATATATATATATATATATATAAAGTAAAAGGTAAAATGTAAAAAAAACACCCATCAATCCATCCATGCATTTAACATATAAAAATAGATGGATAGAATAAAACTAATTTGTACTTAAAAAAAACTACTGAGGATGAAAACGTTAACAATATTAAAAACCCACGGAGTTATT
Source organism: Acanthosepion pharaonis (assembly GCA_903632075.3). Taxonomy (NCBI): domain Eukaryota; kingdom Metazoa; phylum Mollusca; class Cephalopoda; order Sepiida; family Sepiidae; genus Acanthosepion; species Acanthosepion pharaonis. The sequence continues at coordinate 32,586 of CAHIKZ030005356.1, read as the reverse complement.
AACATGTATATACCTTTTAAGTCTACATATATACCTAGGTCTATAAAAATATCAGAAAACTATCAGATTTTGTATATCAGTTACTTAGGAAAACTTCTTACCTACATACCCACATACACATATACCAACACATGAATAAAGTTTGCTAACACAAATTCAATAATCAAAAAATATATAGAGCACCACATAAACACAGACAACGATATATATAGGTAATCATAAGTGTCATTCCATTTAAATGTCATGTCCGATGTTAGTGATCCAAGATGGAAGTGTTATAGGTAACAACACGTTATAAAACCATGTTTATGTTTTAAAGCGTTTTCTATGTCTACATTTGGAAATGATCTCACTACGAAGATTCAGCAACTCATCTAGATTTTTATCTTTAATATTAAATTTTTTTCCACAATGCATAGATCACACCGATCGTGGAAGTTATTAGGGGTTCTGACTCTTGATAAGAATCTCCATTCTAAATCCGGGGTTAGTCCCTTATCCACCAGATCCCAGTGTTTGAATAAGGAAGTTTGATTTTTAAGGTATCGAGAGCGTCTATGGTTGTATAGACGTTGCTTCCAATTCCCAGCTGATATACCTATGTATCTTTTTTTTCTGGTTGATATATTCTCCGGGGAAGATTGTAGGTTCATATATTACATTCTCATACATACATGAGCAGCAGACCAGATATAGCAGCAATATTCAATGCCCAGACGGATGGTCTATTTATAGATATAAATAATGTACATAATACCTCATCTCAGAAATATACACAGATACTTATGGCACGATGTAGGGAGGAAATAAAGAGAGAAAATACTGAGACTATGAGGGATAGATAAATACTGACGCGTCACTTGAAGAAATTAAAATTTTAGTGTTTGAGGGAGCAACAACTCAGATGTATGTTCTACAAAGTATCAGCTCTTAGAAAAAATTTGAGTGGAACTTCCTCTTTACAAATGGAAAACGGAGGGAATGAGTGTGATTCGACTACGTAGAAGGAGTATGTTGAACTGTCTGAACTGGTGGAATTAAACAACGGAGCTTGTCTGAACATTTACCATGGAAATAGCGATCGAGTCGCGAAAGTTGCGTTTGTGAGAAACAGGCTGTCGAAGGGAAAACAAATCGTCCCCCACGGGGCCGTATACACGGCCTTGAACTCTATCAAACCTGGAAAGTGAAGATTGGTTAGCTCCAGACCATATATGATAGCAATATTCCATTTCTCGTTTTTTGTTTGTTATTTATTTGTTTTTTACGGCTCTGCAGGTTATTTAAAAATAGAAAATATTTTTAGATTATAGGATAATACTGATTACCTTTAGCACGAGTGGCTACCGGGCGTTGTACAAAGTGAACATCATGGCCGCAAAAAAAAAGCCAGAAAAGTGATTGATTGATTTTCTTTTTTACACAGCTTGTCAAACCTTTTGAAGATTATTTAAAGCCAGAAATATTCTTTTCAGATTGCAAGCGTTTATTTTAGATAATAAAGATTTACTGATATTTATCCTAATTAACTCATAGCTGAAGGGAAGAGATGAATTCATACTTAACCAAAGGGTATTTGCGTCCAAAGTGAATATAAAAAATACGACTGGAATTAGAACACGGCTCTCCAATTTTTAATTTCGAACTGTTATCCATTATACCACCCGTATGTCCAAACCTGCAGTACTTGATATTCCCAAACCCATTTAGGCACTGACCAGGCTTCACGTTACTTAACTTAACGAGAATTGGTGTATCAGTGTGATATGGCTGTAAGCCCACTCTCAGTCTAATTTAACTCTTGTAAAGATAAAGCAGGGCAGAAGGTGCCTGGTACTTCATAGAGCGAAAGAATAAGGCGACCATTTTTCCTGTATCTTCAGTGATGGATCGTCTGGATGAGTGAACTTCAGACAATAAATCTTCAAAATATGGTGTCCCATTGAGAGGGCAATCGTTCATTATGACTGAAGGAAATTCAGGGACTGAATGACGAAATGTTACTAGCTTGGTTTGGTGTTACTAGTTTGGTTTGATAAAACGTTACTAGGTTGGTTTCATGAAACGTTACTAGTTTGGTTTGGTGAAACGTTACAACTTTGGTTTGATGAAACGTTACTAGGTTGGTTTGGTGAAACGTTACTAGTTTTGTTACATGAAACGTTACTATTTTGGTTACATGAAAGTTACTAGCTTGGTTTCATGAAACGTTACTAGTTTCGTTTCATGAAACGTTACTAGCTTGGTTTGAGGAAACATTACTACCTCGATTTCATGAAAGTTACTAGTTTGGTTTGATGAAACGTTACGAGTTTGGTTAGATGAAACATTACTAGTTTGGTTTAATGAAACGTTACTCGCTTGGTTTGATGGAAACGTTGCTAGCTTGGTTTGATGAAACGTTACTAGCTTGGTTTGATTGAACGTTACTGGCTTGGTTTGATGACATGTTATTAGATTGGTTTGATGAAATATTAGTATTTTAAGTTATTAGCCCGTCCCCCCACACACACACATTAATCAATAAACTGTCAGTTTCCGAACATCTTCGTTTTTTTGGAGGCACATCAATAAACTATGTGATTTATTGTATATATGTTTACTGACAAACTTAGTATCGTCCTAGACAGATCGTTCATAAAAAGCAGACAGTGGGAAGGACCGAGGAGAGAGCATTGGATAATGCGTTAATCTCATATGATTCTTAAACTGAGATTTACTCCTGAACTATGATATTTTTCTTAGGATTTATGTTAAATATCTTCGAGAAGTTAGCGTTTATGGACCCTAGGATCTATTGCTCATGATAAAAATTTAAACACTATTTTGTTTTACTTCTTGGTTTTCCAGTGATCGGAAAAATGATAGCAGATAAGTTATGGAAAAAGGTGTCATAACTTCGGTTTGTGGTTCTGATATTTTTAGCTAGATATCTGTATGGTCAAGCAAAAAGGTTGAGGTAAACTTAGAGATACAAAGTGAGGTTTGTGTTTAAACTTTATAGTTTAATTGTAAATCGAACCGCTCGCTAAAATCTTAAAAAAACAATAATTTTCAATAGTAAAATGCTAAGATCATGCTCGAGGTCCAATGAGTCCCCCAGAAAAAAATTGGTGGCTGTAACGCTTTGTCGGTCGTACTAGCATTGTTCAATAACAGACGGTAAGAAAAAGACATTGGCTTCATTCTAGGAAGATGCTCTAAAATATTTTGGAAATTCTAAGATGAACTTTCATCATTAAGCAGAATATTTTATCTTTCTTGAGCAAGGCTGAGTAATGGATAGCGGCTCTGATTGAGAAATCGGAGAGCCGAGTTCGAATTCCAGTCAGATCCATTACATTCACTTACGTGCTAATACCCTTGGTAAAGTTATGAATCCTCTTCTCCTCCTCCCAGACATGGGTAAATAGCAGGACAAATTGGGTTCTATAGCCTTGGGTGGAGACCAGTCTAGGAAAAGGAAAACTCTGAATTCAAAACCAGCATGGAGATGGTTGGGCTCCATCAGGCTATCCTGCCCAAGAAACACCACTTATACTATGGCTGCAGTACACATGGTGCCCCTACATCCCTATGGGTCATGGGATAATAATAATAATAATAATATCTCATTTTAGAATCAAATGTTATTCCCGAATTAATATATTTAAAAAAAGTGTTCAAATCAGTCAAAATAAGAACCCTGAACATCTATATATTTCTACCGTCGTGTTACAAAGTTTTCTATGCCTTTACAATAAAACTCTAAAGATTTGAACGCCTAGAAATCTTTGAATACAATCTCTGCATCTTCTTTTCAACGGGATGTCTTTTAGCTTAAACAATTGTCAAGATCTTGAAAAAGTGGTAATCAGTGGACGAAAGATGAGGGGATTATGGTGAATGCGGTAAAGACGGTGAGCCCTGTAGAGTCATCCTGGTAACATGTGGCCGAGCATTTGTCAGGATGCAGAATTGGAAATCCTCGATTAACCAGCGCCGGTTGCATTTTGCGTTACTGAATATGCATTTCATCCAGTTGCTGTCAGCAAACTTTGGCAGTGATTCTCTGGTGAGATTCCAGAAATCTGTAATGGATAACACCAATAGCACCCAATCAGACAATTACCATAATTTTATGTTGTTGCCATTTCAGTTTTGGGGAATGTCTTGATCCTTCGTCATGATCAAACCATTGATCTGATCATTTCTAATATCAAAAAGATTCGATTTCTCATCACGTCACAATTCGATCAAGAAATGGAACTAATGTAATGGAATAACCTGTCATCTCCATGAGTAACTACTCTATAGGTAGTAACTTCCTATAAGTAGCGGTAAGTCAACGGACTACAGAGACTAGCTGGGATCTGTTCCAGCTAAACAGTCGAACTCTCTGCCTTCGGACAGAGAGGAACCCGGACTGCTCCTGAACACGTTTATACGGGTTCAAAAGTGAATATTTTTGTCCAAGCCTACGGGCACGAAGAACCCACGTTAAACCGGCCTTGTGCCACATGCAATCCTCGGGGGTGGGGGTAGCTAAATATACTAGCTGGGATCTGTTACTCAGCTCTTAGCTGTTGCCGAAATCTCTGCTTCCGGGCAGAGAGGAACCCGGACGAGGCTATGCCGAAGGGCAGAGTCTCGTCCGGGGAGGTAGATAGACCCGAACCCGTTTATGCGGGGTTTACGGGGAAATTTTGTCCGAGCCTACGGTCTAGGATTGCCCCACATTAAATCCGGCGTTTTGCCACATCCTACCTCGTGGAGAGGCTGATAAATATCGTCTAGCTTGGATCTGTTGAGTACGACTCAGACTTACGCAAGAACTACCGATGTTCCAATAGTAGCGCTCGCTACTGGACTGACTTGCGACGATTGTGCGTATAACTGTTACCTTATTTCTTATTGTACTGGTTTTTACAATAAACCTTTCCTTATTTTATCCACTGTGTTTGTCAAGCATATATTCCTATTAGCACGGAATATAACGGGACCTTTCGAATTTCGCAGATGCAGCATCGAACACACTTCAAAACTTCGAACTCTTTGACATTTCCTTTGGAATCCATTTATCAAGTTTCTTCACCTTACCAATTCTCTTGAGTTGGTACTATATTCTTTAAAAGCTGACACCCATTATCTAAGACATTACTCTGGCATTTTGATGTTGGCTTTGTTCGATTTCTGTTTCCAGATGTTGATCGTCAATTGCAGATGAACGTCCTCTACTACCGTGATCATAAAGACTCGTATCCCTACTGCGGAACTTCAGAAACCAGTTCCGTACTCTCGGACCTTGTGAATCCTTCACCCGATCCTCTGTTAATGTTGGCAGAAGTTTGACAAGCATTATGACTAAGCTTGAACTCAAGAAAAAAAAGTAAACGCATCTCTTCTTTTTTTATGTTGAAGATGGGCGGTATATAATATTCTAAGTCAAATTCTGAAAGAGATTTATATAAGACGACATTATAATCATTATGAACGGTTAATATATTTCTGTGTAACTATTATGATAATATATTAGAATGTAATTCTTTTTAAGTATTCCAATCCAAGCAAGGCGAAAAGCCACTAGCACGCAAGGGGTTACAGAGAGTTGGATCGAGAACAAGTAGGAGTGATAGAGGAAAGGATGAAGACAAGGTTAGGGGATAGATCAAGGCATCTGGAGACGTCGATTGACATTACATTTGAATAGTTGGAGATTATAGTTATCAGGGAAACAAGAAATGGGGAGGGAGTTCCACAGGCGAGAAGTGCGAGGCATGAAGCTATTGAAGTAGAAGAGACGGCTACATTTAACAGTTTCGACAGTGAAAGGGTGAGAGCGAGATGCCAGCCTAGTAGAACGCTTAAATTCATGAAGTCTGAGAACCAGCGAAAGCAACTCATCGGAGCAGTTACCATGAAAGTATTTGTAAAAAAGACAGAGGAAGGCAACGGCACATCTGTGAGAGAGTGACTGCAAACGAGATGCCAGATCAGGGCCAATTACATTGCATATCTGTCTCTGGATTTTATCAAGAAACTTGCGACAAACAAAAAGGATTAAATAGTTTATTCTAAAATCGGACATGATTTCCCGAACAATATATATATATATATATATATATATATATATATATTCGTTTTTCTCTTTGTCATGTCTGTAATATGATGATCAGTTCGGCTCCGTCAAATTACCGTAATCATAAGTGTATTATATATTCATATGGATCTGGAGTGTCATAATTGCATGTACACTAAATTCAAGATGAGGAATTGATACATACTAAGCAATTCTGAGACCTCGGTGTATCGATCCGTTTAGTTTAGAAGATAAGGAAATTGAACATAAGATAGATTGCACTCGAGGTAGTTTTCTACAATACCACACGTTGCTGCAAGATCCAAATTTTAACCTGAGAACTGGAATCCTGTTCTTAAATAGCCTCATCACTAGTAGACCTTTATATAGATGCAAGGTGTCCAATTCGCTCAGAAATGTCAGCGATATGTAAGCCTTTTTTCAGATCAGTGATTTAAAATGGTATCAAGCAGCTAGACCTTAAAGAAGATAGTCCCTCATCAGTCTTATCGACTGTTGCTTCAAAATCACAACGGGATTTGCCAAATAACAAACACTACATCACTTGAGAACTTTCAACTGCAGCAACGACTAAAATGGATAGCAAATGTATCTCAGAAAGAAAATAATAACATAATAAAAATGTTGACGTTCCACACAACCTTAAACAAAAGGTTAGGAAGGAAATTCCCATCGATATCATAAAAGCGAAAACAGTTAATAAACGAGACAATCTTATTTTTTTCTGAAAAACAGTTTTAAGAGAAAGATTTCTTAAATTTCAACAAACAGTAACGCTAACTGTTTGATCAATGAATGCCTAATGTTTCCTGGATGGAGACGGTTAATCTCTCTCCATTACGTTTGCCATTTATACGATTCGTATCGGTTTAAAATAGAATTAATTTAGATTATATTGGGACCATAATCTGAAATCACATCTTCAATGATAGATTCCTCTATTGGTACCAAAATTCTTTAATCGGAACTTTCTTGCAGGGGGCAAGAATTGGCTGGTCAACTTTAACGCCTCAAAAACTAAACTACTCTCTATTAATCACCATAGAGATCCTTCCCTGCCCCCCCTTTAGAATGTCTCATAGTCAACTTCTTGAGAGCAACTCCCTGCGTCTGATCGGTCTCACGTTGACTGCTGACCTGAGATGGAACAAATACATTGAGTCAATTGCTTCTTCCACCGCGAGGAAAGTTGGCTCTCTGTGTCGCGCCAGGAAATTTTTCTCCCCGGAATCGATACTTCAAATACACAAATCAGCCATTCGCCCTTGCATGGAGTATTGCTGCCATATATGGTCTGGGGCACCTTCTGTTTAGCTTGGAGTTCTTGACAAGATCCAGAAACGGATATGTAATCTAATTGGCCCTGATCTGGCGTCTCGTCTACAGTCACTCTCTCACAGACGCGCCGTCGCCTCTCTCTGTCTTTTCTACAAATACTTTCATGGTAATTGCTCCGATGAGCTGCTTTCACTGATTCCCAGACTCCATGAATTCAAGCGCCTTACGAGGCTGGCATCCCGCTCACACCCTTACACTATAGAAACTTTTAAATATAGCCGTCTCTTCTACTCCAATAGCTTCATACCTCGCACCTCTCGCCAGTGGAACACCCTTCCCAATTACTGTTTCCCTGAAAGCTATAATCTCCAATTATTCAAATGTAATGTCAATCAACATTACCAGTTACCTTGATCTATCCACTATCCTTCTCCTCATCCTTTCTTCTATCACTGCTATCTGCTCTCGCTCCAAATCTTCTGCAACCCCCTGCATCCTAGTGGCTTCATGCCTTGCTCGGGGATTATTATTAATATATAGTGACCTTGAAATCTCCATGACCGTGGCCTTGTACCAGGCTATAAAAAGCTTGGTAAATATTCGTAAAATTAATGATAACCTAGTTTTAACTACAGCGTGATTGAAAACCCTATTTTATATATGATGGACTCTCCCGTCTAACGATAATATTTACAAGACGGGAGAGTCCATCAGACATAAAATAAAGAGCCACTTTTCAATCACCCTGGAGTCGAATAGACTGTTCTAATATACAATAGGTTCGAGTCTTGCACCATGGCCCGTAATGAAGCACTCAACTGCGGTGGCATTGTGTAGGGCTCACCCAATTTTAGTGAATATCTACAGGGGGATTGAAAAGTAACTCCCTATTTTATGCATGATGGACTCTCCCATCTTGTAAAAATTAGTTAGATAGGAGAGTCCATCATATATGAACTAGGGATTTACTTTCCGATCACCCTGTACATTAGCAATGGCGGTGCCTCAGTGGCGTGAGGTTCTTGGCGGTTTTCGATAATTTGGCAATAAAATATTTTTTAAACTTAAACGCATTTTGGCTGGCCAATTTATTGAGATGGCGAAACGAATTAATAGGTTTACTTAACAATAAAAAAATGTTAAGAAATCCTTGAACTCCTGTTCAAGTTGCATTATTTTTAAAGCGAAGTTTTCGTTTCTATGCGAAAACAGAATACTTGAACTGGATTATAATCCTCTCCACGGCATTCGCCCCCCCCACCCCCGACCCAAGAGTGTTTCTTGACCCTCTATTTCCAGCGCGACGATGGGTGTGGAGAAATGGCTTCGACTGTGCATTAATTAATGAACGATTAATTTCCTGTCAAAAAATGGCAAAATATGCAACGGAACTAAATTGAAACTTACCGAAAAAATGCTTCACCCTCTCAAGGACAGAGGGAGATGCTGCGTGTTATGAAGTCACAGTGATTGATTTGTTTGTTTAACAGCATATCAACACCTCATGGGTCATTTAATGCCGAAATATAATTTTCTTGACAGATTTGAAGAAATGAAAATATGATATACGTTTGTATATATATATATATATATATATATATATATATATATATATATATATATATATATATATATATATTAGTATTAGTATTTTTTAAAATATGTTTCATCACGACTCAGAAATTAATATGATTAAAAAAAAGATAATTATAATTTTAAGCTCTACTTCTGTATGGAGCACGGTTTTATAAAAACAAATACTAAAGAACTTTGGATTATTCATCTGGTTCTTCTTTCTTATTACATCAGTACACACACACGTATATATATATATATATATATATATATATATATGTATGTATATATATGTATATATGTGTGTGTGTGTGTGTGTGTGTAAAATTCATACAGAATCGTTAAAATATTCATTATATATATATATATATATATATATATATATATATATATATATATATATATCGCTACAGTTTCAAAATGAACTTTGGATAATTTTTTTCGGAATTTCCTCTATATCTGAGAAATATTATTCGTAATTTTGAAAAATCGATCAACGATATTAATAAGGCATGTATATACAATATATATATATATATATTAACAAGGCATGTATATACATATATATATATATATATATATATATATATATATATATATATATATATATATATATATATATTATATTTTATATTTATTGCTTAGGGTAAATTATAATGATTTGTGTATAATGATTTCATAAGGTTATGGTGAGCTTAGTTAACAAATCATTATGAACAATATATTCCCGCGTCCTGGGTAAGACGATAAACTACGTCCAACAGCAAGGTGTCTGATCAGGAGGGTTTGAGGGGCGTGGAACCACCTCTTAATTGCTGGTGTTCCCAGGTCCACCCTGACCCGGTTTGGTAGCACCTGTTGGCGTCTCAGCTATGGCCGAGTAGTTAATCCCTAAACTGGGGTCAAAGCACTATATATAGGTTTTAATACCAGCAAGAAATTTTTGTAAAAATTATCACCAGCAATACATTTTTGAAGCAAAAAATATTACCAGCAATACATATTTGAAGAAAAAAAATATTACCAGCAATACATATTTGAAGAAAAAAAATATTACCAGCAATACATATTTGAGGAAAAAAATATTACCAGCAATACATTTTTGAAGGAAAAAATATTACCAGCAATACATTTTAAAGAAAAAAATATTACCAGTAATACATATTTGAAGAAAATAATATTACCAGCAATACATATTTGAGGAAAAAAAATATTACCAGCAATACATATTTGAAGAAAAAAATTACCAGCAATATTTTGAAGAAAAAATATTACCATTTGAATATTTGAAAAAAAAATATTACCAGCAATACATATTTGAGGAAAAAAATATTACCAGCAATACATTTTTGAAGGAAAAAATATTACCAGCAATACATATTTGAAGAAAAAAAATATTACCAGCAGTACATTTTTGAAGAAAAAAAATATAACCAGCAATACATTTTTGGAAAAATATATAAGTAGGAATATATTTTTGAAAAATATATTACCAGCAATAAAAATCTTATCGGTATTAAATAACCTCTTGAGTTTGATATGCCATGAAACAAAAGAAACAAACCAAATAAATATGCCGGTTAGAAAATGTCTCAACATGTTAAGAAACCACGTCAAGAAATCCAAAGAAAAACTTTTATTACAATCTATTCTTATAAATTTTTTTTTATTTTTATTTTGTTTTTGTAATGGCACATCTATTCCTTATGGGTCATTTAATGCCGAAGTTTCATTCTCTGAGGTGCTTTAAAGTAATAAAAATATATTCTTTATTCTGTTTTCAGAAATTAATACATGGTAGACGATACCCAGATGATACCCTCCAGTGAAGAGAGAATTACTAAAGGCGCTGATATGTGTGTTTTATGTTGTAGTTTTGTTGAAGTTATATTTTGGAATACAGTTTGATTTCTTTATTTCCGGCTATTATATGGCTTAATGTCATGAAAGAGTTCCTTCACTTTGCTTGTTTACTTGATTTTGTTTAGTAGCATATTAACCTCTAGGGGTTATGTAATGCCGAAATCTAAATATTTTGAACACAATTTTATGGCTTCAACTAAATATATTTTAGACGCAATTGTATGTCTTCAACTACAGATAAAATTTATTGTTGGTTATTTTGTTTAGCGTATTATCAATTTCTCTGTGGGTTATTTAATGCCGAAATCTAAATATTTTGAAGAAAATTTTTAAGGCTTCAATTAAATATATTTTAAGCGCAATTGTGTCTTCAATTACAGATAAAGTGTATCATTGTTCATTTTGCTATAAAATCTATTGTTGGTCATTTTGGTTTAAAAATGTATTTTTGGCAATTTCACTATAAATATCTATTGTTGGTAATCTAACTTATTATAAAACGCAGGTTTTGTGTGTGTGTGTCTGTAACGTTTATATGTTGGATCGAATTTCCTACATTTTTAGCCGATTTCAACAAAACTTCACAGGACTACATAAAATTACCTTTTGGTGGTTCTAACGGCGCCGAAAATGGGAAAAAAAACAGCTGTTTTTTAAGAAAATCAATTTGAAAACACGATTAAGACACATCGTGAGAATGAAAGGGGGAGAACTCACCCATGAAAATGTAAACAAAAGAGCATAGCATGAGGAAAAAGACGCCGAACTTGACAAAAACAAAATTTTATCGTCTAATGTTCATATTATTATTAAAGAGGAAAGATCAAAGTATTTTTGGGGTATTTTTTTACATTTTTTAATCGTTCCTAGCACGTCTGAAATTTTCGTTAAAAATATTGTTTTTTTTTTTTGGTAAAAAAAAGGACAGATAATCATTTTCAATCATTTTTTTCGATTTGATAAAAAAGATTAAAATCTTACTTTGATATTCTTTTAAAAGTCAATTATCATTTTTTCAAAACTGATTTTTAATAAAAACAGATATTATACTGTTTATTTAAAATATTTTGAACCAAGCTTAACTTAGCTTCTGCGCCGAAAAAATGTAATTTGAAAATAAAACAAAGCAGGTCATAATCTTTCGCGTCGCTTGACGATTGACGAAAGGCACATTCATGACTTTTAGATAACTTACGGGAGGGTAATTCTTTCTACGGATGGAAGGAAGTGAAATTATTTAAGTGAACAAATTATTTACCTCGTTACTTTTAAGGAAAACTTTTATCGCTCTATTTTTTATTTTTTTTTATTTTTTTTGTACTTAGCTTTCATTTTTACGTTTACGATGCTTTATGGAAAATATAAAGAAATTAAGAAATAAGACTGTTAATAGTGAGATTAAATTTCATAAGAAAAAGGTATCTAATTAATTTAGGTACCTTTCTTATGAAATTTTATCAGAAGTGTACATAAAATACTATAATTTTATGTACATTTATTACATTTTACTGTGTTATTTGTATTTCCATTCATTTTATTATTAATTTTTATATTTAATTTATGGAAAAATGTCATAACTGAGATTAATATAAAAATAAGATCATATAAATTAAAGTTTAGCAGTAGTTAAATTTCATAAGATGATACTGTTGTAGCCTTCTCAGTTGAAATTGAAAACTCAAATTAACTTCTCCATACGTGTTTCGCAAAAGTAAAGGGCTTAACAGCGGAGAACAATGCTGAACTCAAATAATGCAACTAAATTGTATTCTGGTTGGTCTTCCGTACTTGATAATTACTGTCCGACTATAAACACAAAAATTACATTTCTTAATTACCATGGCTAATCTGATTGGTCCAAATTATACAATTTTCAAAGCACTAGACAATGACAATCTCACACGGACATTTTGAAAGGTTGATGTTGCATTTAACTAATGTTAAAATATTTTTTAAAATTCAATTTAAACATTTTTAAAAAATCTTTTTTTAAAATTAAAGAAATAAGAAATAATTATATTAAAAAATTCAATTTTCATTGAAAAATTTTTTGCTTTCAGAAAATATTGTCCATATTCATAAAAACAAATTAAAACAAATAAAAGCATTTGAAACTAAATAATATATTTGTTTTATTGAGTTTTGTATGTTACAATTCACAGCAGATTTTCAGGTACGTTGGCCAAAAAAAAAAAAAAAAAAAAAAAATCATGATTTGCATTCTTCAAAGCCTTGTGCTTTTAACTATTGTAATCACTAAAACCGATGGTCTCGAATTTCTAGAGTTTTTCATAAAATTAGTTATGGGGTGTTAATAAATATAAAAAAATATTTCTGCCATGACTTTAATAAAAAACAAAAACATATTTATAATAATTTCGATCATCTGTGAATAGTTTCTGAAAGTTTCATTAACATCTGACAATTATTTTTATTTTTGCAAGATTTTCCAAATTAATATGTGTAAATACAAAAAAAAACGCGCTAAAAATTATCTATGTTATTTACTACCCCTTGTTGCGACAAAGAGAAACAAGGTTTTTAAATCAAAATTTAGAATATTCTAAAAAGATGGAAAAATTTTTAAAATAATTAAAAAAATTTAGTCTATCGTCTTCATAAAAAACATAAGCATTTTGACGATAAAATGTTGTTTTCATAAACTTTAGCGTCTTTTTTTTCATCAGACTATGCTCTATGTTTTAGCGATTCCGTGGAGTGACTTAGGTTAAAAAACCCAGTTTGTGTGTGTGTGTGTGTGTGTGTGTGTGTGTGTGTGTGTGTGTTCATTTATATATGGGATCGGATTTCTTACATTTTTCAGCCGATAAAACAAACATCCACTTTTTTTTTTTTTTTGCAGTAGTTTCCTTTTTTCTTTTTACTTTTTTCTTTATTTTTACATTCAGAATGCTTTAAAAATTCCATTTACAAGACAATTGTTTATAATAAAATTCTGTTCACCAATCGATAGATTCATAACGATTGTAAACAATGTTTTTGTTTGAGTTTGGGTTTGACCAATTCGTAAAAAAAAAAACTAAAAACTAATTAAGACATGCGTGTCCGTCAACCTTAAACAATAATCTTTGTCAATTTTATTTTTCAGTCTTTATGATGGTGGATACTTGATCTATCTCTTACTGTTACATCCCCGGGCAACGCCGGGCTCTACTGCTAGTTCTACTATAAAATTGTATTGTTGGTCATTTCTCTTTAAAATTGTATTGGTGATCATTGTTCTATAAATAGGTACTGTTGGTCATTTTACAATCTAAAAATGTATTGTTGATCACTCTGCAATATACAGCCATTCTTAACCGTCATTCTTAAACCGATATTCTTAAATTGTCACTTTTATGTATATATATATATATATATATATATATATATATATATATATATATATATATATATATATATATATACGTGTCTGTGCGTTGGTGCGTGTTTGTATGTGTGTAAGAAAGAGAGAACAATTACTAATATGAAAAGGATATTATATACGGATTCAAATATCTAAATCAATAAAGAAAAATAAAAGAAACAAAAAAAGAAAGAAAGAAACAAAGTAGAGATATTAAGAAATAAAATGGTGGTTATACTAAGAAAGAAAGAAAGAAAGAAAGAAAGAAGATATTTGAGGTATCAAATAAAAACGTGTTGATATTAAGATTTATTTATTTTTTATTTTGAGATATAATGAAATAAAAACGTTGTGATATTAAAAAAGAAAAAAAGAAAGGAAAGAAGATATTTGAGATATTATAAACGATAATAAGAAGAATTTCTTTCTTTCTTAAATCAACGTTTATATTTATATATTGAATAAATATTCAATAAAGAAAGAATATTTATAAATAAATTTATAAAGAAAGAAAGAAAGATGTTTGAGATAATAAGAAATAAAAACGTGGTTATATTAAGGAAGAAAAAAGGATTTTGACGATTTTCAGAAAGATTGAACAGATATTAAGAATTGAATACAAAAGAAAAAAATCCATGTTGAGACATCAATAGATAAATCGATGACGATATTAAGAAAGAAAAAAAAGAGAAAAAGAAAGAAAGAAAGAATGAAGAATGAAATAGAAAGAAGGAAATACCTGACACCTTCTGTCATGCTTCTTTCCTAACAAGAATTAAATTAGACACCCTAATGTCTCGGTTTTACGATGATACACCGATTCCCGTACGGTCAAGGAAGTTAAGCAACGTCGAGCCTAGATCGGTAGCCACTTAGAAATACCACGTGCTGTAAGCTTGGGTGTGCGGGCGGTATAATTTATAA
>CAHIKZ030005356.1:0-12500 GCA_903632075.3 Acanthosepion pharaonis | reverse complement strand
GTTTTTGCGTGCATGTTGTGTGCGTGAGTGTGTATCCAATTTGAGTTTGAATATAAATATTTCAATGAGTTTTCAGTGCATTGACCTTTCATAAGCCATCATCAAACAGTTTATGGCTTATTGAGGTTGCCTGTAGGCATGCATTGTATTTCTTTCATGGTTAAAAAAAACTCAAAGTAGTCACTTTTATACTTTTCAATAAGAATGTCTCTTTGAATGTAACTGAGATATTGATACAAATTATTAATCCTTACGCCCCTTCTTTAAACAATTGCTCTAGCCGTTACCATAGTAATTTTAATTTTAATAATGAATATGCTTATAAAACACGTAAATTTCAAGAATTAGTTATTCAAAAAAAAAAAAAAAAAATTCGCTTCAAGATGGAACAGAGCTTGGTACTTTAATTCAATTTAATTGAAATAATTATATTGAAGTTTTCGGCTCTTGTTTGGAAACATGAGAACTCTTATGCAGCGATGGAATCATATTTTTAAATAAATAATTATATTTAGGCTCTACTTTTGTATCGAGCACTATTTTTTTTAAAATAATAACAAAAATACTAAAGAACTTTGGATTATTTACCTAACGAGTTTTTTCCTATTTTCTATATATTTTCACACACACACACACACACACACACACACACATATATATATATATATATATATATATATATATATATATATATATATATCATTGTATATTAGGCAGCAATCCTTCATTTATGAATATTTCAATAAAAACTACCGACTAGGTACTAAGATTAAGCTTTTATTTAATTTTTCTTGTGTTCGAACAAGTGTTTTTTTTTTGGTCACAGAGGTTTTAGAAACTGTCCAAATATTATATAATTCCGAACGCTTTCGGTTATTGTTTTAGCCATTATCAAAGATGGTTTTATTTTTTCAATATAATTGGGGGTGTGCGTTGTGTGTGTTTTTAGTGTTATAGAGATGTTTTATTTTCCGAACATTGTTAGCACGTTGTGGCCGTGTTCGCAGTTAATATTAAGTGTTTACTTTTTCTTTTTTATTATTAAGGCTTCCATTATTTTTCCTCCTTTTTTACATGTGAATGAGGTTATTATACTTGTATTTTCTACGAGTATATTTCGGATGCAGTCTGGTAGGTTTGTGTATGTGTTTTGGCAGTTTTACACACTTTGTGTCTAGAAAAGAAAACACTTGTACGAACACAAGAAAAATTAAATAAAAAGCTTAATTGAAGTACCTTATCAGTCGTGTTTAACGAAACTCACGCACACAAACACAGAAATAAAAGATATAATTAAATAAGTTATATTTAAAAATAAGTCATATTTAAATAATTTAAATTAAAAATAAGTCAAATTATATTTAAAAATAAGTTTTATTTAATATTTAATATTAAATCAATAGGTTATATTAAAGAGTAAAAATATATTTAGAAATGAAGATATAAGATAAAATAAATTATATATTTAAAAATAAAGATATAATGAAATAAATAAAATAAATGAAAAATTAACTTCAAAGATTAGTTAAATGTAAAAACAAGTTATATAAAATAATATAAAGCTATACTTAAATATACAAAGAAATAATTAAAAATACAAGGTTATATTAAAAAACAACCCGAAAATATATAAATAAAGAGATGTAAGTGATAAAAGGAAAGAGAGTTCTTAGAACAGGGACAATTATAAGATATAATTAATACGATGTAACAATGGAAATATAGAAATTAGAATTAGCCATACCTTCGATATATAAAGAGTTAGACAAATTCAGTAGCTAATAAAGTAAAACCTGTATTATGAAAATTTGAATTTGTTTTTATGCCGACATTTTAATACTAATTCATTCCTCTGATTCAATAGTCGGCTTTGGTTATTGTATTTTTTCTTTTTTTAAATTTCTACTTGAAAAAAAGGAAGTGTGTATCAATAGACAGATATCCCAGCCCCCACCTTGACTTGGCCGACTTCATAGCTGCAATATATTAGCTACATAAGTTTTCTAAATAAGTTAAATCCTAACACCCCTAAAATAAAAAAGATGGAATTTTCCTTAATCCCAACATCTCAAAATAATCAAAATATCTGGACTTGAGTAAATCAATTTCTAAAAAGTTATTCTTAGCATCGCTTGATAATGGAGCGGAACTTTGTATTTTAAGTTTATTTCTTTATGATTGAATTTGAATTGAAGTTTCAGCTTTGAAACATGGAAGTTCCGGTGCTGCGATGATTATATATTAAAAAAAAAAAACATTCAAACATTTTTATTAAGAGAGACTTTCGAATTAAGTGCAGTGGTGCCCTGACAAGAATTGGGAGTACGGTATTTGACGGAATATATGTGCCTCATACACTATATTATTCAGTATTATAGGTATACATGGCCTAATGGTCTGCGGTGTCTGTGTAAACATTAGCTGACCAACTGATATGGCGACAAGCTTTTTTTTGTGCTTGAGGTGAAATCAGCTATTTGAATCCCTACAAAAAATATCTAACTTTTTTCTTGAAGACATATGTTATTTATAACTTTTGATCATTTCACCCCAAGCATGGTGATGAAGATACTATGGCAAAATGCGTTACTTAGAGGAAAGAAAAACAGAAGACAAGAAGAAGAACAGTATTCAAAGAAACAGATGACTATTGAGGTTGCGTTTAAATTTTTGCAGAACGTAGTAGGCAGGAAAACAAAAAGTGGGAAGTGAGTTCCACAAGTGAGAAGTGCGGGAAAAGAAAATGTTAGCATAGAATTTACCGTTACGCCTAGCAATGTCAACAGTGAAATTATGAAACCTCGCTGCCAACCTAGTATTCCGCTTAAATTCATGGGGCCTAGGTATGAAAGGAGAGCTAATCTGAACAATTACTACGAAAGTATTAATAGAAAACGCACAGAAAAACTACGTTACGGCGGCAAGAAAATGGCAATATATAATATATATATATATATATATATATATATATATATATATATATATATATATATATGAAAATTTCTCCGATTTAATCGGTAGAAAGACAATATTTATGAATAAAAAATGACAATAGGAAAACTGGTATTTGCTGATGCGTTTCGTCCAATGTGGACTTTATCAAAGCAAAATACGTATTTTGCTTTGATAAAAGTCCATATTGGACGAAACGCGTCAGCAATTACCAGTTTTCCTATTGTCATTTTTATTCATAAATATATATATATATATATATAGGTAACTATACTCGTTTCGAAAAACCTTCGAATTTTTGATTTGCCAATAATCAATTCAATCTCGAAGGAAAAAAAGGTTTTATAAAAAAGAAAGAGCTAGAAACATGAAAGTCTGTCGAAAAAAATCGCACCGATGCAGGTTTAAAGCCCAAAGAAAAAAACCCGATACGAGTAAACAACTAACTAACAAAAGAGGTCAATACAACCGTAGAGCAGACCTAGTCAAAACTAGTGAGCCAGACAAACCTACCCAGGTTTCCCTGACGATCTGCTTAGGTGAAACCTGGGTTGGTTTGTCTGGCTCACTAGGTTTATATATATATATATATATATATATCTGTGTGTGTGTGTGTGTGTGTGTGTGTCTTTGTGTGTGTGTATTGAATCAAAACGAATAATTCCGTTATTATTTTTTTTTTTTTCGTATTTTTGCAATGGAACATGCCCCAGTGCACATGTTAGTACTTCGTATGTCCATTGTACGAAGTCGTTCCTTGACCACAGATTTTCGATTGGATTTAAATCAAGAGAGTTTCCGGACCAGTCTATAGTACTTTGATTTGCTCACTTTCCCATTGAGTACGTGCAGCGTGAAAAATTTTCGTACGCTTCTTTGGAGTAACGACCATCGCAGACAATGGCCGTAGGTCAACTAATCGACAGTCAAGACAATAGTGTCTGAGCGTGATGAAAATCTGATGCAATCACGAATGACGCAATATTATTCATGGTCAAAGAAATTTCATCATGCACCCCGAAAATAGATTCATATTATTGCACACCACTGCTAATGACCTCATCTGAGGAAAAAATAGAAATCAATTACACCCTATCCACAAGTGGGTCTAAAACTGACCGTATGGTGAAAGAAAGTAAACTAAAGTGGTTGTTCCTATTAATTTGCACAAGGGTGTATATTAATTAATAATTAGTTTTTTTTCTTTTTTTGTGGGGGGGTATATATTTGAGCAGAACAATTAAAATGCACTTCTTTTGAATATGACCGCCATTCAAAACAAAACATAACTACTCTCTATTAATCACCATAGAGATCCTTCCCTGCCCCCCCCATTAGAATGTCTGATAGTCAACTTCTTGAGAGCAACTCCCTGCATCTGCACGGTCTCACGTTGACTGCTGACCTGAGATGGAACAAATACGTTGAGTCAATTGCTTCGTCCACTGCGAGGAAAGTTGGCTCTCTGTGCTGCGCCAGGAAATTTTTCTCCCCGGAATCGATACTTCAAATACACAAATCAACCATTAGCCCTTGCATGGAGTATTGCTGCCATATATGGTCTGGGGCACCTTCTGTTTAGCTCGGAGGTCTTGACAAGATCCAGAGACGGATATGTAATATAATTGGCTCTGCTCTGGCATCTCGTCTACAGTCACTCTCTCACAGACGCGCCGTCGCCTCTCTCTGTTTTTTCTACAAATACTTTCATGGTAATTGCTCCGATGAGCTGCTTTCACTGGTTCCCAGACTCCATGAATTCAAGCGCCCTACGAGGCTGGCATCCAGCTCTCACCCTTACACTGTAGAAACGTTTAAATGTAGCTGTCTCTTCTACTCCAATAGCTTCATACCTCGCACCTCTCGCCTGTGGAACACCCTTCCCTATTACTGTTTCCCTGAGAGCTATAATCTCCAACTATTCAAATGTAATGTCAATCGACATCTCCAGTTACCTTGATCTAACCACTATCCTCATCCTTTCTTCTATCACTCCTATCTGCTCTCGCTCCAAATCTTCTGCAACCCCCTGCATCCTAGTGGCTTCACGCCTTGCTCGGGGCGTAATGCTTAAAAAAATAAATTGATAAATAAGAACTTACATATTCACACACTGATATCTATATAATAAATACGAATGTCACTGTGTCATACTTTTACAATTAAAGGGAGACAACTTTCAATAGCTTATGTTACATAAATTTGGGATTCCCAACTTTTTATTACTGCGATTGTTTTCGGCGTGTTTTTTTCTGCGGCGAATTTTTTGTACGATAACAATTTTTATAACTTGAAAATAAATTTAGGAATAATTGGAATTTATTGCAAAATCCAGCGAAAGTCACCCATGAAATAAAAAAAAATATTTGTACAGAAAGTAAGAACCTACGTACATCAAATTGTCTTTAAGCAGAAGAATTATCGTTGAACTTTTAAAAGCTAAGATTAAATATTAAAGCAGTACTTAAATGCAGCGATCAATTTTGAGCTCTTCTGTAGTTTATTGTTGCTTATTGCGTCTACTCCTCCCTACCTATTGTGATAAAGGCCCAATCAAGAGCTCTCCATATGAGATAGCTTAAATGCCGCTCGATAAAGCGGCTTTTCAGCTAGTAGAATATATTGAAAAATGCGTGGTGTTACCAGCCTGTTATCAAAATCTTTTGCTTCTAGTCAGAAGGAGAAACAAACAAAATAAAATTGTCTTAATTTCGGACGGATTAAAATGATACTTTGCGTGCAGCTTTTCTCGACTGATTTGTTCATGAATCCGAACAGGTCAAGTACTGATGCTTGTACATGTTCAATCGATATAGATTGCCGAGTGAATTAGTTTCTTTCCAACACTTTAGAACGTAACTTTTAATAAACTTCAGTTTTGAAAAGCTACGCGCACCACTTAACGTAGTGGAAGTGTAAGACGCCTCCTGACAGAAACACGACATACGAGTCACATGAACCGGAAGAATTTGTTGTAGCATGAAGAGACGCACTTGTTATGGCTTCATAAACTTTGGAAATCTTCAAATTGAATTGAAAACTCAGAGAAGCAAGTAAAAGAAATATTCAATATTGGCAAGGGAAGAACCAGAAAATTGGCTTTAAACAATGTCACAAAAAAGATCCGGGAATAATTCAAAGTGTATTAAGCACCCACTTCTATATCCGTACAAACTGTCCCCTCACTTTGTAACCCTACACTCTAGCTTGAGTGACTTTCTACAGGGTGAACATCAACATTTTGTATGTTATTTAAAACCAGGAATATCTTTTTTTTTCAAATTGTAATCATCTTTTTTAGATTTACGTCCTACTAATTAACCCATTGCTGGGGTGGAAGATGTGGATTTCGTCCTTACCCAGGTGTATTTGCGCGTAAGTGAATATAACAAATCCGACACTGGAATTAGAAATCGGCTCTCTGAATTACCAAATCCGAGACACACATCCAAGCACTTATTCCTAAGGGGTCAGTTATCTAGGTACTCACTAGGCTCGGTATTGCTTAACTTTGGTGATCATACAAGAACCGGTGATTCAACGTAATACGGCCGCAAGCCATCTCATTAAAGTTTTCTGGTTACAAAATCTCTATTTCCTTTTCTGGGTGACTCAAAATACTTTGCCCATATCGAATGTATTGTCATTCCTACTCAGTCATGTATACTTTTTTACTTATACATGGTTAATTTGTCGCGTTCACTTATGACAGTTTATTTTGCCTCCTGTAGATTGGGTGATATCTTCCAAAATTTTAAAACCTAAAGAATCTCATTTTTTTTCTCTGTAACAATTTCTGTTGTATGCTTATTACATTTCAGGTTGAATCCAACTCGTTTGCACAATTCCGAGTAAACCGCCATTCCTACCCAATCATGTATGCTTTTGTAATTCTCGGTTAATTTACTCTATTCCTTTTATTAGATAGTTTACCCTTTCTTCTCTTTCTCCATATACATGACATTTGCTTTTTTGTTATCTTTTATTTATTATTCATACAGTTTGTTCAAAAACGCTTCTTCTGCGATGTTCTTTTCTATTTTCAAAAGGGTGTGGCAGTTACTATTTATCATTTATAACCAATATCAATATTTAAGCTACTGTCTAATACTCAAAGTCATGTATGTGTCTGAGTTTCTATGCCAGTTTGAAACCCTGGGAATTCATATGAAAATTTGATTGACTATTTGAACGTGTAGGTTTTACGTAAGACCGAGACAGCAAATTATATATAGCTTAATAAATTATATATTCTAGCATGTGTTTTATATCAGGCACAAATTATCGGTCATATTAAAGGACATAACTAATTCGCAGTTAACTAGATATTTACTCCTGTCTCAGTAACAAATCCGATAAGGCAAACTTGGCAACATTTCTTAAAAAGGACCCCTAATCAGTGGCTAACTGGAGTAAGGAATGGCTCGTAAATTCTAATGCCTCCAAATCAGAACTGCTTTTCTTTAATCACCACAAAGAACCTTCTCTACCTACCATCGGGATAGCTGATGCTGAATTTCAGAAAAGCAACATACTACTTGGCCTCACGTTTTCCACTGACATGAAGTGGAGCGACTATGTCGATTCAATAGCTACATCTACTGCTAGGAAATTTGGTTCACTGTGTCGTGCCAAAAGTTTTTTTCTCATCAGAATCCATCATGCACATTTACAAAGCTACCATTCGTGCGTCTGTTGAATAATGTTGCCATATTTAGTCTAGTGCTCTTGCTTTACATCTCCAGATTCTTTACAAAATCCAGAGAAGTGTCTGCAATACAATCTGTCCTGACTAGGTATCTTGTCTTCAATCACTTTCTCGCCGAGGTGACGTGGCTTGCTTCTGTTTTTTCTAGAAATATTTTCGCAGCAACTGCTCGGATGAACTTTCTTTACTTGGTGCCTCCACTACATAAATTTAGGCGATGACTTGTGATCTCGTGCTAGCACGACCACAGACGACTCGATAACAGTTCTATCTAGCCATTTTCAACCACAATGCCTGGTTCTGTCTGTTTTCAGGCGCTGGAATCGCCTCCACGACAAATTGATCATAATGAGATTCGAACCGGAGATTTACAACCGCAACACTAACGATTTAACCACTAAGCCACGCGTTGCATTTTACTTATCTGTTTATATGTTTAAAGGAGAGCAACACTATACGCCTTTTTGGTTTCACTGTTTCCACTGACTAGTGGAAGACTATATCGTGTCAAAAGCTACGTCTGCTGCAAGAAAGGTTTGTTCACTGTGCTGTGCCAAAAGATTTTTCTTGTTAGAATCCATCTAGCATATAAATATATTCATCCGTCTTGCATATATAAATTCATCCATCTATCGAATATTGTTGCCATATCCGGTCTGTTACTCCTGCTGTATATCTCGAGATTTCTGACAAAATACAGAGAAAGGTCACCAATAAAATCGATCCTGACCAGGCATTTCATCTCCAGTCACTTTGTCACTGACGTGGCCTGGTTTCCCTCTGCCGCTTCTACATATATTTTCATGGTAACTGCTCGGGTGAGCTTTTTCTCTGATGCCGAGACTACATGAGTTTAAACGTGCTACTAGATTGGCAAGTAGGTCTCACCGTTTTACTTTTGAATTAGCTAGATACAATCGCCATTTCGACTCTAACATTTTTTTACTCGCTCTTCCTGCCCGTGGAACTCCCTTTCGATTTCTTGCTTCCCTGATAACTACAATCTTCAAAAGTTTAAATGCAACGTCAATCTCCAATTCTGTTTTCTTGAACCTAGTCCTTTCTTTGTCCTTTCCTCACTCTTTCTCATTGTCTTTTACTTTCACCGTAAAATGTTTAACTTTTTTTAATTATTGCGTTTTGCTACTTATTTCCAAACTTTTCGAGATCTCTATAGATAAAGCATTGTTTTGTCACTGGGTTTTATAATAAAATTGCTTCGTTATTCAAATAAAACCATTTTCTGTTTTAAAAGTGAAAACGTCCTTAGCATTTAGATCTCGGCTTCAAAACTTTAAAGGAAGTAAGCAATGCTGATAATTTTTTGTATATTTTCAAGATCTTCAATATCACCAATGCATCACATGGATTGACTTCTTGTTTTCACAGCTGCGTGGTAAATTATATTCGTAGTCAAACATTTGCCCCATCCCAAGTGGAGGGGGGGGGTATGTATTTTTAATCATTTCACCACCAAGCAAGACAATAAAGCCACTAAGGCACGATGTGTTACTGTGTGTTAAAAATGTTAAAAAACGCGATCAAGACGCGCGATCAATAAAAGAAAAGGAATTAAAAAGACAGAACATAAAGATTAGACAATGCATTTAGATTTTTGAAGATCAAAGTTAGCTGGGAAGCAAGAAGTCGGAAGAGAGTTCAACAATCGAGAAACACGATAGAAGAAAGTATTATCAAAGAACTTACGGTTACATCTATCCATTTCAACTGTAAATTGATGTGACCTCTCCGCCAATCTAGTACTGCGGTTAAATTTATAAAACTCTAAGTACCATAGTGGAAAGTACACCATAAAATAATTATGAAAAAGGCACAGGGAAGCCTCATTACGGTGGGTGGAAAGTAACTGAGACCGAGATGCCAGATCAGGACCAATAACATTGCAGATTCTTCTTTGGATTTTATCAAGAATCTCTAAATGTTTTGTAGGAGCACCAGACCCGATGTGGTAGCCATATTCAAATGTTAGACTTGTAAATATGTAAGATTCTGGCGAGAAAATTGTCTTGCATGATACAAGGAACAAAGTTTCCTAGTAACAGACTTAGCAATTGATTCAATATAATCTTTCTACTTCATGACTCAGCGGTAAACGTTAGTCCGAAAAGGAGCAATGAGTCTCTCTCGTTTGGTTTGGTTGGGTTTGTTTGTTTAACGGCATATCAACACCTTATGGGTCATTCAATGCCGAAATTTTATTTTTTGTAAGCTTTTAATTTTTTCTCAAAAAATGTATTGCTACTATTTTTTCTAATATATATTCATGTTTTGACCCCAGTTCGGGTGGGGTCACTATTTCCCCATAGCTGAGAGCTTAACAGCTGCTACCTACCTGGGTCAGGGTGGAGGTGGGAACAACAAAAATTAAAAAGGGAATCCCTCTCCTGAAGACTAAAATCCACCATGTGGATAGACAGTAAAAAGAATTCTTTCAGACGATTAAGAGAACAGTTTCGTTTTGAAGGAGTTAAAATTAACTAGCCATTCCTTTCCCCAATTAACAACAAATTTTAGGTCAGTTTATGTGTAGACAGTGTTTTAACGTCATATTTATTTGTCGAGTAACTTTGTCCATGTGACATTCATTTAATTTCATCGTGTTTCTGTTAAATATTTCATGGAGTTTATTTGTAATCGAGAAGGTTTTTTTTTAAGTCTTTTCTTTCTGTTAGCAGTAATTAGTTTTAAAAACAAAATTAAACATTAAAACAAGAAAATTCAAATGACGGGCAAATGTAGACATATAAATAAGTACTTACTTTGCCATCTAAGCACTAATTAAAAATGAATATAAACAGAGTAAATATAATACAAACTTTTTAAAAAAATAAATAAAAGAAACAAATATAATATAAACTTAAAATATTAACAAATAAATAAACGAGCAAATATTAAACATACAGACCTATACGCGTGTGTGTACATGTATATACAGATATATATATATACACACAAAGAAACAGCAAAAAACGAACAAACCTAATTCAGTACATAATGAATACCTCAATAAATGACACCAAGGCAAAAAAACAAATAAACTACACTAGCCATCAAATAAAATAAAAAATGAAACATAAAATAAAAGATATATATATATATATATATATATATATATATATATATATATATATATATATATATATATATATATATATATATATATAAGGTGTGTATATAAAAAATATATATAATGTGTATATATAAAGAAATATAGTTTTAAGGTGTGCTATATTCATGGAATAAAGTGCTCAATATCAGCGATAGAGCGTGTGTAAATATAAAAGTGAACATAGAAGTCAATACTGAGAGGCGACAGTCTGTTTCATGCTAGACGCAATCGTCAAGCCACGATATATATATATATATATATATATATATATATATATATATATATACACGCAATTTTTATATATATTATTTATATATTATATATGCGCGGTACTTATTGGAAAGCGCTCGATATCAGTGACAGAGCTAACATATTTAGTTGGATTGATGTGAGTTTGTGACCCTAGGTTTCACGGCCTTTGCGATCGTCAGACAAAACAGTTTACAAAATAGTTATATATATATATATATATATATATATATATATATATATATAGAGAGAGAGAGAGAGATTATAATGCAGTATCAACGTTTCCATTTATATTTCACCAACTCTCTCTACATATAAATCCGTCAATAACTTTAGTTTAACTGATAAAAATCCTTTTAAATATCGACATTTAACACTTTTTCTCATTGTAGCACCCATATATATATATATATATATATATATATATATATATATATATATATATATATATATATATATGTAAGAAAATTCTAAATATCAAACGATTTTTATTTTAAAATTCTAAAACATTTGAAATAAAAAATAAGGACATAAAGGTAAAAATTATATAATTCCAAAATATAAAATCAATAAACTTATTTTGATAAAGTTATAAGTATAATTATATAACATTCGAAAAAAATAGATGATCAAAAACATCTGAACGATTAAATAAATCCATACAATTTAATAGTTATTCTGCGTTATTGACAATTTTTTAGGATAAGAATATAAAATAGGGTATTTTACTAAATTACACCGACTCTTTACTGGCTCTTGCATTGTAAAAAAATCTGTGACGTCATTGGAACTTAGAAAACTGATAGTCAAGTTATGTAATGAAGATAAACCCTCGATTGGAGATATTTCAAAGACTGTGGGGAAATCTAAGTCTTACTCATAGTATCTTAAGAAAACTTGAGGAAACTGGGTCATGTGAAGCCAAGAAACCACCTGGCAGGCCTAGGAAAACTACTGCAAGGGAAGACAGATGGATTGGTAATGTATCAAAAAAGGATCGATTTGCGACAGCAACCGCTATCTCTAAAAAAGCTAATGCTAACCTTGGCATTAAAATATCAAGGCACACTATTTCCCGAAGACAATGAAATAAATTTGAACAGTCAGGTAGCCTCTATAAAAATTACATTTCTAAAAAGAATCAAAGGAGCCGATTGAAATTTGCCACTGAACACGTGATATGGACAGAAGAACAGTGGGATTGTGTTCATTTCAATGATGAGTTAAAGTTTAACATATTCGGTTGTGAAGGGAGAAGGTTCGTTCGATGCAGTCCTGAGGAACGATATTCGCCTCAGAGCACTAAAAGCAGCATTAAATTTGGAGGAGGAAGTGTGATGGTGTTTGGCATGATTTCAGCTGCTGGTACAGGACCTCTTGTTACACGGTAAAATTAACGCAACTGTATACAAAGAGATATTGAAGAAACATGTTGTACCACCTGTATTTATGCAAGATAAC
>CAHIKZ030005354.1:1412500-1415692 GCA_903632075.3 Acanthosepion pharaonis | reverse complement strand
ATGAAAAAAAGGGAAAACCAGGTTTTAAACAACGAAAATTTAAAAATTAAAAAAAATAAAAAAATATATATATATATATATATATATATATATATATATATATAATAAAAAAAAGGGGAAGGGGGAAATCAATTAGCGAGAAATAATTAAAATAAAATATTGACCAACAAATTAAGAGACTTGACAAAATCCTTCTGGCAGCAGAGAGAAGGTTTGCGCAGTGATATAAAGATTGATACCAAAATGATTATTGGAAACAGATCCGTGAATAGCACTAAACTGCTCTTTCTTATAAGACTTGGCACATGCTATATTTTGTACTAAATGTTGCACGATAGCAGATTCCATATTCGAAGACGTTACTTATTTTGCCAAGTCTTATTTTCAAAGGCACGTGCTGATTAATCCTTGTTTCTAAATGTGAGGTGGTACGCCCCACATAACCAAACGCGCACTGAAGTCATTTATTTGTTTCAGATATTTGCTGAAGGTATAAAATAGTATTAGCTAAATTGTCTCAAGGTAGTTTGATAAGTTTAAATATTTTGATTGGTCATATTTATTAAAATCATCAACATCGCTTACTTCCCTTTATATATTATTTACTTTATCACTAAATTGCTTACTATTTTAAGGTAGTAAATGGATTTATTTAAATAACTAAACAATCTAATTCTAAAAGTCGTCAACAAAATACTTCCTTGTTTATAAAAGTCACAATTTTAAAGATTAACATACTAAATAATTACTTCCATTAAGCAAGAACCGCTAAGTTGGTCAAGATATAAGTGTTATTTATCCACGCACACACACAGAAGCAACGGCATGTATATTTACTTTACCGAGTTTCATTCAGACAATTTTTATATACGAGATATATATTCTCATAGCGGACGGAAAGTGCGACACTGAAATTTGAAGAAGCATTGGGATAGGGAATGATGCCTTCCAAAATCTAAGCAAAGTATTAAGAAACAGAACAATTTCGATAGAAACAAAAAAAAGAGTGCGGAACTGATTCGTAATATCAGTTCTCCTATATAGCAGTGAATACTGGACAATTTTTGATCTACAGAAAGATGCGGAGAATATCATAGACTGAACATGTGATCAACGACGAAGTTTTAGAGAAAATGGAAACAAAAAGGAAACGTACATATAACATCGAGAAGAGACAGTTGAAATTTCTAGGGTACATAATGAAGAAAGAGGGCTTAGTAAATTTGATACACAAAAGACAGAGCAAAGGCAAGAGGAACAGAGGAAAAGAAGGCATAATCTATCTGGAAATGGATGGCGGAGCAAGGTTTAGGAGAGATTACAAAAAGATTTATTAAGACCTACAAATGACACGAAATTGTGATCCATGATCGCCAACATCCTGTAGGGACCCGACACATAGAAAAAGATGAATATGACGAATCTGCTTGGATGAGCAATAATGTGTCGTTGTTTGATGACGTGTCTAAATGCAAAGTTTGGTTAAAATTTTGATGTTAGTCATGTCGATGTTTCAAGGATCGTTTCCCCTCAAAGGATTTCTTGAGGGGTGGGGGTGGTTTCATCCTCACTTTTGATGTTTCCGTCCCGATGGCTTTCATGCGGAATGACTTACACCGGTTAATCCTCGGGTAATATTGACTGGAGCTTTCACCGACAAGCTGATATCTGAAATCACTTGTCCCGTTACAAAGACAAAACGGGCACCTGGAGAAAAATTGCACCGCAAGAAGTACTCAGTAAATGAGAAACCCTATTAAATGAAGTAATCAAATCCCCTTACTAAAAGGCACCTTCTCTGATGACACATCACACTCATAAAAGTAACAGAATTTCACAAACGCGGCTATAAAAGCTACTTTTGTATTATGACCCTTCATTGAACCGTAATTAACTTAATTTAACATCCTCTTTCTTCGGTGTTTCCGAGCGAAGAATGTTGAAGTGCAAAAATAAATAGAATAACTCATGACTGGCAATATGTTCCCAAGCCGTTATTTTTCCTCTATTTGCTAATTTCTTCAAAATAACCTTTTAAAATAGGAAGTTAATACGATGAAACACTGAATAGGATCTGATAGAGAAAATTTTTCCGACGGGCATGTTTGACAATGTCACATTTGACAGTGATGTATTTATAAATTTATAGATGCATATAAAAGAACACTGTCTTCTTTAACTTTACGGTGAGTGGGACCGTCCCACTAATCAAATGCTGAAAGAATAATTTTTAAGAGTTTCTTTTTACGAGCCCTAAAATTTTAAGCCCGGCCACATTAATAAAAATAACTTTGTGTGTCTTTACTATTTTTCTTAAGTTTCTCCAAATACCAATGCTTAAACATTCCTCCTGGCAGATTGCTTTGGGTGAGATCGGCTATTCAAATAACACAATTAAATTGAAATGATGTTCAATGGTTAAGTAGAAGATGAAAGACCTTAACGTGACGTCATTTTTTTTTTCATGTTTCCGAGTATTTAATGCTCTAGATCTTAGGAAAGACACCAAATGATGACATGCTCTAGATTTTAGGAAAGGAACGTAAGGGGCAACATAGCTAGATCTTAGGATAAAGAACAAAAAGGACTAGACGCTCTAAATCTTAGGAAAGGAATCGAAAAGGATGACTTGCTCTAGATCTTAAGAAAGGAGACAAAAGGATTGAACGCTCTAGATCTTAGGAAAAGAATAAAAAAGACGGCATGCTCTAGATCAATGGAAAGAAACTAAAAGGACGATGTGCTCTAAATCTTATGAAAAGAACGAAAAGGATTACATGCTTTAGATCTTAGGAAAGAACGACATGCTCTACATCCTAAGGAAGGAACAAAAAGGGTTACATGCTCTAGAACTTAAGAAAGGAACTAGAAGGATGACATGCTCTAGATCTCAGGAAAGAAACGCAAAAGGAACCAAAATAACGACATGTTCTACATCCTCGGAAAGGAAGGAAAAGTATGACAGTATCCAGATCTTAGGAAAGAAACGCAAAGAATGACATGCTCTAGATGTTAGGAAAGGAACGAAACGGATGATATGCTCTAGATGTTAGGGGAGGAAAGAAAAGGATTGTATTCTCTAGATCTTACGAAAGAAACGCAAAGAACGACATGCTCTACATACTAGGAAAGGAACGAAAAGGATGGCATATTCTAGATCTTTGGAAAGGAACAAAATAATGACATGTTCTA
>CAHIKZ030005354.1:1327500-1407500 GCA_903632075.3 Acanthosepion pharaonis | reverse complement strand
GTAATTAATCGTATCGAAGTAGCGGTGACGTTCATCAGAACCAGCTGA
Source organism: Acanthosepion pharaonis (assembly GCA_903632075.3). NCBI lineage: Eukaryota > Metazoa > Mollusca > Cephalopoda > Sepiida > Sepiidae > Acanthosepion > Acanthosepion pharaonis. The sequence continues at coordinate 1,407,452 of CAHIKZ030005354.1, read as the reverse complement.
TCCATCAAACGTAAATATTCTTCAACACACTCTTATCGTTAAATAGATGGAGATTACAGAAGAAAAAGATGTAACTGAAAGGAAATACCATTAAGCTGGAAAACGGAATACAAATATATCCGTCATAGGAAGCAGCCAAAGAAGAATAAGGAATGGGTGTGTTTCCATTCCATGTTTCTCGCTTTATATTCAACTGTAATGCTAGCTTGCTTTTTATATACTATAGTGTTTTCTGCAATAAATAATAAACTACGAGATTGAACTGAAAAGTTCATAGGCTAACTAGGAATGAGTGATGCTAGAGCTGTGAAATCTTGCATGTATTAATTTCACCTCTTCTTATTAATAACTGCATCATTTCTTTCCAGGTAAACTGGCAACAGGAGACTATGTTGCAATATAAACCTCATTTGGTGACATTCCATAAGAGTATTTTGGTCAGCCTATGAACTTTTCAGTCGACTCTTGTAAAGTGCTTTTGAAATGTTTTAACAGGGACTGATAGCTTGCTTTGAATAGAACATGTTTAAATGCATTCAAACGTTTTTCTTGAATAATACCTGTTGAAATGGGGCTGTGTGTAATTAACACGTGCCCCTTTAATCTGTTCATCTGTCAAAATATTCAGCGCACTGAATCTTCCACACATTTTTTCGAGATCAAGTCATCTAGAAATAAAGAATCTATATAGTGACATTTTTTCTATAATAAAACTATTTCGCGCCTTTACTTTCTCAGACACTTAGGAAGCAACGGGCATATATTTGATATAGAATTCTTACAAGCTTGGCTTAGCTTTGGCACTAAATATGGGTTACTAAGTGAGGATCGAATTTATTATTCAGTCGAAATAAAATACAGTCCCACGTGTAAGCCGTTATACCATGACGAGACATCCAGTTAGGTAAGTTTTTGTTAGATATGTCTGTATAGGTAAATAGCACAATACTCTCTCACGTATATGGATGCTACGGAATGGTGTAATGGTTAACGAGCTGGTCAGGTTGCCTATTACTACGAGATAGTTATATCCTCATTGGGTACCCCATATTCGTGAACCAGTCCTGAAAACAAAGTTTAATAAGATAAGGGTACTTCAGGATGGAATAATGATTAGCTCAATGTTTCTCAACACTAATGCACCCTGAAACGTAACCAGACGCGCCACAAATTAACAGAAAAGTAATTTATGAATTATTTTTATACTTAAAAATCTTTATTGTTAAAAAGCATGAGACACAAAGCACATGACTTCCATGTCTAAGTCAAGTTTTTGTTATTTGATATTTTAAACTGGATGCTAAACTTCTTAATCTTTAAGGAATAGATAATCCATTCTATTTTGCCTTCCGCGAGGAATTTAAATCAATCATTATCGGCCTATCTTAGAAATAAAAATAAAAAAGATTTACTTCGTAAATCTCTTTAAATGAAAACTGTACCGCTTTGGGGATGCTAATGAGAGTGTGTTTATCACATATAACGCCCACGAAATTTGGGCACCTCGAGGCGGTGTAATGGTTAGCAAGCTTGTCTCGCTAGAACAATTGCGACTGAGTAGTAAGTTCGATCCTCTCTGTGTGCACCATACTTTTGGCCTTGTGCCAGATCTAAGCTACGCTTGGAAAATCACTATATCACCCACCAAGTGCAAAACACATCAAGTACAGGCTTCTCGCTGGCATACTTAAATATACAATGTAATATCTTTAAAATAAATGCTTATTGATATTTATTGTATTAAAAATACAATTACGGCACACGGCCAATAAGGGGAAAAGAGTTGAGGCTGATCTTCACTCTCTTATCCCTAGCTAATCCGATTCACGACCCATTCATTCATTACAATTTGCACATTGACCATAAGAACTCATCCGTCACCAATCAATCCTCCATATAGCATAATGCCGCATACTCTCAAGGAACCAAAAAAAACGCACATAAACATTTCATGATTATAAAAATTCATACGTAAAAATCTATGGATGATTTACAATGAGGGGGGAGGGGATGAACTCAAAACCAAATTAAATATCAAAACAAACCAAATAAAGATAACTGATGTTAGTAGGATCCGTCCAACACTCAAAAAAGAGAGTAAATAAATGCTTATTTCAGGAGATTTTTGTTATTTTCAAATTCTATGACTAATTTTCCTTTTTAAAATTTAAAGAACGCCCTAGAGTCTTAATTATTCTACAAATGTGACCAGAAGTGTAAAAAAAAAACTGGTTGATAAAAACTAGTTTAACTAGTTACTTTGGTTGACTATTACTATCGAGTAGTGAGTTCGATCCTCATCAGTTACTGCATACATATGGTCTTCTACCGAAATCTAGCTAAGCATCCTGCTTTAAACTCGACCTTGTGCCATATTCTTTTCATGATGGCACGAGGGTAAATATCTACCTTCCTACGTATATGAGGACCTTGTGAGACAGTCTGATTGAATATTAATACTTAGTAGTGAGTTCGATTCTCACTGTGTGACCCATACTTATGTCATTGTGCCAAAAAAAACTATGTTAAGCTTACAGAATATATCAAACACAAATAGTATCCCTCTCATGGAGACCCTAAACAGAAAATATAGAGGTTTTCGTAATTCTTGCTCCTAGTCCCAGGTACGCCTGAAACTCAAGCTTTAAATTCAGCCTTGTGGTATATTTTAATCCAGTGAGCGTACAGACAAATACCTTCTCCCCTATGCATGCAAATGCGTTCCGAGTGACATCATCGAGTCAGTCGAATGACAATTGTCTCAAAAAAATATTAGCTTGATCAAATATGTTTTCGTAGTTCTCTTCCGCCTAAGTTGTCAAACCGGAAGTCAGTGAAACGGATGTTAATATGTGCCAATGACTACTCTTCCGTTTCGCAATTTCAGTTAATATGTAACTTGTTCATGCACAGAGGAAACAGACTTCAATTAAAGTGTTATCTTTTTATGCTTTATCGTCACATTGTTCTTATTTTCTTCCCGCTGTCTCCTCATTTAACCAGGTAAGTAAGCGTAACAAATAGCTATATGCACATCTGTAATGTTCTTTTTTACCTCTTATATATTTGCATGTTTGCGTTGATCTATTTTAACACTTGATTATCTGTACAATTTGTCAAATTAATAGAAGTACAGTTAAATATTCTCTGTATATTGTACTTTTTAACTCCACCAATATTTGATCAAAGTGTCTTTTGTTTTTCCATATACACTACTTGATTACTGCGATCTTTTATTTCAGAGTGTAAATCATGTGGTCCGACCGTCTTTTAATTTGACGATAGTTTGAAAGGCAAGACTATTTATCGTTTTGGGTTATCTGTCTCTCCTTGGTTACAGGAAAAAACATTCTGATAGTATATATGAATAAAACGCTTTCATTCAGTTTTGTCGGTTTAAGAAAATTCGCATAACTGGACGTTCAACTGCTGATAAGTAAAAGTAGTGAATTAATATATTTTTATCGTACCGACCGATTCCGTAGGCCTTTCTGCGAAGAGCTTAGACATAACATCATTTGACTTTAAAATTACATGCATTGTTTTTAAATTGATCGCAAAAATTTGACATTGGTTTTTACTTAATCTACACCCATTTTTACACTTTATATCTTTTTTTTTTTCTGTTTCTCCCCTCTCATTACATTTCTTTTCTCTTTACTGTCTTCCTGCTTTTGTTTCCCTTTTCTTTCAAAATCTCATATACTGCTATTTTGTCATTTTCTCTCCGCCTCTCTCTCTCTCTCTCTTATACACTATATATATCTATATGACACACACTTTGGCTTATTTTTTTTCTTTCATATGTTATTTTAATATACAGTGACTCCTTGGAAATAATTTCAATATGGCGTCTCTTGTAAAGTTAAATGCAAGTGTTAACAATAGTTCGAAGAACAACTTCAGAAATTTACAACTATGGAAAATGAATTTAGAAAAGCAATAACAATGAATGTTTAAAAAACCTTTTTTTTTTTTTTTTTTTTTTTGTTCAAATGTTAAATGTTCTGCTGTATTTAATTATAAGAGTTGCCATTTATGTGCACAGAGCAAAAGATTAAAGTGTGTTAAACGCTTATTCATAAGAAAATAAATTTAATTTCTCTAATCTTTCTAAAGGATAATTTTTATCACTTATAAAACGGGAGTTCTGAAACTAAATGGTCCTATATTTGTAATGGAATAAACTTCCACCTTAAAAAACCCTGATTTTTAAGGATGGGGACTAATTTGCCAAGCCTCTTATCTAAGAAAGGTTTTCTGGGGCATTTGTGGAAAGTGAATGCTGGATCATCATCTCACAGCTGAAGTGACTTGGAGCAACAGAAATGTGGTTCTGCAGAAGGATGGTGAGGATACCATGAGCTGAACATGTAAGCAACTACGAATTTTTGGAGAAAATGGAAACAAAAAGGAAACTTAAAATCTAGTGCACAATGAAGAAAGAGGACTTCACAACTCTGATACTCCCAGGACAGATTTAAGACAAGAAGGACAGAGGAAAACAACGTAAAAAGCTACTTAGTGATGTTGGGTAAAGAGATGACGGAGTAAGATTTCAGAGAAATAACGAAAAGACAATTTATTAAGAGCTACGAAGCAAAGGAAATTGTAGTGATTCATGATCACCAACGTCCCGAAAGGACACAACACCTAGCTAGTGTCGTTTTTTTTTTTTTTTTTTTTTTTACCAGCTGATGAGATTTATACGTGACTAACAAGTTCTGCAGCTGGTGATGGCCTTGCAACCGGTGTTATCTTCACTTTTACGCTCGTCGTCTGTTTATAACGTGGGCGTTCATTACTCTCCAAAATTTTGTCAGAAGGAATTTCTATTCGAACAGCTTCTTCTCAACGGCCACTACTTTGTGGAATACTCCTAAGAGGATGCTTCCACGACTAGTACCATCCTAACCCCTTTAAGTTTAGATTCAACTGTGATACATCTTATATCATCATAATCTATATAAAACCCCATTCAGTAAACCTCTAACTTGAGTGGCTCTTCGGCTTTGTATTGATTTGAACAATAATGTGAAATAGCTCTGTTATTTATTTTGTTTTTTTTTTTATTAACTATCCTTACTACTTATTCTGTCAACCATTTACACAAGCTTGTTGGCTCACTCGCTGTTTCACTCTGTCCCAATTACTCCTTCAATATGTGCTGTCAGTATCAAATTCTCAAAGACCTCTTTCCGCATTGTGTTCCAAAAAACTCTAGCTTTTTATTTCTGGTGCTAAGTGTCCTTTTTATAAACTTTGATCCGCTTTTCTTTTTCTTTTTTTTTTCTGTTTTTTTTTTTTCCCTCTTTCTCTCTCTTTCTCTTTTTCTTTTTTTTCCTCTTTCTCTTTTTCTGTTTTTTTTTTTTTTCTTTTTTTCTTTTTTTCTTTTTCTCTTTCTCTTTCTCTTTCATACAAAACAAGCTTTTCAATATAAAGTAGCTGACCGGTAATTGGTAGAAATGTAAAAATGGCATTATTATATAAATGTTATGTTTCAATGAATGCTCACATGTGACCTTTCTAAGTGCACAAATTATTACTATAATGGTAAACATCCTCCGCTCTTATCTATTCACTAACAGTGTGAGACTTATCCGCACTGGGTGGTCTCCTTCTATCTTCAAACTCTTAAAAAGTGGTAGTCAAAGATAAAATTATTCCATTCTCTTGAGTTGTTGTTCAAACGAACACAGAAATGTTATTACCGAACTAGTCAAGAGACATTTTAACAAGCCATGAATGTCCCGAAGGAAATGATCGGGTTATTACGGAACATTAGCTCCATAAATTCTAAATTCATACTTTCTCGTTAACAAAAAAAGCTATTGGAATTACTGAGGGTTATTATTAATGTTTTTAATAAAGAATTCTTTATTTCCCGGTTATCAAAAGTTGATTATTAAATAATTTTTCAGTTGCTATCGAAAATAGAAATATTGAAATCATTCATCACTATTTTTAAAAAATCGATATGAATATCTTTTTCTACAAAACTGTTACCAACCAAATGGTTTTTCATCATTTTTCAGTTTTAATCTTCGTGCTTGAGGCATCAATTCGACGACCGTGGATTAAAAAAAAAATAAAAGACATAAACAAAAGAAACATATATATGCGTGTCTCTCTCTCTCTCTCTCTCATATATATATATATATATATATATATATATATATATAAGGCCCAAACACTAATATTCCATGGTTATAATTTATTACATGGAATCGTGCTTTTTCTTTTTGAATTTGTAGGTCTGATGAATTGGATCGTGATTACGATTCCAATGTAATAAATTATAACCATGGAATATTAATGTTTGAGCCTTTTATATTATATTTTTACTCTGTCCTGGACATTGACTTCTACCTGGATTCTATCCTCTTGGGAATTTATATATATATATATATATATATATATATATATATATATATATATAAAAAAATCTTACATCAAATGTGTTTTTTATGTCTAGATAAACACAGTTATACAAAACTGTGTTTAATGTGGGAATCCCGTGTGTACATGGGCTTAGGGTTAGTCTCTTGGCATTTTCTTTTGGGAAACCAGCAACTGACATTAGCCTTTACTCTCGGGATATGACTTTCTTGGCACACCAGAATTGCCAGAAGCTGATCGTAATAAGTGTGTGTATTTAACTTCACGCTCCCAAGTGAGATACAAGGTGGTTTTGTAACCGAACAAAAATGATCAAGTTCTCTCGTCAGTTCCTCTTTTGATGACACCTCAGATGCCAAATAATGACCTGCCTCTCCCTGAACGAGAGGTAATGCTTGGTCGGGACCGTCCCCTGAAGCTCGAGCGCATATTAATTTTGAAACTGGAGGTTTGGTATTTGTGTCTAGCAGCATGTCTTTTACATTGACCAACCTAGCGGAGATTAATTTGTATATTCAGCTAGGATAAAACAGGAAAAATTTTGAGTTAATAGAAATAAATCCCATTTATCCATTTTAATGGGTAAAAAAGTATTCGTACAATACAAAAAAAGAATACATGATCTTCATTTATTACTTTGTAGACAAGCCATTATTCACTTCTACAGCAATCAACCTCCTCTTGTTGTTCTCAATGTTTTGCAAATTTTAGTTGGTATTTTGCTCCATTCTTTTCCACATATGGATCCCGGATATTTGTTAGAGCTTTCGATTAGATTTGAATTTTCAAATAACGCCACAGATTCTCGGTTGGGTTTAAATCTGGTGCCATTTCTTCGTAGATTTTGCAGTGTGCGTAGGATCATTATTTTGTTGGAAGATCCAATCAGGAAGTTCAAGATTTTCAATCGAAATCATTAAATTTGCTTCCAAAATATTTTGATATGCTGCCGCATTCATTCTACCATCTATTACTGATATTTTGCCAGTACCTTTTGCAGAAAGATATCCCCAAACCATGAAGTTGCCACCACCACATTTCACTGTTGGAACTATGTTATTTTAGGTACCTCCACGAAATCGCTAAAAAAAGAGCATAGCTTGATGAAAAAGACGCCAACCTTGCCGAAAACTAAATTTTATTGTCTAAATGCTTATGTTATTATTAAGAGGAAAGACCAAAGTTTCTTTTTTATTTTTTTTTTTTTAATTTCCTTCTTTTTAGAACATTATAAATTTTGATTAAAAAAACCTTTTTTCTATTTGTATCAGCGGAACTAGTAAATAACAGACAATTTTTAGCACGTTTTTTTGTATGACACACATTAATTTGAAAAATCGTGCAAAAATAGAAATAATTATCGGATGTTAATGAAACTTTCAGGAACTATTCACAGATGATCGAAATTATTATAAATATGTGTTTTTATGAAAGTCATGGTAGAAATATTTTTTTTAAATATTTATTACCCCCCCCCCATAACTAATTTTATGAAAACGCTAGAAATTCGATCGCATCGGTTTTAGTGATTACAATAATTAAAAGCACAGGGCTTTGAGGAATGCAAATCATGTTTTTTTTTTTTAATTGATACGCAGTACCTGAAAATCAGCTCTGAATTGTAACATACAAAACTCAATAAAACAAAGATATTATTTAATTTCAAATGCTTTTTTTTGCTTTTAGTTGTTTTTTATGAATATGGAAAATATTTTCTGAAAGCAAAAAAAATTTTTCGATGAAAAATGAATTTTTAATACAATTATTTGTTATTTCATTAATTATAATAGATTTTACATTTAAGTTGTTAAAATATTACAAAATTAGTTAAAAATCCGCATCGGCTTTCATAAGTGTCCTTATGAGATAGATCTTTTTTTAGCGCGTTGTAAATTGTATCATTTTTTTCTTAATCAGAAGATACCCAGTAATTAAGAAATGTAATTTTGTGCTTATAATCGAGCTGTAATTATAAAATACGGAAGACCAACCAGAATATAATTAAGTTGCGTTATTTGAGTTAAGCATTGTTCTCCGCTGTTAAGGCCTTTACTTTTGCGAAACACGTGTGGAGAAGTTAATTTGATTTTTCAATTTCAACTGAGAAGGGTACCTACAAGTATCAGTATCATCTTATGAAATTTATATGATCTTATTTTTATATTAATCTCAGTTACGACATTTTTCCATAAATGAAATATCAAAATTAATAATAAAATGAATGCAAATACAAATAACAGTAGAATGTAATAAATGTACATAAAATTATAGTATTTTATGTACAATTCTGATAAAATTTCATAAGAAAGGTACCTATAAATTAATTAGATACCTTTCTCAAGAAATATGAAATTTAATTTTCTTTACAATATATTTCCCATAAAGCATCATAAACGTAAAGGTGAAAGCTAAGTACAATAAATAAATAAAAAAAATTAGACCGCTGAAAGTTTTCGTTAAAAATAACGGGGTAACTAATTTGTTCACGTAAATGTAAATTATTTCACTTTTCTCCTTCCGTAGAACAAATTAGCCTCATGGAATTCGTAAATATATCATTCATCACGCCAAGAGACGCGAAAGTTTATGACCTGCTTTGTTTTATTTTCAAATTACATCTTTTTGGCACAAAAGCCAAGTTAAGTTTGGTTCAAAATATTTTAAATAAACATTATAATTTCTGATTTTCTTAAAATAAGTTTTGAAAAAATGATAATTGATATTTAAAAAAATTTCAAAGTTAGATTTCCAGTTTTTTTTTTTAAAATGGAAAAAAATGGTCAATTTTGTGGACTCAAAAAAATAGATTTTTAACGAAAATTTCGGACGTGCTAGGAACGATTAAAAATGGAAAAAAATACCCCAAAAAATACTTTGACCTTTCCTCTTAATAATAACAAACATTTAGACGATAAAATTTTGTTTTCGTCAAGTTTGGCGTCTTTTTCATCATGCTATGCTCTTTTTTAGCGATCTCGTGGAGGTACCTATGTTATTTTGTTTCAAGGGATCACCATCTTTCCTCCATACATGATTTCTAGAATTACGTCCAAACAGCTCAGTTTGGGTTTCGTCTGTCCATAATACTCTTTCCCAATACGATTGTTCACGAACGAATTTCAATCTGGCATCTCTGTGTCTTCAATAGCAGTGGAGTTTTCCGAAGGGAGCGTGACTTTAGATTATTCCTATGAATTTCATTGCTTATTGTCCGTTTAGTTACACAGATAATTGATGAAAGCACTTGACGAGTTACTATTGGATTTTGTTTAATTTGACGCATTAATTTCCTCGACGATCTTGAAATCTTCCGTGGAGCATCTGTTCTTCTTTGGTTTTCAATAATTTTGAGGTTTTCATACCTTGCTTTGACTGAACTAACCGTATAAAATGTTCGGGTTGTCTGAGATTTTCCTGTAACTTTTACCTTCTTTCCAGAGCTTAACAATCAATTCTTTTTGCGAATTTGTCAATTCTTTATCACTTGCAATGATGATAACCTTCTTGCACGAAAATCAAATACCTTATTGGAATATTCTAGTTGAATAATCTAGAGTATCAAAACAAATTTAAAAGCTTTAGAATCTGAAATATGCACTGTATGAATACTTTTTTTACCCATTAAAATGGATAAATGGGATTTATTTTTTATTAAATCGGTTTTTGTTTTTTTTATACATATTTAGTTATTATGTGTGCAGTTAATTATATGAAAAGTATATTCATTCATTGGATGTAAATACAATAAATTAAAATATCTGTGTACGAATATTTGTTTCCCTATACTGTGTATATATATATATATATATATATATATATATATATATATATATATATATATATATATATAGAGACTGTGTGTTCTGTTGAATAATGTATTGTGTGTCAATATTTTTATATTGATCCTTTCCAGTTGCCTAATCAGTTTCTTGATGTTGATATGAAATCAATCAAGGAAGTCGCTGTAGTTTGTTTTTTCTAAAATCAAAATACTTTCGACCTTTCCTAAAATCAACTTCAGTGATTCAATTACAAAGACAAACATGATACTGTAACTGCCAAACATTCGCATTCCGTTGTCAGTCTTTTACAAAACAAGCGTTTCAGTATAAGGTAGGTGACCGATAATTGTTAGAAATGTAAAATGTTATTATTATATAAACGTTGTATGCACTTTTCAGGGCCAAGCTACCACCCCCATTTGGGAATGAGCCTCAGCTGCACCCAATTGTTGTTACCAATATTGATTTTCGGGTGGGCTGACTTTAAACTTGAACTGCTCCAATTGAACGGTAAAAATTCTCTGTAATGAAAGACCCGGTCGAAGACGGGTTATACTGCTAGTGTATGTATGTATGTGTGCGTGTGTGAAATGGATTCACACTGTTTTTCTTTATTTTTCCCCACGGCTGTCAAAAAATTTGTGAGAATATCTGAATATCTATATAATTCTTACGATAAAAAAATTGGTAGGCAGTTGACACTGAAAGATAAATGATGATACCTTCATCTGAACAAGACACAGTTCAACCGCAATGACTCCATCCGTTGTCGCTCACACCGAAATTAACTCGAGACGCAGAAGAGGTTGGACTAAAATGAAGGAAACTGAAGGTTTTGCATCTATTGACTTAAAAAAAAAGTAAAAATAAAGCAAGCAGACGCAATTTTGTTTCTTTCTCGAAGACAAATCACATTCTTAAATACCTCAGGAATTTACGTCACTGGAAATTACGTTCTTTATCTCGTTAAATTCTTACCTGTCTTTTATTAGTCAACGATTTAGTTTACCTCGAATTAAAAAAAAAAAAAAAAAAAAGTCTCTGACGATTTTTACACAATTTACCGGAACGCCTTCAATTACATTATTGCTCAGAATGCAGAGGTTAAGTTAATCGAGCGTACAAAAGTATTCAAGTTGACGTGATGAATCACATCCTGGGTAGACGCTCGAAGAATCTTTAGTCTCTTATCACGAGAGAGATATATGGAGTGCGAGTGTTGTAATGGATAGTGGCTCAGTAGGAGAAATTGGAAAACCGATTTCGATAAATTAACTTACGCTCATTTACACTTGAGAAAGGTATGAATCTTTCTCTCCTTTGCTATGGGTTAAATAGGACAGTGGGCTCTTTTAGCTTTGTTTGGTAACCAATCTAGTAGGACAAATTTGAATTCAAAATCTGGGGAGGGTCATTTGAGAACCTCCTGCACCAGTTATCTGTATTCGGTTCTTCCAAAAAGTGTACTTGGTTCTGCAATAAACTTTACAACTATAATTGAATCATGTGTGCAGGAAGTCTGACTGTTCAGTTCGAGGAGCTAAATTAGGTACCTCCACGAGATCGCTAAAAAAAAAAAAACAAGAGCATAGCATGATGAAAAAGACGCCAAACTTGACGAAAACAAAATTTTATCATCTAAATGTTTGTTATTATTAGGAGGAAAGATCAAAGTTCATTTTAATTATTATTTAAAATTTTTCCTTTTTAGAACAGTCTGAATTTTTATTTAAAAATCCTTGTTTCTTTGTATCACCGGAACTAGTAAAATAACATACAATTTAACACTTTTTTTTTTTTTTTTGTATGACACATTAATTTGGAAAATCTTGCAAAAATAGAAATAATTGTCTGATTTTAATGAAACTTTCAGAAACTATTCACAGATGATCGAAATTATTATAAATGTTTTTTTTTATTAAAGTCATGTCAGAAATATTTTTTATATTACACCCCCCCACACACACACACACATACCATAACTAATTTCATGAAAAATCTAGAAATTCGATCGAGTCCACTTTAGTAATTACAATAGTTAAAATCACAAGGCTTTCAGGAATGCAAATGATTTTTTGGTGTTTTTTGTTTTGTTTTTAATTGGACCCCCGCACCTCAAAATCAGCTCTGAATTGTAACATACAAAACTCAATAAAACAAAGATATTATTTAATTTCAAATGCTTTTATGCATCTGGACAATGTTTTCTGAAAGCAAAAAATGTGATGTGTACTTAGTTGGTCATACGATTCCGCAACCTGTACTTGGTCATGATTCTGCTATGTGACATTTTCTTTTAATCACATCTTTTATCCTTTGATTACGCCATCCATGACGCTTTATGGTCGCACCACGTTACTTTACATATTCTGATAACGAAATGAATTAATGCTCTGAATTGGAATCCAAACTCTGTTCATCGACTATAATATATATATATATATATATATATATATATATATATATAAGCTAGAGCAATGCACTTTCCCGGCCCGAGATGTTATATGTAATTAAAAACTATTCTGATTTTTTTTCATTGATAAATTCGCTCCAAACTTCCTTTTCTCCCACTAATCTCATATTTACGACTGTGTGATATAATCAATGTAAAATATAAAACAACAGTCTATGAGGGCGTTTCTCTGCTTGCAAAGGGTCAGCCAGCTTCTCGACCCATTCACTATTTTTTTTGGCCTCTCTCCATCGAATCGATTTTCAATGGTCGATAGGCAAAACTCCAAAAACGGCTTAGGAAGTAGTGGCAGTAATTTCAAGTACCATTTTTAGAATCCTAAACAAATCCAGTCATAAATCAAAAAGACAATTGTTTGTCGGGTAAACATGATTGCTCTTTTTTTGGGCAATCCCAATAAAACACTCGGCTACTACATATTTCACACTTTGCTTTAATTCTATTCAAACAAATACTGTTATTCAAAACACATGACTCATTACACTATTCGCGCTGTGGTCATCATCTTTGTCATATTCACGACGTTTCGGCCTTCTTCAGGTTATATACGCTGGAATTTCGAACCGGACACTTTTAATTCACGGGGGTAGATTGTTCTAGTTCCACGTGCCATGGATACGTTTCAGTTAATTCCCTATAGTAACTCGACTCTTCAAGTTTTTGTTCGCCTCTGCTGTGGCCAGGTATTGAACTCAAGACTCTTTGGGTTAAGTAACTGGATTACTTCAACGAACGCTTTTATCCACTGAACCAAGGACACATGGCGAGGTAAGCAGCAGAAGTGAACAAAAACTTAGATGAGTTACAAAAGAGAATTAACTGAAACTGATATATGCATGGAACTGGAACAATCCACCCCCTGTGAACTAAAAGGGTTTGGTTCGAAGTTCCAAAGTATATTACCTGAAGAAGACCGGAGAGCACAACGGCTGAAACCTCGTGATTATGACAAGGATAACAGTGCGAATAGTTTAAATAGTTACAATACTTCATCTAAGAAATATAGGCAAACGTTATTATTTATATTTATTCAAAATATAAATGATTTCATTCTGATTCTACGTATTTTGATAAATTTAAATGTACCTTGTCAGGTCACTCTGTGAACTACTAGTACTATGTAACCTACTGTCGCCTAGTCTGGTCATCAATGGCTAAGCTGGTTCCACTACCAGGCATTTCTGACGAAAAAGCTGGATAGACACTCATAAGGATACAAAAAGACCTAAGGGTAGATGAACCTGCTTGTTGGATCAACAGTCGTCTAACACGATTAGTAGGCTGGATTTCATAGCCATGTATGCAGGCATTGTGGTGACGACATTGATGGCTAGAGAGATTCCTAAATTTAAATCAACTGTCAAGGGCGAAGTGTTCCACCAATTGAATCAATGGTCATGTATCCGTGATATAAATTTAGTGGTGATTGTGATGGCTGTAGTACATAAGTTCTTAATAAAATCACTTAAGCTCTTCTATCCCTACAACCAAATAATGTTCTCGTATCTCCCAACCTTCGTTTTCACGGTGATTCTTGAGTGAGTTGCGAAAACCAGAAAAAAAAAATTTATTACTCTATTCGCATGATTAGGAAACTGAGGTTAAAAAAGATGTTAAATATACTAAAGAAAGGCCGAAAAACCAACCAGTCGAAACTAGTGCTGAGGACAGATAAATTGTAGGTTCTCTCTCTCTCTCTCTCTCTCTCTTCCTTTCTCTTTTTTTCCGCTCTCATTCAATCAAATACCATTTGTGCGAATATTGATTTCGTCTTATCCAAATATCAAAGCTCTCCTTATTTTTAAGATGGGTGCAACGAACTCTTTCTCTATGAGTGACCCTGCCTCGGTTAGTGGTTAAAACACATCCAATCGCTGAGCGTTATCCCTAGTCGGTGTTCATAGATACGGTAACAATAAACAAACAAGGGAAAAAGAATTTTTTTTTTTTTAACTCCACTCAAGGTAGAGGTTTACTGAAAGAGATGTGTGGTAGGGATGCAAGAGTAGGAAGGAATTATGAGGATATGGAGGATAGATAATGATTGACCTTGGACTAGAAGTTAAGATTGTAAATGGTCTGAGAAGCTGCCTAAGTGGTACTCCCTTCGTACAAATTGAATACGAAGAGAAACTGGATGATTCGAGCCTGTGGGTGTAGTATGTGGTACTCAACTGTAAAGATCGGAAATGATAGAACTAAGGAATGGAATTCATCAGAAACCTTTCATGGAAATAGCGATAAGAGTAATAACAGAATTACAAGGTTTCGTCTGTGGGGTCTGATCTCGAGTGAACAGTAATTCATAAATTAATACATTTCCTACATTAGTGCACTAGTGGCTTTAGCCAAAATTCGAACTCTGCTTGTCAGTTTCATTCAATATGCTGGCCATTGTAACGTCCTCTTCTTGCGTATCTGTATTTCTTTTTTTCATCCCCCCCTAAATTACCTCTGATTGCTATCGTGACTAGTTCAATATTTCTTTGCTTAGTCTGACACAAGATCATAATACTCGCATAAAAGGATTTGGTTTTCATGCACTTGTTGGATTAACATTCCTTAGTATACACCGCACTTGGACATTCATGTGTCCATTCAAAGGTCAGTCATCGTAGCCTTGTTTTTGTGAAGACAGATTGATGTGTTCTTGACTTGTGAGTAGAGAGAGTGCTCTGCATCATCTGACTTACGGTCATATCACGTTAAAACACCGGTTTTCGTACGATGACCGCCTGGTCAGTATCTGGATGAGTGACCGCTTGGGAATAGCAGATGCTATAAACGTGGATGTACTGGTTTTGTAATGGATAACGGCTCGAAATTGGAGAGTCGGGTTAGTTATATTTACTTACGCGCAAATACCATTGGAAAAGGTATGAATCCACCTCTTCTCCTCCCCCAGCTATGGGTTAATTAGTAGGATTTGTACCAATCTACCATATCTCGAAAAAACGATTATTAAAATCTAAAAATAATTTCTGGCTTTAAATAATCTGCAAAACATTGATAAATCGTAAAAAATAAGTCAATATAAAAAAAAATTGCAACATCCTCCAATTCTTCCTTCAGGCTCGGAAAGGCTTATTCCAGTTTTATACTTTGGCATTTTTTCGTCTTAAAATATTTTTTTTTGTCTTTTTATTTTTTAAATGTCTTCTTTATAGTTTATAATGTCTTCATTTATATTTTTATAATGTCTTCATTTATATTTTTATAATGTCTTCATTTATATTTTTATAATGTCTTCATTTATATTTTTATAATGTCTTCATTTATATTTTTATAATGTCTTCATTTATATTTTTATAATGTCTTCATTTATATTTTTATAATGTCTTCATTTATATTTTTATAATGTCTTCATTTATATTTTTATAATGATTTGGCAGATATCTGCTTCGATGGCTGGACATCGATAAAGGTTATCTAAAACATTCGAATTTATAATTTTCAGCTTGATAAACATTTTTCAGAAAAATAAATTCTTTCATACTTGTCTTGCTTCCAAATGAATAAAACGTGTTTAACTGAATATCCGAAATTCCAATTCGGAAATAATGGTTTATCATAATATTAGAGAAAAGTAAAATCTGTAAATTTTTAATGTCGATTCCGCCTACAATATAGTAATAATTATTTCCTCGATATACTAATCGTATAATTTTAAACGTGAATCATTTTAGTGTGGGCGGAAGCTAAAACAAAACCGTTGGAAGCTTTTCAAATCTGATCTGGAAATGGTGCGGTTTTCTCAATATTTCTCAATATAAAAAAAAAGTTCTTCTGGAAAAAAAAACATTTTCCTTTCAAGCAGTAAGAGGGAAAATATTATTGATAAATCTGTTTCTACTTTAGAGAACAGGATTTATAAGGACTTAGAACAAGATTATATTTTTTTTTCACTTTCGGGCATATTTTTTTTAATCTTTTCACCTCAAGCAAGGCGATAATGCCACTAATACGCGCTGGTGGGGTTGCAAGTTAGTGACAGAGAATGAGAAGACTTTAGTGAGTAATGGACAATAACGGAACAGGATTTAGGAAGACAGAAGACGATTGACGTTCGATTTACATTTTTGAAGATCGTAGATGGCTGGAAAGCAAGAAATGGAAAGGAAAATAAGAGGTGTTAGACAAGAAACTGTTAGAATAAGAGTCTGTTGTATCTGGCGAGTTCAACAATAAAACTGAGACTGAGTTTGAGCCAATCTAGTGGCAAGCTTAAGTTCGTACAATCAAGGTACTAAGTAATAAAGCTCATCAGAACAGTTGAATTTTGAGTCCTATATTTCCATTCTCTACATTTTACAAGTCATATAAAACAAAAAGAATGGAGTATTCCTGTCATATCCGCGCTGAAGCTGCCCAGTCCTCTCTTTCTAACTTTGACAGATTTCAAAAGTGTCTACGTGGTCTTGTAGGTGATGAGTTATCTTCAACTCTACACCCCGTTTCCCACAGGCGAAACACTGCAAGCCTATTGCTATTCGATTGCTATTTCCATGGCAAATGTTCTAACGAGCTACATTCCTTAGTTCCATGTCGAACCACGTGCCCAGGGACGGACAATCCTCATTCCTTTCATATGCTATTAGTATGAAGCAATTTCCACTCACAGCGTTTCTCAGTTATCGCTACTTTGGGGGACATCTCCCCCCTCCCCGAGAGCATGCTACTCGGATCACGACAATCTTGAAATCCAGTGTCAATCGTTATCTATCCTACTTATCCTCATAATCTATAATTCTTACCTCCTCCTCTAAAACCCATAGCTCAAAATCACTCAGCAATCTATATTGAACTACTTTTAGAATTTTATTGAGTGAACAATGGCAAATTAAGGAAACAAGTGGCGTTTTTACGTCAAAGAGTTTTCAGAATATTCCATGTAACTGTCTAGACAGGGTCTCGGTATAGAAAGTTGAAAACGGTAAAAATAATTTTGCAAGACATTTTTTCCATTTTCAAATAATATGTAAGAATTAATGTTTTGTTTTTCTTGGGCTTTATCAAATATAGAAACAGCTGTGTTAACTATAGAAAGTCTGGAAGTTTTCTGACTTGTTCTTTAGATATTTAAAAGAAAAATGTGAAAAATAGACACTTAGTCAAAATTAAAACACCTTATTCATTGCTCGCGGGCGTGGTCGGTTGCTACCAACAAGTAAACACGTCGTAGCCTATCGTCTATAAGATGAAAACATTGACGTGTGTGTTTGTGTGTTCAGAAAAGGCAGCATCTTGCTAATTTATTTGAAAAACGAACAAACAAGACTTAAATACTGTATAAGTGTCTGCTGAGGTTTGATTTCTGAACGTAACTTTATAAATAATCTATTATAGCTAACTTTGAGATTCGTCTTCAATATACACTAAATATTGTCTAGAAAACTGAATCCCTTCTTGGTGTACTTGCTATCGATAATGTGA
This sequence comes from Acanthosepion pharaonis, assembly GCA_903632075.3. Classification (NCBI taxonomy): domain Eukaryota; kingdom Metazoa; phylum Mollusca; class Cephalopoda; order Sepiida; family Sepiidae; genus Acanthosepion; species Acanthosepion pharaonis. The sequence goes on along the minus strand of CAHIKZ030005354.1, from coordinate 1,389,365 downwards.
TGTTTCAGTCGATTCCTTTTTACCTCTCGTTAGATAATGTCTATGCCAAAAAGTGGCGACGAAAATAGTGATTAATATACTAACTGGGCGAATCTATTTACGGAACTTATTGGTGAAGAAACTATTTGTGTGTGCCGCGTGCTGAGTCGTGTCTAGGTTAAAGAAAATAAGAACCGTATTTGTTTCGAAACAATGGATTGAAAAGGTAGCTAGTAAATATATGCTGACGATGTACTGTTAGACCTTCCCAAAACAGCTGCATTCTCAATATCATTCGACATGGACGATTAGCATTTTTAATTTAAAACCTGAATAATAAAGGCTCATAGATTTCATTCACCCGTGTAAGAAAAAATAAATAAATAAATAAATAAAATAAAATAAGAAAAATAAATGAATAAATAAATAATTTTGTGATGACTTTTAATAAGGTATTAGTAGTCCGGTGTTTCTTTGTTTTTTGTTTTTTTTTGTTTGTCGAAACAGCTTTTATTTTCCTTGACTATGTTACTAGGAAATAGATACACTAGTATACATCTGGGCATTATAATCTTCTATAACGAACCTTAGAGACACGGTGGAACGGCTCGGATTGAGGAATCGGAGAGCCGAGTTCGAATTCCAGACGAATCCATTACATTCACTTACGTGAAAGATCTTCATCCTCTTCTTTCCCCACCTCGACCCCAAGCTATGAGTAAAAAAATAAATGTCCTGCTATTGCCTTGGATGGCAACGGGTCTAACGCAGAAAGAAACGGTAACCTACTGCGGGAAAAAATATGCCTCGTCAGTCATGTATCTAAAGATACATGATCACTTAAACGTGCATCACGCATGGCACATAACTGACCGATAACGAACCTAATGAGTAAGGAAAGCAATGAATAAAAGCTAAAGAATAAAAAAGCATCAGTTGCCATTGGGGCTAAACTTTTGAAAATAGCGTATCCACTTTCAGAATTCAAAAAAAGAAATTCTAAATTTCAGGAAAGAAGTCCAGAATAAGAAGGTAATGGTTTTAAAAAGAAATGTGTTTATCGCGCGCTAATGAACTATGGAAACAAAAAGGTAATCTTCAAGACCTCTTACCCGTATAGAGGCATCTTAATTGGATCCATTATGGTAAAAGTGCTAACGAACATTGTATTAATTAGATTATCCTCGTTGTATGAAAGCTAATTCCTTATAATCTAATTTGGTTTTCGTTCTTGAAAGGAGTGGAATGATAGAATATCTCTCCTAAAAAAAAACTCTAGGATGTTCCCTGCCTCTCCCATAGAAAATCATATGCTTGTGTAGCCACATCAATGGTGGCTTCTTCTTCTCGTCCATCAGAAACCGCCTTCTAAGTTCTGAATCAACTGAATCTCGAGATATAATAGAGGAACTATATCGGCCCAAAGTCGTGCAAGTCCGGCGAGGACCCCATTACCGAAACATTCCAAACTTCATCAGGAGTACGGCAAGGCGGTAATGAGTCCAAGTCTATGCGAATATACAAGCACAGATGTGAAGAGATGGATATTGACCAATTAAATATTCCAAACTACATCGCAAATGAATCTACAAAGAGGAAAACAACTTTCCTGCTTTCCCTCCCAAACTCAACGTATTGATGATGAGTGGCTTATTCCGAAGGACATAGTTATTGATAGTTGGGATAAGACTGACCTTTTTAACAAAAATTAATATCTTCTATCATGTGTTCCAAGAAATAGAACTCAAGATAAATCTTTTCAAAACAGAAACTATTATCTGGAAATGAAGACAATGATGGCAGATAGCCTGAAGATGTGGAATTAGTAAATTCTAAACACTTCAGATATCTCTCTGCATGGGTCAGTAATAACAAATGTAGTATAGGAGAAATAGATAAATATAGTATAGAAAATAGAACACAGAATAGGTTGTTCTAGGGGTAGTTTCACCCAACACCGCCAGTTGCTACGAAACCAAAACATTAACCTAAAAATGTGAGTCATGCTCAATCAGATCGAGATTTTTATATAGATATCCTGCATGGCGCCAAACTCGTTCAGAAATATGACTGTCAGCTTTAGAATGATGATTAAAAATAGCATCCTCCTTCGAACCTCGTGGACTGGCACCACAGAATCGTATAGAAATGTACTAAATAGCAGAAATCACATCGCGTGAGGACTTTCAACAGCTAAATTTGGTAGCACATGTAACTCTAAAAGAGAATGACATAATCAAGATGATGACGTTCCACAGTACTTCAAGCAAAAGGTTAGGAAGGAAACCCTCATCAGTAATAGAAAAACGATAATAGTGACTGGATTTGATAAACCTATTTTCTTTGTTTGAATAGAAACACTTTATAAATTTTCAATTGACTGTAGCACTGGATGCTTGGTCAGTAAATACCGAACGTTATTTCTTTTTTTTTTTTTTTTTTTTTTTTCTTTTTCTCTTTTGCCTCTTTTTCTCTTTTGCCTCTCTAATTCATATCACTCCACTGACACAAGGGATTACAGGGAGTGGGAGAAATAGGAACAGAAACCTTAACAGTGAGCAGGAAGAGGAAAGAGTAATCAAGAGGACTATAGAGAGCAATTGTCATTACATTTAAGTTTTAATGAGCAAACGACTAATTTTACCATTATTAGTATAATTTTTGCACCAGACTGGTAGGTAACGCTTGGGATTGAGTGACTAGTTTCATCAAAGTCTCCATTTTTTTGTACAAATGTAATTGGCATGTCTTATTCTTTTAAACTGCTTGTTGTCCGACATACTTGACTACTTATCAACCCTCGTAGTCAGTGTCCAAGCTAAATTTTTTAAAAAAATCATTATTCCGAATATTTCTTTTTCTTTTTCTAAGTCAGGCAAACCTTTTCAACTAGAAAAAAATTGACTTAACGTGATCTTCCCACTTGGCCTTATGCCTAATTAAAATGAGCTGAGTAAATGAGTGAAATTTAAAATGGTTTTCTGATTGGTTCTTTTTGTGCACTCAACTCGCATTTTTGTGCCGAAATAAGTGTCAGAAACCCCTGAGTACACAGTATCCACATAATCGACAATTTATAAAAGTGCTTCCCCTCTCCCTCGCCTGAAAGCGAAATTCCGACTACAACTTAAATTAAGAGCGAACTTAAAAAAAAAAAGAACAAGTCGTAAGCAAGAGGATTACCTCCACGAATGACGCAATAGACAAAGTGTTTATCAATAACTAATCGTGCTTCGAAGACAGGCAAACCATTTCATTGTAATTTCACATAAATTTCCCGAAACCATTTCCACGTTTGCTACCTCCAGTTTAGAGTGGGCGAAATTCCAAGTCTTGATAAATATTCCAAATTCTTTGATGCCGGCAAGTACACATTAATGCAATTGTTCACAGCTCAAAGAAACTTGTCATATTGGACCGAGAAATAAACGGCTAGAAGCGGACTAATCTTTTCATTTTCACAGATCGATAAACTCAGTTCGGTGCAAAATTTCATTCGAATTAGTCTGCTTTGACACCAATACTGGGGAGGATCGAACTCGATACGCGAGCGAATTGGTCTTCGAGGCGAGCTTGCTAAGTAAGACAGTTTGTTAATTATGAGGTTTAATTCTTGGACATTGCTACAACAGTGGGTCACCCGATGAGGACCTCTCCCATTCTATTCTCGAATTGTTCTCCAAGAGAAAATTTACGTGGCATCGCTCTACAGGAGGAAGCTAATGAAATTTACTTCTAAGATATTTCGTTTCGGAAGTAGGTAGTTAGGACCTCGTGTGCGATGCTTTGTGATAGGTTTTACTCGAGTAAAACAGGAATACGAGAAATATGCAAAATCATCGTACCAGGGCACATAAACTAAATGACAACAAAATCTGTCTTTGTATGTCTCGTAATTTTGTGCCAGAGGTTTTATCCTGTTTAAAGCAATAGCCATTCAAAACACAAATGTCTTGCAATGTTCATACTCAACATCGACGTCGTAGCCATTTTATCTATATATATATATATAGAGAGAGAGAGAGAGATAGATCTTTAGTTATCACAATAGGGTAAAATTAATAACAAAGATGATGAAAAGAAAAATAATCTAAATAAAATCTGCGATATTATATAACCAAAACACATAAGAACATTATCAAAATATAAAATGCTCAGCGTCACTCGTCCGTGCGCATGTGTAGTCGGATCAACGCAAACAAACCCAGTCCAATGTAGTCCTAAAGAATGAAACTCGCCACACGAAAACTTTCCACTCTAGTCATAATTGTTCTTGATATATAAATTTATTTATCGTTATCATATATTTTTGTTTATACATTCTTTTTTTATAGATACAAATATTTAAGTAAATTCTCTGTTTATAATAAACAGTATTAAACAACATTTAACGGCCTGAATGTCCGAGAAATTTTCACAGAAAACATTCGTCTTCCGACAGGATCAAACCTGCATCCTATACGGAACCGTCATTTAGCTTGACGTGCCTTTACCGATTTGGCCACAGAGGAGCGTTCGGTTAGCAAGATCGAATTTACTGTATTTAAACTCCAATCTTCCATGAATCTCTCACGTACATTCATATCTGCTCATGGTGTATCAAATATAAACAAATGACGTTACACATGAAATGGACAAAGTTCGAAAATTATTTTAAAACATTTTTCTTTTTATAGATACAAATATTTAAGTAAATGCTCTGTTTATAATAAACAGTATGAAAGACTTCTCGGACATTCAGGCCGGTAAATGCTGTTTAATACTGTTTAGGTTATTGTTCCTTGGCATATGGGCCTAGACATGGGCAGTGGGACGTTGATTAATTAAAGAGTTCATTTTGGAATTCTCTGTAGGTTACCCAGATCAATATACACCTGATGAAGACCGGTGGGGCACAATGGCCGAAGCGTTTTGATAACAACAAAGATAAACAATAATCTGAAGTTAAATAGTTTAACTAATTATCTAGTGTTTCAATACCCGATCTAATTGTCATTGTGCATACTAACTTGCGCTTAGTAAATCAACAAAAAAGTATATAGAATCTCTAAGTCATTAATTAAACTCAAAACAATGACTCCTCTGCATGAGTCTCTCTCTAACAGGCCTGATACCTAAAGGATAATTTTTGATGGGTTGAGGTGTGGTGTAAATATAACTTTATAACAAATAATTTATAATAATAAATTTCCAGCAGACTTCTTTCTATCCGTATATCAGCCAGACCATACAGCGTGGTCATGATCTTGTGATGACGACTTTTAATATAAGGCCGAAAATTAAGCACTGCTCTACGTTGAGAAACTAAAAGACCCTGAAGTCACTCAACTGTTCCAGACTAAAGTTGGCAGCACATTTGCAGCCCAGAACCTAAATAACATTGATGTAGACACGTTACTCATAACAGCTGAGGAAGTTTTGGGTAAACACCGAAGGAAAACCCAACCGTGGATCCTGTACGAAATCTTGGATTTGTGTGAGGAGGGAACTGAGAGGAAAGAAGCGCTCAGATGGCGAGGTCTATACCCAATATCAGGAAGTGCACAGTGACGTGAGGAGAAAAATGCGAGCAGCTAAAGAGGAGTGGATACAAAATAAGTACAAAACCATTGAGAAGGATATGGTTACTGGCAATAAAAAAACAGGCCTACAATACTCTCAAGTTCCTCACTAAGACTATCCAACAGAAAGCAACGGCCGTAGTGGATGGGAATGATAAATTGCTAACGGACAGTGAGAAGATTCTCCATAGATGGACGCAATACTGTGATGGTTTATACAATTACCAGCTTCATCCAGATATCTCTATATTGCAAAGCGACCAGCAATCCACAGAAGACGACGAGACCAGTCCGTCAATACTGAAAGAGGTTGAGTTGACAGTAAAGAGTTTGAAACTTGGCAAGTCACCCGGAGTGGAAAATATTCCGTTTGAGTTGATAAAACATGGAGGTGAAGAAATCATCAAAATCATAACAACATTATGCCAGAAGATTTGGGAACAAAAAAAAGTGAGCTAATGAGTGAACTCTGTCATTGCTTAATACCCACTGGCAAAGAAAGGTGGCTTCAGGCAGTGTCGAAATTATAGGACAATAAACCTGATCAGTCATTCTAGTAAAGTCCTGCTCTGTATCATTTTGAATCCTTTGAGATCCAAGGCTGAAGAACTGCTATTAGAGGAACAAGGTTTTAGAACCGGACGAAGTACAATGGAACAGATTTTCAATTGTCGGATCCTCGTAGAGAAACACCTGTACCATCAGAAGGACGTGTCCCACAACTTTGTTAATTTAAAGAAAACATTTGATCGGGTGTATGGCATGACCGTCTTTGGCAAATCCTTAGAGAATTCAATGTAAATAAGGGTATTATCCAAGTCATCCAAGCCCTATATAAAGATGCCACCAGCGCAGTTCTTCTGGGAAAACAAATGGGAGTGCGAAAGGGATGTGTACTTCAACCCGCATTGTTCAACCTATTTCTAGAGAATCGTGCAAGAAACCTTGGACTACCATGATCCTTTAATCTCTATCGGTGGCAGACCCCTCTGGAACTTACGTTTTGTGGATGACATTGACCTCATAACATGTAGTAACAGTGAGCCCAAGACTTGACCAACAAACTTTTTGGAAGAGCAGGAGTATATGGAATGGAGATCAGCTCTGAGAAATCCAAAGTAATGGTAAATAGCACAAACAGTAACACTTGTATCAACATTACCATGAATAGGAATTCACTGGAAGGAGTGTCCAGTTTTAAATACTTAGGAATAATCTTGTCTAAAGATGACACTTGCAACTCGGAAATCTGCACACGGATTGCCGCAGTGATGGCCAAATTGACAAGAATATAGAGGAGTAAAATCAGCTTTCAAACGAAGTACATACTGTACAAATCACTGGTAGTCTCCATTCTCCTATATGGATGTGAAACGTGGACACTGTTGGCAAGTACAGAGAAGAATCCAAGCGTTTGAGAACAAATGCATGAGAAAACTCCTTGGCATTTTCTATTGGGAACAAAAAGCCAATGAGTCTGCGAGGAAAAGGGTTGAAAGTTTTGTGGGCCACCAGGAACCTCTTCTCGCCACTATCAAACGTAGAAAAATGGCGTGGTTTGGAACGATTACAAAGCACGACGGCCTGTGCAAGCCCATCAGGTGGACGTAGGAAAGGATGTCAACGTCAAAACTGGTTAAACAATTCTAAAAAAATAGACAGGTATGACTGTAGCAGAATTGCTGATAGCTGCCGTTAATAGACCGTCGTGGAAAAGAGTTGGTTTGGCTTCTGCATTTGGATCCGCCCTACGATTACAAATGTCAAGGGGATGATGATGTAAATATAACAATTCTTCTATCTTCTGGAACGGCGTTTTTTCTTGAGAGCTAGCGTGGGCACAATATTATAAATACCGTACTGAGGTACCCAGTTGTTTCATATTGACAAATGACTTACATAGGCCGCTATCACTTAGGACTTCACACACTTATCCTATCGTCAACTTCCACTTTTTGAAAAAAACGTGATCCTTAACTCTGTTTTGAATCATCCTTGAAAGCCGCTTTTATTCAAATTGTTTCTGAGGGCAAAAGTTAGTTTCAGGCAAAAACTTACGCATTATCTTTGCGAAAACCACACAATATACATAACTCACTGCTGATTGAGTAACCTAACAAGACTTTCCCCGCATATATAGTAAGGTCTTCTCTGATTGGTTGCCAAGTCGCATCTAGGCGACGCTATTGAAATATTCAAAATAACTGGATATATTTTTAACATATTTTTTTAGACCTTCATAACGGTGAACTCAATTTTAATTTCCTGAAAAACTGTTTTGATAAAAAAAAATTTATTATAAATTTCAATCAACAGGTTAAATCCTTCGGTCAATGAATAGCGAATGTTTGTTGCATGAAAACTGCTAATCTAGGCGATAGCCTGGATGTCGTGAGGGGATTTTCATGGCATCTCTAGTTACAGGATTGTAGAGATCTCTCTTAATATCACGAAACCGGAAGAATAGGATATATGATAAAAAATAACTGCGAAAAATCCTTTATTTTACACCTCCTGATTGTTTGATAACCTTTGACTTCTTTCTCGTTTATCACCGTTATAAAATCTTACCGTACGGTAATTTAAAAAAAATGCTGGAACTTGTCAAAATTGACTGTGACATAATACTATTTCGCTACCTAAGTCCTCTCTCATCAACTTTCTTCTTCATTTTTCTAAGTTCGATTTTCTGATTGGCCTTAATGTGTATCATTTTGTATATTAAGTAAAAATAAAATAAATAAAACTAGGCTCAAGGATTTATTTTTGAAATAGTCATGGTTAGAAAATTTAAAAAAAAAAATGAATATAATTTGTAACTAGTTGGAAAAAAATATCTAACCTACTTACAAGATTTTAGAAATATATCGTATTTCTAATGTACGATATATAAATGATATCCCGGAGATTAGAAGATTCGCCAACGTGTGAAAATCCCCACCCGATGAAAAACAAATGGTAGTTGAAGACGATTTTTCATAGGTAACCGGCTTGGATGATTTAATGCTCAACGGACGGGCGCACTTACGCATAATATTTCGAGAATGTCAGTTCCGATTCGGGGATTGTCATCGGTCATCAGAAAAATTGCTCGGGGAGTTTGAAGAAAACCGTTTCGTTTATCAAAGTCTACCTAGCGGGATTGAATACCTTTTTTCATTCGACCGTGAATTCTTGGTCACAACGAACTATCAATTAAGGTGACGTGAGGGATTTCCTCATAAAATTTTTTTTTTCCACCAAACATTTCCATGGAAACTGCTAGGCATAGGTGAGTAAAAATAATGAACATACACACAATATTTCCCTACTAAGTGTAGTAAAAGCAGTCAATTCAGATGGTATTTGGTGTTTAACACCACGAGAAGTTAATCAATTTGATTTTCAACAACAGGCAGAGAACTGACAGTCGCTAAACTTCTGTTCAAGCAGCAACGAATTCAGACATACAAAGAATCTTGTGGTAGAACCACAGACCTAGTGCTCATACTCAACCACATAAGATATTGTGACGAGGTGCCGTGTCTAGAGTAAATGCCAATTATAATATGAAATAGAGATATAAGAGGGGGAGAAAAGTAAAAAAAATATGAGTAAAAAGAAAAAATATAGTGGGGAGTTGAAAAAAAACAGGAGTAAAATAGAAAAACAAAAAGTAGTTCTTCAAATGAACACTCAGGAAACCCTGGACAAGCCATCATCGGTGTTGTTTGCTTCGACAATACAATCTCTCTATCTGATTTCTAGAATATCTGACGTCTGTCATCTGAGATGATTACAAAACAATCATCTTAGATATATACACACACATATATATATATATATATATATATATATATATATATATATATATATATATATATATATATATATATATATATATACCAACAAACACGTGTAAATGACTTATTTATTTCTAATGTTGAAAGCTCGAAGCAATAATGTGGACAAATTATTTAATGTGCGTATTGATGCGTACGCACATAAGTAGATCAGTAAGTCCGTAAGCTAATGATAAAAAAAACAGCATTTTTAAACAAGATATTTACTTTTCAACATAAGTGCTTTTTATAAGTAAGGAACTTAACTAAACGTTCTCTCTACATCGAATATTATACAGTTCAAACTTCAGCTAAGTCTCCAGCGTATTTACCAACTTTATATATATATATATGCGTTTGATGCTAATCTATATATCAGACAAATTGAGGAATTGAATGAGAAAACAGATGGGGGTCTCCTACGTCATGCCCCTCAAAAGGACTTCTTCCGATGAATAATTGTTTTAGCGATAGAATCTCTATGGTGATTTTTATATCGAAAAACGTTAAAGACACAGGGACGTGTGATTAAAAATAAAATTCACTTTTATTTTTATATTACTATAGTTAAACAGATAATTATGCAGAGCTAAAAGTTTGAATTTAAAACTAAACATCCTTGTATATTCAGCGTTTCTCGATGCAAAATTGTAACCAGCGTTTGTTGTATTTTTTTCCTACCAAATGTAGATTCTATTGATAAAGAAATTATAAGCCTGAAGAAGTCTTTCGAGGGACGAAAAGTGTTCCGGAGCTCTATGTTGTTGTTGTTTTTTTTTTTGTTTTTTTTTCCTCTTTCGGTTACGCACACATAACACGTGTGTGTGTGTGTGTGTGTGGCGCTTACAGGATCTTAATTTGATCTTTCTACCAATTTTAAAATCTTAGGTTAAGCCGTAAAAAAAAAAAAGCAAAAAAAAAAAAAAAATATTCTTTCAATATAGAATATTGAATTATTATAAGCTTTTTGAATTGCAATTTACACAACAACAACAACAACGTGTCATCTCCCTTCCCCATGATTGTTTATAACGTACAGTCGATATTATCTTGAGCCATTTACATTTTCTGAACTTCCGGGAAGGTTTTCAATTTTCTATTATTCACTTTCGAGTGCTGATTATCAAAGCAAGCAAACCTTGTCTAGTAGAAATACTGGAGCATCACACTCTTCCCACTAATATCGTTTTATATTTACTTTTGTTCAGGTTTAAAGTAAGCTTCGGATCTATCTATATCCAAATAGATAATTTAATTTATTGCAGCTATAAAACGTAGATGAGAATTATGTAGACTGTATTCGTTTCAAATGTTACCCAATGCTGTAGTCAGTAAAACTTAAACAAATTAATGAATACTGAAGGTGTTTGCTTCGATATTTTTAATAATGCATATATCTATACGAAAGGAACAAAAGAGAAGATTTCTAAATTGGAGACATTTATTTCCTCATCCTCAAAAATAAATAAGTTATAAAGGCGAAGATGAAGACTTTACGCGAGGAATAAGTCGGCTGAATTGTAAGAACAACGCATGCGCATACGAGTCGTCTGACACTTTGCACGCTTTGTTCATCCCAAATTTAATACTGCTTCATTTAATTCCGTTCAGTAACTTCTCTGTAGGCTGAATATGCTCGTTTAGTGGCCGTGTGACTGAAGAAACTTATATGCGTTTTCTGCGATGTCGGAAAAAGCATACTGGCGCGTGTGCAGTACCAATATTATGTTTACAACTCTTACTTACAGTTGAAACATGGGCTCCAACTTAGAGATATGGATATCCTGGGGGCATTGATGGCGGTAGGTGAGACCCTTATCTAAAAAGAATAAAGGAAAGAACTATAGGTATTGAGGGAGACTTGTAAATTAAAATAGAAGGATGAGACGCAAGATCAGCTGCGTCCATTTTATGTATAATTGACTCGGGTACATTCGTCTTCCTTACTAGAAGAGGAAAGAAGATTGATAAAAATGCACTATGCAAAATATCGAAAAGAACGGGTAAAAAAGAAAAGACATAAGTGAAATAAAAATAAATACCTTACTCAGAAAAAACAGGTGAAAATAGTGGGATAATTCAATTCATAAGGTATTAGTGTGTATTGCCAATTAACATGGAGTCGGAACTTGTTTACCCTGAAATTTCAATAAAATTCTGGCTAACATTTGAACTCTAGAAGAATATGCAAAACACATGGCAAATGGAAAACACTTATGTTACATGACATGTACTCGGCTTAGTTTGGCAAAAGGTCACAAATATAAAGCACCTAATGAGTTGAACACACTAGTGATAATGGTAAACAAAACTATCTCGCTACTTGTGTCTTCATGTAGAGGCATTTAAAGTTCATGTCAATCGTACAAAGATGCCTTCTCCAGTACGAAACCTCTTCATGAAATAAAATTGTAGTCTCTGTTGAATAAGAAAAAAATGGACACACAAATGTCTATTTGAAAACTCTAATTCGGAGGAAAAAATCCGTATAGATAAAAATTACTAGTAGTACTTTAATATACAGCATTTTTATAACATTTACCTTTTTTTTTTTTCTTTTTTTTTACACGACAAAAATCATAAGCAACGCGTACCGCGTTTTTAGATTTGTGTCCTACGTCCACCGAATTCCAACTTCGATGTTCGATCCAAGTATATCAAGATTACGATTACTGATTTTCAAGACCTTCACACTTAGAAAAATGACGTCGCCCAATCTTCCTCCGGGTTTTATGTTTGACTAAACTGTTTGGTAAATATCTATAAAAGTAGTTTGATCCTCTTTATGATTGAAATAATTCAATTTCTTCCTACGAACTTTACCTGGGCTCGAACTTTGACTAATGAAGTTCGAGCCCAGGTAAGAGACAGGATTGTCAATTCTGAATTTAAAGAGAAGTTGGTCGTACCAACTTGAAAGACTTCATATTCCAATCGATTCTTATTTATATGCCGTTTGCCTTTAGAATATGTACGATAATGACTCTCTACAGCTTCCTCTTTTATTGCTCTTTCTTTCATGACTCATTTTTCGTCGTTCTTGTATCAATTTTCCCATATTTGAGTGTTAAATTCTTTAAGCCTAATTTTCTCACGTGTCCATATATTTCAGCTGTGCCATTCTGGTTATGAAAACTTTAAAATTCCTAATCTCTTTAAAACTCCACTTACACATTCTCTGTTCATGTTATATGCGGCTGGCGCTAAATATGTGATTTTTGTTCCAGTTATTTTCTCCCCATTCTATTGCCAGAATTTGCCGTCTATTTATAAATGAAATCCTTACTAAGAAGAAAACATTGAATATTTTATTTAATACATTTCACCTAATAATAAAACGAGTTACATAAATTTATATACGAAGCCTATACGAAAATGATGAAAACATTTAATATTATCTAAATAGTCTTCTTAGGGAAATGGTACCTTAGGAGTTCATTATAATTATTAGAACATCATTTCTATTCTTCAAAACAGTTTACAAAATCCTCTTTCAGAATCAGTTGCCGAGTTACGTTCTTAATTTCGTCTACAGTTTCAACGGGTCATTTTTAGCGTCTGGCCTAAAGACCCTACTAAGTCTTCGTAATGCGACTTGGGTGCATAAAAAATAAAAATAAAAACCTATAGAAGACGTAGAGAATGCGTTCGTTCGATCAATATGAGTTACTGAACGGCTTCTTACCGCTAATAGCATAATCCCACACGGGAGTTTTCTGATCACGTATAAGGATCTTCTTCGGTTCGTCAAGTGCATCAAGGCTGCACAACCAGTTCTGAAAATATTCCAAATAGTTGGATACGTTCTGAACACACCACATTATTAAACAATTTTGTCTGTTTGGTAACTGAAATAGTTCTTTAATTTTCCTCTGTCAATAGGCAAAAACTGAGACTCTGATTGCCAAGTCCGACAGGTTCTCTCTATTTGGAGTAAATGATGTAACATGAGTTTTCTTGATAGGCATGAAGAGGTATGTCCAATATAATTCTGTCTGTCTGTGTCTCTGTGTGTGTGTGTGTGTGTGTGTATATGTGTGTGTATATATATATATATATATATATATATATATATATATATATATATATATATGGTGGACTCTCCCGTATGAGAGTCAAGCAGCTCAGACGCCAGCACATATGATTTGATTATAATTGTGAAGTCTTTGTGCAGAACCAACCACACTTTTGAAGGGCCGAATGCACAGACCTGGTACACTACGTGCGACAAGTTCCCCAAACGACCCTCCACAGGTTTTGAATTCAGAGATGTCCTTCTCCTAGATCATAGCAATCCAAGGCTATTGAATCCAGTCTGTCCAAGGGTATGTAATGGATTCGACTGGAATTCGAACTCGGCTCTCCGATTCCTCAATATGAACTGTTATCCACTACTCCACCGTGCCATATCTCTCCTCCCCACTCTCTTATATATATATATATATATATATATATATATATATATATATATATATATATATATATATATATATATATATATATATATATATATATCTTCTCTCTCTCTGCTTTATACGCACACGAAATCGAAATAAATTTCACATTTTTATGGTTGAGAAAAAGTACCTAAATTAAACCATTCAAGTCAGTGTAGCTTTCATGATTTAACCAATAGAATCGTTAGTCATTGAGACAATGAAAATTTGATTTAAAAGAATTTAAACCGTTCGAGTAAAATTATGAACAACTTTAATAAAATCAAATTCTTCTTTTTTTTGTTTTTTATCAACAGGAACATTTATTTTGCCAACAAAGCTATGCTTTGGAAGTTACTACATTAATATCTGTCCAATGAGAGATTTAACTAACCTTTGTCTAGTCCGGCAAAGTTTAAAATGAGCAATTATACAGAATAGAAGACCTAGTTGAGAGACATGTCTTTTTTTTTTGTGTGTCAGGCATCTCGGAAGCATCCTTTATGCAGCTAATCTCTCTGGATTTACATAAAATGTATCGTTTTGTTGAAAGAAAAAAATACAGATCTTAGTTTTTGTCTCGCACAAGGCTACAATCAAGTGGTAACAAAATCAACTCGCCTAGACATGGTATGGGTAATTAGCTTGTTAGACATCATTAGGACAGACTCTCAGACATTTTTCTGGCGCAGTCACTATAGTGGAGCTTCCTGTCCTCGACTTCCAAGCTATCTCCATTTGGCTTTTTTCATGCTTGGAATCGTTTTATCATAGCCGAATAAAGGTAGGAAGATTGTATAACGTCAGTTTCAAATGGAAAGAGCCTACCTGCTAAGAAAACTTTAATCATCCTGGTCTTTTCGGGGTATCGAACACTGCCTACTGATACTGTTGTGAAATATTGCATACATGTCTCACAGGGTAATTATTTACTAATTTAATCTTAATCCGACATATAGTACATTAGTGACCTAATATTACCCAGTGAGGATCGAATTCGCTGTAGTAAATTGTGATATTAACTGATCATAATTAGAGTAGACATTCACTTTCCTTCGTTATTTTTCAAGAAATTCGATTACTATTATTTTATGAGTTTCATTTGATTTTTCTTAAGCAGGGCTAAGCACAGTTTCAAGTGACGCATAACACCATCTGGTGTTTTGAGGTTGTGTGAAGAGGATGCCAGACAATTTGTTTTTCGTTTTTTTGCAGAAGAAGAAAAAAAAATCATTGACACCAAAAATGGATTTTGAAATAAAAAATAAAATAAATCAAGAACAAAACTTTCTGGTTTCAAAGATGCCAAACATTTCGAAATCTAACAAAATAATCTATTGAAATAGTTCTTCTTGCGAAGGAAACATTTTTGGTCTCTAATTTTTACTTCATATAAAGCGAAAATTAAGAAATCGGCTGGCATGGCATCCAGATCGCTTTTTGCGCCAAAATTCCACGCATTTCAGAATTGATTTTGGAAAAAAAAAAAAAAAAAAAAAAAAGGGGATGGGGACAGCACTCAGCGCAACTGTTTAATTCGTAATATCTTCATACAGACTTCTCTTTGACATCTGTCTTAATACCGTAGGGTGTGAGAAAGTGTTTTGCAGTTTCAAAGCGGGTGCAAAAATTAAAATGTTAAAAGCTATTTTACATCTTTTTTTTTTTTTTTTTTAAATCCCAAACAGTCAACACCTGAATCAGCCGCTAAAATAAGCAGTAAAAGAATCGGTAATGCTCTTGGTCTTGATGATATTGTTGATGATTATGATTTAAAAAAAAAATTAAAAAAAACTTCCGGTGAGACGTATTCTCACAGTTCAAAGGTCCATATTTTGGAAATTAATTATGCGTTGCTAGTTCAAAACTTTTCAAAAACTACTTCTATATGTGCTCGTTTCAAGCTGCTTACGGTATCCGTTGGAGAGTTTACATTACAATAGAGCTGCGATTAAAAAAAATAATAAAAAGCGAGAAAGACCATCAATAAAAATAACAGTAATAATGGAAGTTCATGTCGATTAAATTATCACTAAGTGATTTCCTCTTTCTAACGAAACTCTACATTGATGAAGTTTGTCGCACGCATTGTTGGGGAAGCCTTAGAATTGGCACATTTAATAAAATTTGGTCGTAATACCAAGCATTTAAGAGCCGTGTTGACTAAATTAAATGTACATGAATTCAGGGGGGGGTTGATTTTTCTTCTAGAGAAGCAACTACCCCAAACACGTTTATAAAATTAAACAGTTTTGCCTAAACAAAAAAAGTGTAACTCTCGGCGACTACGATTACGAAGGTGTCAATGCTTCGAGCTTTCCCCTTTAAAAGTGCAATTGTTTGAGTCGGAAACCCAATTGCTATGCCCATCTCTTTCTAAAGCTGCTGAAAAAAAAAAGGATTACTTACTTTGATTTTAACCAGAAGGCAGGTCAGTTACGATCTGACCCGGAACGCCTCGTAACAGCGAGTTTGTCATAATGGTCAACCAGACTGAGTAGTCACTTGAATCCTAACTTGGTTTTCTGCCAAAAATAAGTTTAACAACCATTCACTGATCCTAGACAGTGGGTTAAAAGCGGAACTTTGATCCGCGACTGCATGCAAAGGTACTGTGATCTTAGGCAGAAGTGCCAACTCATGCATGAATAATGATCACAAAATGCGAACCGCGTGTAGCCCACGAGGGGCTTTCAGAAATAAATATATACACTAATCGAATTATCCGCGCCTTGCTGTGTCTCACATTTTTTGGAAGAAATTTTAAATCATTATTATAATTTGTGAAGAAAAATGATGCATTTCAATATTACTCGATAATCTTGCCAATGTGACCGCCATCTTCTGGCTTTCTCCTTCTATATTTTGAATAGGCGTCAGTCCCTTTAAATTTAATTTAAATCAGAAAAATTCAGTGGGGGGGTTGTATCTCCCAGGGACCCCGTTTGATCAAAATGACATATATTTATCCAAGTAACCTGAGTAATTTCAGAAATATATAGGGGTCTATCTCCAAAACCCTAAGAGGAGTTCGATAACAAACACAGAAGCTACAACTTATATATATTATTTGATCAGAATAAATTCGGCGACTGATCGTGTACGAAAAATTAATCTGTTGAAGGATAATTTATTCAACCAATATTTCATTGTTTTGTATCTAATTAACCCTCGAGAAAAGAAAATAATTTTCTCGTCATCCCTCATATATATATATATATATATATATATATATATATATATATATATATATATAATGCACACGAGTTCAACATATTATCTAAGGTTATGCAATTTCCTACAGGTATCGAGTATCATTTTAGCTGACCGTGTATCCTTATAATATCGGACTCCAAAATAAATACCAAATAAAATAAACATTAAATCGTAAATTATTTACTCTCATTGTGATAGAGTGTAAATATAACTCAGGCCAAAAAGTTCGTTCGGTTATTTAGTAGAAAATTTACTTAATAAACTGGTTACCTTTTAGACAACCTAATATGTAACTTTTATCATTATAATAGTCATCGAAAAATGAGTTAAATGATTCTGACAAGATATTTTACTAAATTAACAGCCTCGATATAATCTTACCTCAAAGTATAAATAACTAAACATACAACTCCATTGATATGTAAACCTTAATATTGTCAGATCGTAAGATGGTGATTTCACAGGACAGCTTGAAAATATTTAATGTAGGAGCTTCGAAAATGCGGTAACCGTAGCATTTTCTATTCGATTAATGCGCCACTGTGGGAAAATGAGTAGTAAATGGAGACTGGAAGAATGCGGTTAACCCCCACCCCTGCCCCAAACATACACACACACACACACACACACACACACACACACACACACACACACACACACACATATAGTAGTGCTGTGGTGTATTGCCATAACATTAATACGGCAGAGTTTTCAAACACACCATTTTAAAATATATATCATTTAATTCTTAATTTTCTTGCTTTGAGTGTTCCTTCTAGTGTCACAGGATAAATGAAAAAAAATATCTGTTTGAAAAATCAAACTTAATGGCCAATATTAAAAATGAATTTGTACGCTTCAAAAATCCAAATGTACCAAAATAAGTTTAATTTTAATTTCAATAAACAGATAAAATTGCAATTCCCATAAATATTACGACCAATAACTCGCATTTATTTGACAGACCATTTCAGAAAGTTACTCTACTAAAAATTTTACTTGCTAAATATTAAGGAAAAATATATTTCTAGGATGTTCAAACACACACAGTAGTAAGCGAGGGTTAAATAAAAAAAATATATACACATTCACAATTACGCAAATTGTCATAAAAACCTCCAAATAAATCGGACCCTGATAAGAAATTTAAATTCCGAATACTGATTTTCAACTTGTGAAATTCGTACAATACTTTATATACAAACTTGTGGCGGGTTAATTAAAAAGAGCATACCGAGACAAGAGTAGTTATATAGATTCTCTGATAAACAGACTCAAGCTATAAAAAAAGAGAAATGAAAAAAAACTTATACACACCTCTACCTTTTTTATATATATATATATAAACAGGCGAAGACAGTTATAAATGTTTATATCGAGTCAGATGGGAACAAACTTGGATATTGACAGTCTGGTTGTGAGCTTTGTATAAGTTCATTGGGGGGAAATTCTTTTACTGAAAAGAAATCAATATTGAATGGGAGCTACGAAAGAAAGATTCCCTGTAATAAAGACATCAACCAACACCCCCCCCCCAACCATCACCACCTCAAAAAAATGCCAGCCGACCACAATTTCAGACAGTAATCCTGACAAAGTTATTGACAACAATCGTTACTCCAAGCCGAATAAGCGATTAGTTCGTTTTTCAGTGTCGATCGTCCATGGTCACGTGACGCTTAAAAAAAAAAAAAGGTACCCAGCAAAACAACGAGACGAAACTGAATCAGACATGACAGTAAAGCGAACGAGACAGTGTAATGTCCGCCGAGGCACATTTTAAATATATCGAAGTGTCCAGGAAAACGAGATAGAACGAAAAAAAAAAAAAAATGAAAATTGAAAGAAAAACGAAGATCGACAAAAAAATGCAGAAACTGAGAAAACGAATTGCATTCATTCGTCCTTTACTAATTAAACCGATTGTGTGACGTCGGCAGTAGTACTGACGTGCACATCGGTGAGAATTTCTTTTGACAGGAATTTCTCCTGTGTTTTTCGAGGGTCGAAAACTGACATTAAGCTTTCACTGCACCGATTCAAGTGGTTGCTGCAGACAACATTTGCTTGATCCGGAAAATAAGGCCATTAAATACCTAGAGTTTGTCTCTCAGACAGCGAGCAAAAAAAAAAAAGAAAGTAATATCTATTTTCTCATCGTTCTTCCACAACCCCCAAATCAAGAATGTCAATACATTTAGAAAGTGACAATCTTTATATGTAGTTATAAACAGTTTATACGTTGTATATGTTTGTATTAAAAAAAAAAAAACATATTGGCGGTAATGGACACAGAACCTCATGAATGTGGGCTTGATAGATTTGTTTAGCCAGTAGTAGACAGCAAAGGGCAAAAGTCCTAGATTTCTACAAATCGTTGTGGTATGTATATATGTATGTATATATATATATATATATATATATATATATATATATATATATATATACGCGCACACAGATAAAAATCCGTGTTAAGTAATCCAAGTGAATCCTAGTAATATAAAATATTAAAACTAATCCACAGAAGAAAGTTCAATATATTTATTACAGAGCAAATATGAATTACAAGTAGATAAAATTCAATACCCTATATCATATATCGCAATTTCGCCCAGAACGGACTTGTCAACACCAAGGAGTTAAATAAAAAAAAAATGAATCGTAATGATTTTTTTTATCTAATTCCTTAGTGTTGACAAGCCCATTCTGGCCGAAATAGCCATATATGATATGGGGTATTGAATTTTATTTACTTGTAATTATATATATTATATCTTAAAAGGACGTAACTCTTGCTTTAAGTTAAGTTTTATTTTTTCTTGTACAATATTTTCATTTTTGGTGCGAGATTCAAGGAACAGCTGTGTAGTTTGACAGAAATGTAGAAATTCAATAAATTTAGTCAGGAAGAGAAGGGATACTTAAATGAGAGAGAGAGAAATAGAATAAAAGAGTAAAAGATATGAGGTAAAAGGGGAAGGAGAAGAAATGACACTAGAGAAAAGATGAAGAGCGAAGACAGAAGCGAAGAGAGAAAGAGTACTAAAAAAAGATGTAGAAGAAATAATAGAGTAAGGAGACGTGATAAAAAGAGAAGGTGAAGAGAGTGAAAAGAAAAAGAAAGACATTAAAAGTAAAGTGAGAAAGAGAAATAGCGAAGAGCATGGCAGACAATCTGAAACTAGAAAGAAAGAATAAGAAAAATGCGAGACAGAATATGGGTCATTTTAAATCTCTAGAAGTTTTTCCTTTTAGGACTTTCTTTGCTGATAGTCCTTTTACAAAAAAGGCTTACCAAAAAAGCCGTCGAATTATGAAAGTAAATCTAAATTATATGGACAACTATCGTGCTTCTCTGAATCAAAGCTTCCGCAGAAACAGGTTATTAAAATTGTCCTTTCTTATTGATCTTCAAATAAGTAATAAACCACGATGAATGATATCCTGATCGATATATAATCCATTTCAATGATCCCTCTCTCTCTCTCTCTCTCTTATATATATATATATATATATCTCTGCTGTTTACCTTTTGGTCTTTCATATTCGGAACTTTTCGGCCGTTATACTATCTGACCTTCTCTCAGTGTCAGTAACCTCTTAGAAATTTCGGTCCGCAGCCTTTATTCAGTCGGCGACAGCATGCTGTTCTCCTTCCTCTGTACATACAAAAGGATATCTCGCATCATCAGTTAATTATTTTAGTTCATCCTTGAATTGCAACTTTACAGAATACACGACTTTCACTGCCTTGCTCAGATTGAACTCTCCATTACCAAGGCTTTTTTCTATTTTGCATAGAACAATCAGGTAGGACGATTTTCAATTTCTAAATTTGTCTGTTACTTTTTCAACTCAAAGGCTCTCATATAGTGTTTATCTCTATGCTTGACCTGTTGAGTTATTAGCGCATATGATCCTTCCAATCGTCTTATTTTTCCAATGTTAACTTCCCTAAAGGTTGGTAACTCTTGCTCCTTTTCCCATTGCACATGATCAGCTATACTTGATTTCATAGAAAACTAATCCATAGTAAGACTATGTAAATATGCTTCAAGCTTTCCTTCAGAAGTATACTATTTCCTGCCACAATGCATGGAATGGTATATGAACAATTCTTTGCCATGTTCTCTTCCTATGGTTCTGATGAGATGTCTCTGGAAATGATTTGAATACATCATGATGCTGTGTGAACAATAGATCGCCCTGAATCTTTTCTTAAACATCTCCACTGTCAGCAGACATGTCGTGGTAATATTTTTTTTTAACTATTGTTCTTCTCACGTCTGCCAGTTGAAGCCGATGTTATTCTTCCTGTGTAGTTATCTTGTACATCATCTGTTGATATTTGTATGGTATACCACTTTTGCATTTCACTCGATATTTTAGACAACGAACGAACCCTTCACGGCATAGTGATTTATAGATATCGAAGATCAGATATTTCCGTTGAATGTTAACTTACAATATGTTGCTGTAATGTAGAAAAAAAGATGGGTTCCGGGGAGGCGGTCTCACAATTAGTGTCTCAGTGTGACTTTATTAGAGGATAAAAATAGTTGACACCGACATCCGACGTCATGAGAGTTTTCCGCAGATCAATTCAGTTAAAACTGCTATTTCCGTCCAAACTACAAAATGAGCGATCTTTTTTTTCTTTTTTTTTTTTAAATAATATCATATAAACTGGAAGCATTTCTAAACGGAATGCTTCTAAATATTTGATTTCGAAAAATACCAGCAGAGGTGCCGGTGCCCAAGCGGTTAACAATACGGATGTGGAATTGACTCGCCGGATTCTAGCTCCAACATCATCTGTGTTCACTTCACACTAATACCCTTGGAAACGGAATGAATAAGAATTAATTATGCAACTGACATCACAGAATGTTCTTAAAAGAATTCACATACAATAATTATTTAAATTAGTGCTTTGTTTTGAGAAAAAGAATTTTCTTAAGAAAATATTTAAGAAATGAATAGAAGTTTATTAAAGTTCTTATGTTTGTTTTTGTTTTTTTGTTTTTAATAATTTATTTGTTTGGGAACAATAGTTCTGAAAATCAACATTCATGGACCAACCAAAGATTGTCAGTACTTTTTTAAATCAATTTTTACATTTTTTAAGAAACTCTGGTACAAGATGGTAAAGCGTGTTTTGGCACAAGTATAGGGAACCCAATGAGGATACACTATAACAGCAATAGTCTGCAATACTAGTCTGGCAAACGTTGCTCTATAGAAAAGCTCTCGGTCAGTATATTGGGCTTGTAAAATATATTCTGTACAATGCATTCTCTTA
Source organism: Acanthosepion pharaonis (assembly GCA_903632075.3). Lineage (NCBI taxonomy): Eukaryota > Metazoa > Mollusca > Cephalopoda > Sepiida > Sepiidae > Acanthosepion > Acanthosepion pharaonis. The sequence continues at coordinate 1,367,050 of CAHIKZ030005354.1, read as the reverse complement.
CACGTGGTCTGATTTCTCTTTAACTGCCACTGTTTAATGTACTTCAATGACATTTCTGATCTTTAGAGTTTGATTTAGTTTGCCACAAGGCTGCAAGTTTGGAGCGCTCAGGAGTGACCTCATTACAGTAATAAGTCAGTGATAATAGTTTTGTAATAATTACTCTATTAAGCTTTAAAATACTGTCACATTTGAAAAGTAACAAATGCTTCTTTGATGTTAATTGATATGTAACATAATTATCAATAAAATAATCTCCTCTATTAAGTAAATTATGAACACATTAGCGTAAAATTCTTCATGTTCCGATGCAAAGAAACACTCAATATAAGTTTTAACCTCTTTAAAGTTAGTAAACTGTTTCCCTTCTAAAATATGTTGCAATGATTTAGTCAGATGGAGCAATGTCAGGAGAGTAAGAAGGATGAGGCTAAACTTTCATATTCAGTGCTATTATCGTGGAAGAACAACATGCCCTGACAATCAAACAATGATTTGACAAGTTTTATCCAAGCTCTGAACAGGACATACGCGTTGAAAACACTCACATTTACGACAAAATGAAACTCCCTCATCAATAAACAGATGTCGCGTGCATCTTCCAATCGGACATATAACACATAAGTTGCCATCATTTCAGTCAAACCCGGATAAAATATCAAGCAAATAATACAAAAGAACTCATTTAAAACACTAAACCAAACAATATTCTTAACTTTTTTAAGGAAGTCAAAATTTATACCAAAATATAAAACTATAAACTCCCAACAAAACTACATAAACTCTTTAATATATTTTGAAAACTGTAAAATAACCATTCAGACTTCATAGATAACCCTACTAAAGGTAATAATGCAAATTCTATTAGGTAACTTGTATTAGAAACCAGTATCTCCTAATAACTGATTAAAAAAAAAAAAGAAAACAATTCTCCAACTGTACCTAAAACTCACTGATTCACATTAACGTCTCGAAAAACAAAGCTATCATTTAATCACCATAGAGGATCCTTCCTTCCATCAACATGTCCGATGCTAACCTCCAGGAAATCAACTCTTTGCGCTTTCTTGAGCTCACTGATAGGAAGTGGAGTGATTATATTGAATCAAATGCTAGATCAAATGCTAGATCTACTGCTAGGAAAGTTGTGCTAGACAATTGTTCTCGTCAGAATCCATTTTAACCATTTAGAAATCTACCATCCGTCCGTGCATTGAATATTTCTGGTCTGGTGTTCCTACTATATATCTCCTAGATTCTTGACAAAATTCATAGAAGGGTCTGTAATGTAATCGATCCTGGCCTAGCATCTCAATATCGGTCACTTTCTCACCGCCGAGTAATGGCTTTCTTCTGTGTTTTCTATAAATATTTTCATGGCAATTCTTCTGGTGCCTCGACTGTGTATGAATTTAAGCGATTGCAAACTCAGTCTGGCCGTTTTACTGTTGAACTAGCAAGATGTAATCGGATGTTCTGTTCTAAAAGTTTCTTTTCTCGCTTGTGAAATTCTCTTCTAGTTTATTGCTTCTCTGTTGCCTACAATCTTCAAAATTTAAATGCAATGCCAATCGCCATCTTCCGTCTTCCAGAAACCTGTTCTCTTATTGTATTTTCTCCTCACTAAGTCTTTCACTCCCAGTAATTCCTTGCGTTTTAGTGGCATTATCGCCTTGCTTGAGATGAAATGATTAAAAACAATGACCTCAAGAAGTTATACCCAAAACAACTACGATTCAAAACCTTTGTTTAAATAACCTTAGAGTGAGTGAAGAGAAGTTAAGCAGAAACAAAACAACTATTTCTTTCGTTTTGTTTAGCACTTTCATGATAAGAGGATATCTTTCATATTCCACAAAACACAATCATTTCTTCTGGGTGTCGTCCTAGTCTGCGGATGGATTCTCTTATGTCATTGTCTGATAGCCATTGTCGTTTTCTTTGCATGTGAGTATAGAGAACCCATTATTCATCACCGACAATGATTCTAACTAGGAAAGGTTTCTTAGCAAGTCTACTTTTCGATGACGAGCAGAGACTAATTCTTTGATTAATTTGAGAAGCAGTCATATAAGAAAACCACTGACCTAATTTAGAACCTTTTTCCGACTTAATGAAAGGTGTTTTATGATCGAAGTGTGACTTGAATTAGTTTTTTATTTTTTTTATTTTTTTATTTTTTTTTTTTTTTTTGCTAATTCTAGTACAGTTTGCATAGGAATTTTCTCTCCACTACGGTTTCAGGAAACTAAATTATTGGCAGAACTTGAATGACCAGATTGTGAGAAATCTTCGAAAAAAAATCCTGATCGAAATTATCAAAACAATCGCTAGCATTTTAGGTCACTTGAAGCTTCATTTCCATAGACAGACACTAAGATCTTTTTTAATTCATACACTGCCTGTTAGGATTTAACATCTTAAACTTATTTTAAGAGTTAAATCGATAGAAAATTTACTGGCATGAATTAATCTGCAAAAAACCCCCAGAACACAAATATTAATGGTTATTTTACCGTAAGTATTGAAAAAAAAATATCTTCAAAGTGACCATGTCAAAAATATCACCTTCTTTCCAACCTAACGAGGACAATAGTGTATATGTAAATACTAATAAGTATACATTAGTTTGGCACTCAGTGAGGATCGAACTCTCTACAATAGTAATGGTCTCAGACTGGAGTCCTAACCATTTCTGGTCGGTATGAGATCAAAGTAACACAGTTTTATGCATTTAAACATGTGTATGACTGAGGACACTAGTCTGTTTATTTCCTAATGTCTCTGTGAATTTCAGGCAACTGAGAACAGCGCTCAAGATCTGAGACTTGTTCTACAAAAGAGAATCCACTTGTGAGAAAATAACTCTTGATAAGATCAACAACAACGCAAGAATCCAAAAGACAATGGTTGTCACTTGAAAACGTTAGATGCGAAAAGAAGCAATAAAAATGATATAAAGAGAAAAAGATTTGCTATAAAGCTTTTCTTGCGGATTGCTTTTTAAATCGGAAGACAATAGTTCAGTTAAAACAAAAATAAATAACTTTTGAATACCATTATATTATTACAACTATTGCTAACAAAAAATATCGGGAGAGTAAGGCGCGCCATGAGAGATTGAAGCGAGCACGAGGATGATTGACTTTAACAATAAGTCGATTCCGATCAATATCACTTTTACAATATCTGATATCGATGAAAAGGTTTCGCGTCCGAATAAAGCCGCTGACTTAATCAAAAGGAAAAAAAGTTTCTAAGTTTCATACAAATTTTATATTTACGTATTCCACAAAATGCCAATCGTAGATCTATCGTTATCGTTAGGGAGTTTAATCGTCGCTGGAGAGTGTCCTGCAATTTTAAACCTTTGTTAAACTTGAGTAAATATCTATTTTAAAGGGCCGCCTTTAATAAAGAAATTATGAAGCAAATGATACAAGTTTGGTTAACGAATTCGATCTTCATGAGCGACCAATTACGATTTTGAAAATCTGTTGAGTTATGGTAAATTTCAGTCAAAATGTTCAGGTAATTTGAACAGCACGCGCTACCTTAATTGTAGTACGAACCTGACGGTCACCTTTTTGAAGTGATATTCTTTATCCAGGCAAAAGGACGGTGAATTGATATTAGAGTAATTTTTTTCTAGAAACAGATTTCCTTCAATTTTAGGTAGCACCTTGTACTAGAAAATGATGCCTGTTCTAGAGCAACAGTTTCCACACTAGTATTGCGAGTTCAATCCCCACTGGGAAAAATCAAGGAAACATTTACTCTAAAGCGTCACCGCTTGCTGTACACTAACGATTAACAAATTAGCTTGTAATCTGTTAATAATGATCATCTTTTGATACTAGACTTATTGGGCCTTGTGGCACTCAACACAAAACAAAAAAAAGCAATCGGACTGATGACACATGGCAATAATTGGTTAATATTGTGCTGATGAAAATATCCAAATGTGCATATGATTGTATTAATTTTTTGCCCCAGATGAAAGGCAGTGTAGCCAAGTAGCCTTAGGTTGTATATTTGTTCTTCGCACCCGAAATTAAAAGGAATAAGAATCATACCTTAACATTAAAGGACATAAAGTATGACTCCGTCAAGACAAGGAAATCTATAAAAAATAAAATAAACATTTAGGCCAAAGTAGCAATGCAATCCAGGAATATACTAAAGACTGAATGTTTCACGCAATGAAGGCATTCTCAAACTGCCTAGAAACCAAATATGGAAAACGACTATTACTGCTGCTATTATTATTACTGCTGCTTGCTAACCAGAAATTACCAAGCACGCATACTGATAAACTGTTATCTCGAAATTCAGATTCTATGATCCAGAAACAATTGACCATATTTTATCAAGTTACAATGTTAGCACCCATTGAATATAAAACTCGGCATGATAGAATGGGTCACTATCTGCACTGGAAAATATGCAACCTTTACGGGAAGGAAACTGCAAGAAACTGGTATGAACATCACCCAAACCCGATTACAGAGATAGGACCTGTAACAACTTTCTGGTAATTAACAATACACACACAGAACAATCGAAACTAATCTCCTAGACATCGTGATCAAAGACCACAAGAACAGAATATCCTTTCTTATTGACATCGCATTTCCTGCAGACTGTAATGTATCTTTGAAGATCTTAAAAAAACTATCGGAAATCTAAAAAAAAAGTGGTACATGAGGATATCGATAATTCCAGTTGTAGTTGAAGCCCTCGAATTGATTGCGGAAGGTTCTGATAGATTTATTGGTAGCCCATGCTTTAAAGAAATACAAATAATTGTACTCCCGGCTACAGCTCACACATTACGAAGAGCTTTATGTAAAATATGTGTGATCTTATTTTTTGTTGTTTTTGCTTTTTTTTTTTTTTTTTTTTTTTTTTTTTTGAATTAATGGAAAATATCATGATGTCATTTCTGACCTTAGTTCTCTGGTTGGAACCCGGAAGTAAATGTGTATACAACAGAAATCCAAAGAAATAATAATATGAATAATTCAGAATTTTGTCAACAATTTGGATTTGAGCGTGTAGATAAATGGTGTAAGCCTACGAGGATCATGTCTGATGAAAAAGTAAAGGTTTTAATGTGATATGAAGATTCAAACGGTCAGTCATTCCCGAACAGAAATGTTTTCAGCAAACACTAAGTTTATGTTAACGTTGCTTATCCGTTTGATTTCAGCGGGAGTCTATAAAAGGACAGAAAATGGATAACTATAAAGACTTAAAGTATGAAATCATGTGTCTATTGTAATTGGAGCATTGAAAGCCAGTGTCAGAATTTTGCCCGTTTGTTGAAAGTAAGTTTTATCACATGACTTCTAACGTTTAACCACAAACAGCTTATTGCGTCGTAACACCATTTCTAAAATGTTATTAAACTCACAAATTTGTCTCTACCTACCCTGATGATGACTTAAAGTCGAAAACTTGCACCATATTACTTTTTTTTCTAATGAACTTTGAACAATTCTTGATGGAATTTCCTCCTTGTTTAGGGATTATTCGCAACTTAGAAAAGACGATCATTAAAATGGACATGAAATTTTCCGTTTTCAATAAATATATAAAAATATTGTTTTACGGTACGCTATATTTCTGGGTAAAAGAACTCAGCATCAGGGATAGAGCGTATGTAAATATAAAAGTGGACACTGATGTCAACACTGACAGTCTGTTTCATGCTTGAATGCAATCTTCAGATGACATGAATCTGTCACTACTCGGTGTCGACTTTATGTAAATGTCAAAGACAACAGACAAGATATGATTATATGATCGTTTTTAAGGTTTTTTTTTTTTTTGGTTTTTTTTTTTTTTTTCCGACATTTTGATGTTGAAGGTGTAGAAGAATTGTTCACCGTTCCTTCAGTTGTAAAGCTTCAGTGTTGATTGGCTTTGGTCAAAAATGAAAGAAATGAAATTCAAAGTCCGTTTAGTGATAAGAAATATTTTTTGAGATTTGAATATTTGTCACATGAGTGCGATATTTTTTTTTTAAGTTTTGTAACTTCGTGATGACTTTGGCATAGTGTGGATTTTGAAAATATAAATATATTTTTCAATGCCTATTCCAGAATCATAAGTGATTTTTGCCGATTATTGGTCGTGTTGACTTTACATTGATATTCAAAGAATCTTAATTTTTGCCTACATTTTTTTTCTTATCGAGAATTGCTACTCACAATGAGCTGCCTTATATTATCGTAATTGCGATATTGGTGTATAAAACTTTCGTTGGAATTATGCCATATTAGTTTACGGGAGAGAGTTGTGGTCGTATATCCTACATATATTTGTTTAAATATAACTTGTCTGTTGTTTTTACCAAAGCTTGTTCGAATGAATATTTCGTCTCGCTACACTATATTGCTCGTGCAGTTAAATAAAGGTGATAATTAATAAACATTTCCGTAATCACCATAATTTCCATGGAAACTAAAATCACTTAATATATAGGTTTTTTAGTAGTCTTATTTAAGTTTAAAATAAAGATAAATTTCTATTTCCTCATCATAAGACCTGCATAGATACCAGCAAAAGTCGAATTATTTTAATTTGTAAGGGTTAAACTTTGGAGATGATTATTATATCGTTATTATCGACGATGTGCGTAAGTTTCCACCCTTCGAGATTGAACACAGAGCAGCTTTTTAATTTCTTAATTTATACACACCCTCCATATTATTAGTCTGCTAATTTTGAGTAATGCAAGACTGTCAAAGTAGAAAATTCTATCACTCTAATATTGTTTTTATTCTTTTTGTTTTACATACATTTACTACCGAAATAAATATAGACTTCGTTTTTCACTGTCAGATACGATAATTTTGTTTTGCATAATTGATGGGCGTTTGTATCATATTACAACTCTTGTCATTTCTTTGTCCTACACATCGCTTTTTGTTGTAACATAGAAAATGCTTCTTGGTTGTTCATTATGATGTTTTGATAATTGATTTTTGCTTTTTTGGTTTTTTTGTTGTTTTGTTTTTGTTTTGCTTTTTTGTTGTTTTTGGTTTTTTGTTGTTTTTGTTGCTTTTTTGTTGTTTTTGTTGCTTTTTCGTTGTTTTTGTTGCTTTTTCGTTGTTTTTGTTGCTTTTTTGTTGTTTTTGTTGCTTTTTTGTTGCTTTTTGTTTTTGGGGGCTTTTTTGTTTTGTCTTTGTACTTTTTGTTTTGTTTCATAAATTTACAGTAAACAATCTTGCGATATTGTAACTCATATCAGTATACTGTCCGTGTCTGAGCTTCAGACAATGACACATACTACGATAGTGTTCACTATGATAAAATAGTGCAAATAGGTTTCATACCAAGGGGACTCCTACCCGTTTCTTCACTTAAAGTTGCCTAAGAGGCATCGGTTTGTAGGTGATCGTGAGGCTGAATGGTCATCACAGAATTTCAGTTGTGCTTTCATGTAGGTACTAGTGTTTAAATAAAAATTTATCCACCGTAGATCAGGTTCTGGATGTTCCCATAATAGAAGCACAAGTTTTTCTGGACAGACTTTCTTTCTTGGAGATTGAATGGTGCTCTGTTATGCTCAGTTTTGAAAACAGATTCTGCTTTTATGCAAGTGTTTTGTTGGCATGTTAGACGTAGACACGGGGAGGGGGTCATCCAGAATGTATTCGTACCCGGCAGACAGCAAGCTCAATTCCTGGCAACATGGTATGGTCCGCTAAAAGTTACAATTTTTTTACTTTACATTGGTGTTTTTGAATGAAATTTTTAACATTGCCAGTTACATCCATAGAATTGTTCAACCCGTCCTGCGGTCACTTTTTGCAGCAGAAAAGCGATGTGCGTGCTATTCAAAAATAATAATTCCTGCTCTTATGATACTTGTGCTACTCAGCATTTTCTGCAAGATTGACAATTTCCCTGGCCATTGAACATTTATAAGACACTATGGGATGATACCTGTCTTGTTCAGATGACCCATCGAATCTTATGACTTGTCATAAGATAAAGACGAGAGGAATAATGCATAACAGAATGGTGCTCGATAGCTGTATGATAGTATGCATGCAAGAGTAAAGACCGAGTTAATGCCCAAATGCAGGATGTGCAATCTATTAATAAAGAGTACTGTTGATGCACTCTTTAATCTGAAACTTAGGCGCATATTGATGGGCATATCTGATTTCCTCTAATCCAGCTGTATTACTTTTACGTTTAATAATTAAAGCCCGTATTAATAGGGGATCACTCAAAAGTTCCTGTCGGCCGGATCCACTTACCAAAATCTGTACAAGCATCAGAAGCATGACGAGGTATATACTCTTTGTCGAGCAAAGATTATTTCAGTGTACTTGGTATATTTAATATTTCAAGTATGCTTTATTTGTACTACAATTCATTAATTAGTAGGAGTCGATATTCCTAAACGATTTTTTACAGACATACAATTTTTGGGTGGAGACTATTCTGATAAAGTGCGTAAGTATTCATGATGGAAGAAAAGGAAAATAATGAAGATTTACTATTTCTGCATAAAATGTTCCATTAATTTGGGTGAAAAAAATGTATTTCTGTACATAAGTGTGTACTATTTTTATGCTAAAACTAAGCTTAGTAGATAATTACGGCCGTTGTGAATTCGTTCATAATTAGATGAGCCCCTTACTGTAGTCAAAGCTAAGCATAATAGATAATTTGTGTATGCGTGTTTTAAAAATTTTTTTTATCCATATTAAATGGTGGGAAACTGCGAGAAAATTTACATTCAAAAGTGATAATGACAAGATAATCATGTGGATAGAGCTATATATATATATATATATATATATATATATATATATATATATATATACACACAGTCGTATGATATTAGAACACTTTTTCTTTCTTTTTCAAAATTTCTGACAAAAGGAAAATCACTTAAGGAATACGGATGTTTAACAACGAATAGAATTAACAAAAAAAAAAAAAACGAAATTATAGTTTGCTTTTTTTTTTCTTTTTTTCATCCGAAATTAGTGCAAACGTTTTATATCTTGCTGACGTTATTTGGACAGGACGGGCCACAAACCAACCAGATTACACTGACATCTGCTGAGCATAAGTATAGCGATATAACCACGGATGTTCGTCTGGCGACGTCTTATCCAATGGCATCTGAGAAAAGTCTACATGAGCGTGCGTTACCGTTTCCAGTGGTAATCTTAGTTATTGTTTTGAATTTTCAGTTTACCTAAGAATAGTTTTTATGGATGTGTTGTGGGAGTCAAGGGAGTGGCTGTCTAGAAAAAATTTTGGAATCATTGCTCTATATCGACAAATACGTTACGTCCGATATTGAGAATTCTCCAATACACCACCACCCCAACCCCCACCCCAATAAGTACAGCGCGCTGTCAGAAGTCGTCTGGACATCGAATTTGGGCGTAATGGTCTTGTTCAAATACAAATTGCGCCAAATTATGAATTCTCTCCCAGAAACCGTAATTAATGGATACTCAGCATAGCCGCAGTATAAACTGGTGATTGGCTCGGTGAGTATTTGAAAAAAAAAAAAAAAAAAAAAAAAAAAAAAATCCGACGTGAGCGAAGCTCTTCAATAGGATTTCGATAACCACCCTGGTAGACTATAATGTAATCGGGGAGGTGCAACTCGTTTTCTATATAACAAATTTCTTAAAATTCTAATTGTTATTCTGTGGATACTCATATATGAGTAGACGATCCGTTTTTTTTTCTACCAGCCTGCGCGTTCTTGAGACATAGAGAAAAAAGGTGCTTTCCGGCAGAGTTCGAACCTGCGTTCCACTTTGTAGATGAAAACACCGTCTGAAGCAGCGTGCTTTAAACCGGTCGACCGCAGAGCGTGTCACAGCCCGAAAATCTTCAATTGCCCTTTTTGAATAATGACACATCCTCAAGTTCAGATATCAAAAGCAATTAACTAAATTTTCCGTATCCGAAACGTAAAACATTTCATATATATAATTTTTACTACTATATCGTTTGAGAAATATATTCGGATCGTTCCAAGCAAGGTGATAGTCACCAAGACGCAAGCAGTTATTGATTGAAATAAACTAAAAAGAAAAAGTTATTGATGAGAAATAACAATAAAAGAACAGGATTCAAGGATGCAACTGATGCTAATTGTCGTTGCATTTAAAATTTTGAGAATCTTACTTGACAGGAAAGCAAGAAACCGCACACAGGCGCGCACGCGCAGACAGCCATTTTTCTTGAAACTGCCAACATATATAACGTGTATTTTGTTTCAAGCAAGGATAAATTTATCTGTTATAAAGAGGAGTTTCAGAGTTCTATTTGGTTTATAAAAACCATTCAACTTTTGTCAATGACTGAATTGTATTAATATAAAACGACTCCTTGGAGTAGTCTCCCTTTTAAGAACATTTTCCATTCGAGTGACTGTCTCGGCAAGATGGACTCAAATTCTTATCCGCGTCCCTACGGAGAAAAATATTGTCTCCATGACAAGTTGGTGAAAATTACTTAGTTTATGATGCCCTTTATAGCGGACTTGACAAAGAACTGGCCAGCGAGTCTAACGAGAGAGGCTCTCGCTGTCGTCTTGTCTTCCAAAATCAATCAAATAGATAAATTGTGACCAGGTTCCTGAGTTAATTGCCCTCGCAGAGATCAATTGTCCAGATATTTCTAAGGACCGATGGACACTTGTATCTCACAAATCGCTCTCGCAGGTAGACCTTTGCGACAAACTAACAAAAAAAAATCGGGTTATGTATTTTCTGATTGGTCGATGCTGATTGATATTCTTATTTTTCGCTGATTAAATAAACCGTTATGATTTATTTGGAATTTCTGTAACGATCTCTGTGCAGATATAAGCAAACTTCTTAGCTAGTAAGATTTAAGACGTTCAAAATGTCTACGATTATGTCATATGCTGGCCTGCTGAAAAAAAAAAAAGCTATGAAAAAATTGAAAATATTAATAAAGGTAGAAAGAGATCTAATACTTTATTTCTGAGCCAGTTAATGTGGAATCTTTTCTAAGTGTGAAGAATAATTTTCCGGATAAACACCTCGGCACAAATTTTCTTCCTACGACTTAAAATAAGACTTTTTTTTTTTTCGTCTGGTCGTTATCATTTCCTTCATACAATAATAAAGTATTATTCGTATCTTCACGGCCAAAGTTTCTCAACATCGCTTTTATCAATATTTTTCTTGACTTCTGCATTGCTCGGAATTTTGAAATCATTGTATACATTGAGCTTTCATATCATTTCTAATTAGTGACTTTAAATGGATAGAGATCAAGTGACAACAATCTCTTTAATATGCAAAGCTAATTTGACAAACGATAGCATCTGAGTGGTTTAAATTCTTTCCCAGATTTCCAATTCTTCGAAACTCTTTGTGACTCTTCCAAGTACCCCAAGAATGATGGGCACAACTGCCACCTTCCTATCCTATTTTTTTTCATTTTGTTCCAGTTCTTTGGTAAGTTTTAAATATTTTCACTTTGGTGAAAACCATGAATGCTGCTGTTCTGACAGAACACAACCTGACGAATTTTCTTTTCACGATAATAAAAATCTTTGCACCTGGATTCTATGATCAATTGGAATTTCAAAGTCCCGCTTTTTTTTTTTTTTTTTTTTTTTTTTTGGCGGTGGGGGGTTAAGATAGATTTTGATTTCTAACTTATACAAGGTGCGGAAGAAATGGCTCTCTCATAATGGTGAAATATTAGTGGAATAGTGTCTTCATTTAGCTAATGTCTTGCCTTTATAATAGTTTCGATGTACGACTGTTAAGTTTTCAACTTGGGTTCATTGTAATATCCTCCCGTAGCCCGGATTTTCTAAGCGAGTAACCGTTACACTTTCCTACTGAAAAACATACATAATATTATTAAACGGTAAACAATTGGGTAAAGCGAAGAAGAAAAGCTAGGTGAAAAAATAGATTAAAAAAGATAGGAAAAACAAAATAAAAAACGGATTCTATTGTATCGAAAGGATACAGAGAGTGAAAGATTAAAAGTATGTGTGGAGAGAGAGCGCTATAATAGCGAGAGGCGGAACTAAAAAAAAAAAAAAAACTTGGACTAGCATCGAAGATTGGCAGGGATAAAGGAGAGAATCTTTGTTGTCAATACACGTGAGATCTCCACCGATCCAGCAAGTTATGACTTTCAGGATAAATTAACCTTTCCAAATTAGGGAATTTGAAGGCAATTACGTATTTGTGTTCTATTCCAAGGTTGGCCCATCTCACCGATCAAATAACAAGTCAAACATGATTGGAATAGTTGCATATTTTCGCAGCTGTCAATGGATTACGATTATGGAACAAGGCAAGCCTAAGGAATAATTACGATTATGGAACAAGGCAAGCCTAAGGAATAATTACGATTATGAAACAAGGCAAGCCTAAGGAATAATTACGATTATGAAACAAGGCAAGCCTAAGGAATAATTACGATTATGAAACAAGGCAAGCCTAAGGAATAATTTTAAAAAAATGCATATTTCTGACTGATGTCAGGGGCGTCGTATGAGTTCAATTTTTAAGCTAGAATATTGGATGATTATTTTCAAGATAAGCAATATTCCCACTCCCCACTTAATGCCATTAGACTCTTTTGGGGAAAATAGCGTTACAACCTCATCACGTTAAGTGTTGCTGCAGTAGTTTCTGTGGCAAGTAGGTTTAAATAGGGTGGAGGTTTAAGATGTTCAAAATGTCTGATTATGTATTATACTGGTCTGCCTGATGAAAAAAAAAAAGCTATTACGTTGTTGGGAAAAATAATGTCCGATTTTAGAATAAATGATTAAAGTATCCTCTTTGTTAACTTTTATATCAATCTCTTTCCGAATTTAACTTAAAACATTATATACCCCTCCTCTTGAAATGGCTGGATCGTAACGAAGGACCCAAACACTTTTCAAAACCGAAATTGCACCAACTGAAGATTATTGTGGCTGTCTGATGGCCCACTATTGGCGTTATGCATTACAGCTTTCTGGAATCTGACCAGATTATCAATGCTAACAAATAAAGCACATTCAGTTAAGCAAAATGCGTCTAGCACTGGTTAATCCACTCTGTTCAATTCTGTTTCATGACAATACTCAGCCGCATGTTGCCAGGATGATACTGCAGAAGTTCTCCGATTTGAATGGAATAAGAGACTTTGCCACATTCACCATATGCCCTTTATCTCTCTACCCATAACTACCACTTTTTCAAGCATCTTGACAATTTTTTTAAAGCGAAAAACATTCTGTTGCAAAGAAGATGCTGACTAAATTCAAAGATTTTTTGGCCTCTAAAGCTTTAGTTTTATCACAAAAGCATAAATAACCATGTAGCTCTATTCCAGTATTGTATAGATTTTCAGAGTTCCTATTTGGATTGATTTAAACTGTTTCAATAGATTAATTCATAAAATGAAAGTCTGTTTTAAAATCGGACATTATTTTCTGAACAACCTAATATGTAAAGACTGAAAAACAATATTAATTTAGGTAGAAAGAGATCTAATACTTTATTTCTGAACCAAAAAATATGCAAAAAAATGTGAAGAATCCTTTTCCGGATAAACACCTAGGAACGAATTTTTCTCTTACGACTCAAAACAAAACTTCATTATTTTTTTTCTTATTCCTCCGGTTGTTGTTATCATTTCCTTCGTACAATAATAAAGTATTATTTGTATTTTCACGGCCAAAGTTTCTATTTAAACATCGCTTTTATCAAATGTAATTGGTGGCTTTAAATAGAGATCAAGCGGCAGTAGGCCTCCTCAATTCTACAGCAGTCTCTCAAATATTCATGCTAATTTGACAAAACCCATCATCTGGTGATTTTTTGGGGGGGGTTTCTGTCTTAGTTTTCCAATTTTTCTGACCTTTTTTCCAATGTACGTTGACTGTTCCAAACACGCCAAGAATGATGATACATACTGAAACCTTCTCATATTCCATAATGTTTTTTTTTGTTTTTGTGTGTGTTTTTTGTTTTTGCGTGTTTTGTTTCTTTTTTGTTTGTTTGTGTATGTGTGTGTGTTTTTTTTTGTGTGTGTGTTTTTGTTTTTGTGTTTTCATTTCAGTTCTTTGGTATTCAGTTGTTGTGGTCCCATTATTACACGATCTGACAATTTTTTTAATTCACGATAACAAATTTTGAGCTAAAAACCTGGACTCGGTGATTAGTTTAAATCTCAACATAGCAGAGTGTGTTCTAAGCCCACACACTCTAACTTTTATCTTGTGCCTTTTAACATATTTCAAACGTTATTTTAGTGGATACTAAATTTTGAGAAGACTTAAAAAAAAAAAAAAAAAACAGCGTGAATTATATCTACAGGGCTGAGCATTCGAGAGACTTAATAAAGAAAATATGCCCTTTGTAGAAGAAACGACAATCCGACTAATATGCTTTTAGACCACTCGGTCACAGAAAACGTTAAAGTTTAGCAAGGTTCAATTGCCCTTTCGAAGAATGCACCTCATCTCGTTCAGATTTCCTCGAAATGCTGTATCTGCCACAATATCGTATCCGAAGCGTAAACAAAGCAATTTCTAAGGAATTAGTGGATTTTATTTCTAATCTTTCTTATTGCTCCAATCGTTATTTTAGGGAATACCCCTGTTTGAGGAGATGACCCGATTTTAAAAACAGTGTGAATGACATCTACCGGAAAGCACATTTCCATTATGCGGAAGCCAGCAGATGTAACTCATGCTCGTAAAAAAAAAAAAAAAACTTCTATTTAAACATGAGTATTCACAAAAATAACGTCTGGAATAATAAGATATAATATCAAATTAAAAAATAAAATCCGTATGTTAAGTATCTCTACTTCGTTTCAATAATCAATCTTCCAGAACCCCGGATTTTCTGAGAATCAGTTAAGTTTTCTTAACAAGAAACCTACATAATTAAATGTATATATTAAGCAGAGAGATGAAAAACAGATGTGAACAGGGAGAATTAAGCTTGTTTTTGTTTTTTGTTTCTTTTTTTTTTTGTTTCTTTTGTTTTTTGTTTCT
Source organism: Acanthosepion pharaonis (assembly GCA_903632075.3). Lineage (NCBI taxonomy): Eukaryota > Metazoa > Mollusca > Cephalopoda > Sepiida > Sepiidae > Acanthosepion > Acanthosepion pharaonis. Next base: position 1,352,004 of record CAHIKZ030005354.1, on the reverse strand, counting down.
TTTGTTTTTTGTTTCTTTTGTTTTTTGTTTCTTTTGTTTTTTGTTTCTTTTGTTTTTTGTTTGGTTTTGTTTTTTTGGTTTTGTTTTTTTGTTTGGTTTTTTTTTTTTTGTTTTTTTTTTTTTTTGGTTTTTGTTTGTTTGTTTGGTTTTTGTTTTGTTTTTTTGGGGGGGTTGTTTAAGAAAATCAAAGAAGAAGAAAAAAAGTGTGCGAAAAAGATGAGGTGAACAATTTTAAAAACTGTATGGACATTAAAAGGAGACAATGAATGATTGAAAGGTAATGCCTTAAAAATCTTTGTGCAAAAATAATAGTATGTAGTAGAAAACAGATAAACGAACTGGAAGAGAAAATTGGAAGGAATAAGGAAACGAATAAGAAGACACAGGTAAATGGTGAGAAAAGAATTTATGGATAAGCTTGTCGGCATCCAAATTTCCAAAGTTGGCCTGTTCAGCTGAATAAATATAAAGTCAAACGTTTATGACTTGTGGGTGGGATAATTGCATATTTCTCACTGGTACTATTGATTGTTGTTCAGCTCTAGATAAAATATCAGGACTTTGAATAAGGTAATATTAACGAATAACCTTGCAAGGCCTGCTCTGGGTGGGTTCAATAGCTGTATCTTTCTGACTAGTGTCAGTGACCATCGTTTGAGTTTCAGTATAATATCGGATTCTGAATGATTATTTTCAAGGTAAGTTATATTCCCCCCTCTCTCCGCTTAATGTTATGTGACTCTCCCGTATAGGATCACAACCTCACCCACGCTGCAAGTGTTGCTGCAATAGTTTCTGTAACAAATAATTTTATGAGGGTGATAGACCCCACAACTACCCAACCAAACTAAACTAAAATTAGAGATATATTTATTAGCTCCTCAGAAAAATAGGTAGTTATTATCTGTTAACTATTTCGAAATAAAAACAAAACTCTTGAAAATGGCAATAGCAGCGTGAAAACAAAATGGAATTGTGGGAAGGAGTGGCGGACGGTCATGAGTCTTTTGTCGTCAGATTGCAGTTTTCTTTTAGAAAGAAAAAGCGGAGGTGACGTTATTCGTGTCATTAATCGAAACGTGAACAGGGTGAGATAGCGATGAAGTTAAATTAATTTCTTTACTGCCATTGCTGAACGGAGAAGGTTGATTTCATAGAAATTCATTTTGTTGTCCTTCCCGCTATTCCCCTGTAAAACGTCAACATTTTTATCTGCGTGTTTTTTTTTTTTTTTTTTTTTTGGTGGGGTCTTTTATTTTTGTTTCGTTTTGTTTTGAGTGGGAGATTTAGTCCTAAACAATTGGCAATTATTATTTTACTCCAAATAAAATATTAGTTTCTACTTTCTTGTCTTTTTCTCTTTATTTTAACTTGTGACGGGTTTTGAATTTTGAAAAGCAATGTGCTGCACTTATTGATAAGCACGCAACAAAAATCCCAAAGGAATTTTTCAAATTGATTCATTGAAGGGGAACTTTTCTAAAAATGATTTGTTTTTTTTTTCCTGTGAAACTGATAGTCATACAAATAGATTCTTGCAATCTTCAATACAAAAAGACAATAGAATCACCGCATAATTATGCAAGAAAAATAAACCTCCTATTAAAACATGACTTTGTCATTTGAGGTGAAAAGCTTTCTGCTATTAATACTTCTGCTATTAATAAAACCATGCCTAATCTGAGTGAACAGAAATAGCAATTCTTCTAAACTTTCGTGTCTGGCGCTACATAATCACAAAGAACTCTACCAGTTAACAAAAACATCACTTGACGACTTTCAACACGACTGGATAAGTACATGTAACTCGAAGAGAAAATAATTTCCTGAAAATTTCTTCTGAGAGAAAGATTTTATAAATTTCAACTGACAGTAGTTCTGGCTGCTCAGTCAATGAACACCGAATGTTTTCTTATATGGAAACTGCTATTAACATTAATAATCGTCTGAGAGAGGTTATAAGTAAAAAGAAAAAAAATGATTTTATGATGAGCAATCTTGAATGTTGTGTATATCGTCATGCGGGATCGGAAAGTTTCTGGCGCCAGATATTTTAGAGAAAAAAGTTTTTTGGTGCCATTAATTTTTGTGAGCAAAAATTTCAATTTTCCACATTAATCCTATTCATTATTAAAATATTGTAATTCAAATAAATATCTCGTTTAAATGCTCATAAATTTGAAATTTGGTATGAATATTAAAATGAGTCAGTCATAACTTTAACACTAGAATTTATTTGAATATAAAGATATTAATTGATATTTAAATTGTTAAATGTCGTAAAATTTGTTGAATAAAAAAACCGATTTAAGAATTGCGAGACTGGATCCCTGTGTCTACTAACGGATTAACAAAGACAGCTGTTCAGTGTGAATCTCTCTTTGCCTCTTGTTATAATGCCGTTAATTGGGGGAGGGGTGAAATATTGCGCATACTCACTTTCCTCTTTACTAAGTGAGTGATAAAGAAAACTCTCTCCCTTTCTACATATTTTCTTTCCTTCCTTCTATTGTTCTTATTCTCGGTAACGGACATGAACCCGAAGACTTAGTTTATGTGGGTCAGTGAACGTCATAAAAATCAGCCAATGACAACACGCCCCGCCAAAAATCAAACGGGAAATACGGATGTGTCGGCCCCAATAAAAAGAAGAAAACCACGTACGAGACGAGAGACACCGCAATGGAAAGGAACTTGATTCAAGGTAGCAGTTCGAGACGCAATGATTGGTGATTAATCGGCTGTGAGTTTGGCCTGACGTACAACTCCAGAAGAGAAAGAAGAAGAAGAAGAAAGGATGAATGCAACGAATTAATTTCCGTCAACCAGAAGGAACACAACAACCCTGTATGAACTCTCAAATCACAAAAAAGAATTATGACGATTAACACTGTAACCAAATGGAAAATTTGGCCCTTACTTCATCTCTATATATCATATACATTTAGTGCCAAACAAGAGGTGGCGAAATGCCCTAGGCAGGTTAGTGGAATTAACTTTGTGTAGCAATACAATTTTTATCCTCATTGGGTTCACCACTGTGCCTGGCAACAGAAAAACGTTTTTATGGCATATATGATGCAATGGTTTTGTTTTTGTTTACACAATAATGACTCAAAAATATTACTAGAAGTTCCGGTAGCTGCTAAGGTAATGTTTACCTAGAAAGCAGAGAGTACTAGAAATACTATATTAAGGGTAAAAGAAGTGCGACTTATATTATCAAATACGGTAGTACAAATCTATTAAAACGCCTACTTTACTATAATAACTAATCTAACAAGTCCTTTCGAATAAGTTCAGTATTTCCTGGCTGCTCCATAATTGTGTCTTGGTATCAGCCTACACTAGGTACCTTTTTAATAATGAGTATTTTTTTTTTTTTTTTTTTTTTTTTTCCTTTCTAACACGTCCAAAATTTGTTAAAAAATCTTTTACTTTTTTTTTTTTTTTTTTTTTTTTTTAATCTTGGTAAAAATATTTTTTACATGTTACCTCCTCCCCTCCCCACTTTATTTCATAAAATTTTCTAGGATTCAAAATAGACACCGAAATGTTTTTTTATCAGTTAAAAGTAGGACACCTTGGAGAACGTAAATAATCGTTTTTTTCCAAATTATTACCAAGTTTCTTAAAATGTGCTTCAAATTTTAAAATAAAAACTGCAATAAAGCAATCTAATTATTTAATTGCTTCTATAAATGATATATATTAAGGACATTATAGCCTGAAGAAAAAATTCGATGAATAATGATTTTTACAAGTATTGTTTGCATTTTTCTTTTTTTCTAATTATAAAGTTTCAAAAATGTTTTAAAATTTTTCCAAACATCGATAAATTTAGGTTCTTCAGTTATTAAGTGAAGACTATATTTACTAAGTGAAAATTTAAAGCTTAATACAAATCATCGCACCAAAATTTTGGACAATAATTAAAAATATTTTTTTGTGTGTCTAAATGTTCTTTCTTAAGTATGGTGTTTCTAATGCAATATGCATTGTTGGAAGGTCACGATTTTAAGGGTTGTCCCCCACCCTTACGCTCATAAACCTTTTAGTTTTACTTAATTAAAAAAATGTTTAGATTTTTTAATTTTTTATAAGTTTCTTTATTCTTCTTTGTGAGTTACATTTTGATAAAAAAAACGTTTGAAAGGTAACCCTTTATTTCATTTTAAACCTAATGTTGAATTATTTTTATACTTAAGCTTTTCATTTGCATCTAAAATTAGTTATCTTTTCTCATTTTATTTTTTAATTGTAGTAGGTAACTGAATTTAAAAACAAAAATGAAAAAAATTCGTTTTAGCTTTTACTGAAAGCTAAATGATTAAAAAATAAAGTTTTACTATTTCCAGTAAGCAAAATACTCTGGGGTATATCAAACAAATGCTATATTGATTAGGATGTTTTTGTATTATTTTTTTATTTTTTTGTCAGTAAAAGAAGCGATAAAAACTCTTGCCATCTTTTGTAAACAAAAGTTAGTTCTCGTTTATGAAAATTTTGTAAAATACAATACATTTTTCTGAAACGTTTAGGAGAATTAGCAAATTTAAAGTTAAATTAATCTGATTTGAAACAAAAAAACAAAAAAAATTTGTACCCCACTGACGAAAAAAAAAAATTAACCAAAATTTCGAACGTGGAGGAAAGGATTAAAAAATTAGAGGTAACTCAATAATTTATGAAATGTTATTAATTTAAGAAATTTTTATTGTATTCTAAATTTTATATTTTCAGAAAGCATCTTCAATCGTAAAAAAACTCGATAAAATATTAGACAATTGCTTAATATTTTGTTAATTTTTTTTAAAATGCTTGGTCGTTAAAAACATAAATAAACCGTTTTTACTAAGAATTAGCAAATTTATGTCAATTCTGGTCCACCACACTTAACTTGTCAACATTTTCGGCCATCACTTTATCGATGAAGACGTGAGAATAACATGATTCCATGGTCAAGAAATGCTTGTATAGAATATTTTTTGCTATAAGTAATATTTTGCTTCAGAGCAGATTAATTTAACTTTACATTTGCTAATTTTACGCAAATAATGTTTCAGAAAGATGTATTTTATTTTTGCAAGATTTTTAAAACCGAGAATTAAGTTTTGTTTACAATCTGTCGAAAAAATTAAAAATGGCCGTTTCCATTGGTTTTTCTGAAAAAAAATAAATCGACTAAAAATAATTCAAATTTCTATTTGAAATTCACCACAGTATTTTACTTTCTGGAATTAAAAATTTTAACCCTTTTAGCTTTCAGTTGAGGCTAAAAAGAAAACTTCAAGAAAATTTTTCATTTAGGAAAATACATTTAAACCTTAGGTATACCGATTTTTGGAGGTACCTAGACTAGACCATATCTACAATAGCAATGCTAAATTTGCCAAACAAACTGAGTTCGATCTTTACCGGATGTTCCACTGATTTTTTTTTTTTTTTTTTGTTTGTTTGTTTGTCAGATTAGTCTTTCTACAATTTTATATCCGGTCGTTTGGGGATTGTTTGACAGTAAGATTTCTAACGGGCGGTCAGTATATCGTTTTATTTGGGTTCAAGATCAGACAAGTTGTAATGTTTTTGCAGCTTTGCCCGAAGAAGAGGCTAATGCTGTCAAAAGTTTGAAATGAGAAAAAAATAACAATATAATCCATAGCATTTCATACGTTTTTTCTTCTTTCGTTAGTCACAGCCAAACCAAACTTTTCATAACCATTTTGAACTGATAGATTTTTATTACTGATCGTTCACTTGGAAAAGGTTCATAGAATGCATCGATCGAAAATTGATTATAAGATCAATAAACCGAACAACTCCTGGAATGAATCAAGTCTTTGAAATTTAGGTCATTGTTGACATTTTTTCCACAATAAGCATTGCAAATGTTGCATTCAGATCTGTTACCGGTCATGTTGTGAAGAAAATAGCTTAAGTCATTTGCATGTCACAATAGAAGACAATGTTGAAAGGAATGCATAGGCAATCCACCCTACTTATAATCACTCAAGACATGTCTCAAAGTTTTATTTTTCCTTTTGGCTATTAACCGGTCTGTTTTTCTTTAAATAGAGCAGACCCCCACCTCTATCAAAATCCGTCCTTACCAAGTGCATGCTTTATATGATTGATCAAGTCAGTTCTAAAGTAGACCTCACTGTCCTGACGTTCATTCACTATTTAAAACTGTCGAGTGTTGTTCACTTCAAAGCAAGCAAAGCGTCAAAACTGTAAATAAGAGACGAAAAAGCAGTAAGTGAACATCATTTGATTCGCAAGAAAGTTACCGATTCATTGCAGCCTTTATTTTTTTTTTTTTTTTTTTTATAAATTCGCGTGCAGCCAAATTTTGTCCGTATGTCCTCACCTTTATAGTGATTTTTCCAAGCGTAGCTTAGATATGGCACAGGGCCGAAAGTAGGGGACCCACATTGAGAATCGAACTCACTACTCAATCGTAATTGATCTAGCGAGACAAGCTTGCTAACCATTACACCGCCTCGAGGTGCCCAAGTCCTCACCTTATATCAGAACAAAACAACCCGAAAGAATAATTTTATTATTAATCTTATACAGATAAAATAAACTACGTTTACAACATTTTTGTTAGCATATTTTCAGAAGTACGCTGTGTCATTTATTAATTTAAAAAATTCAATATATAAACACTGTTTCTGTCGATAGTTTTCTTGTGCTTGAAGAGAAAGCATTTATATCTGCCTTGTCAAAATTCTCTCGTAAGGTAGAAAAATATGTTTGCAGTTAGAGAAAACGTAAAATAAATATAATCTTGGCTCATAGTATTTTTTTAGACCTGGACATTTAATTTTAAAAAATATTCATTTTTATAGAATTCTATAATCTTAGGCCCGATAACCATAGTTACGATCTTATTTCCTGTAGCGTTCATAGGACCGTTGTTGTTGTTTACCATTTCACATTACAACATTTTATGAAATTATACAAGTTAAAATAATGTTTAAATAGATCATCTTTAAACTATACTGAATTATTAAAGCAAGTAAAAAAAATAGTGAGTTTGTGGAACTGTTATTAATATTAGAAAATTAGTGTTTCTCTCATAGCTCAATACAGCAATGTCCAGAGTAGGAAATTCAAGTAAGCAAAGAAACTTTAGAAAATAGATTTCTAACTAAAAATGTTTATATAAAGATTTTAGAGAAGTAAACGTGTAAACAAACAACGTGACCCTCACCCAAGCTCTCCACGGATCGGCCAGTGATCACTCCACGTTGCAGTTCCATCCTCTATCTCGTCGGTGATTACCGAAAACTGAAATAGTAGTGCAATTTATTCATGGCTTCACCTGCTCGCTCGGGTAGATAGGTATTGGGACCATTTCTGCTATCTCAGCTTTTTCCCCTGCCATCTAATCGCCCACCTATTCATCCCGATGTAGTGATTGGCAATACGAAATAGATGATTCGGAACCGCGACACAAACATGTCCATCTCCCGCCAAGAGCGGACCAGAACTGTGCCGATCCCAAGCATGACTGTTAATATAGACCAGCATCCGGGTATAATCCATTTCCAATTGTGTTGCCACTTGATCCCCATGATCATGCATCCACCCCCTTTACTTCACGTTACCGTTTGGTTAAAGTGTTTGCCGATTAGACGACCGAGGAACCGTTCATTGGTCTATTAAGCAAACATTTGAGATAGTTAAAACCACCTTTTCTTTTATGTGGGTGTCCATCGGTCAGTTATGTGCCATGCATGATACACGCTTAAACGATCATGTATCTTTCGATACATGACTGACGAGGAAAATTTTTCCCGCAGTAGGTTACCATTTCTTTCTGCGGTAGACCAGTTGCCATCCAAGGCTGTCCTGCTATTTACCTATAGATGGGGAGATGATGATGATGATGATTCATACCTTTCCCAATGGTATTAGCGCTTAAGTGAATATAATGAATTTGAATGAAATTTGAACTCGGCTCTCCGATTCCTCAATCCGGGTCGCTATCCATTACTAGGGGTTGCCATAGTATCACAAAAGAAATTTTATTGCAACTTTTCTATGTTCGTAAGGCAGTTATTCGGCTAATTTCATGAAAGGCACTCTTAGTAACTCTTTGCCTATTTGTGGAACAGTTGTTAGCAAACTAATAATGCAGACTATTACAACTGTAATTCAAAGGTAATAATGCAATAGAGTTGCATTGCTACTTTTGCCGTTCTTCACATAGGCGTCGATTCTTCGAAAATCAAATTCTAAGAATGTGTGCAGCTGATAAAAATGACCAATGAATGAAAAAGTTATGAAACCGTAGATGCAGCAAATCTTTTACTCACAACCGAGTCAATAAAGCAAACGCGATGTATAGAAAAAAAAATATCTCGTTTATTTGTAATGTCGCCTTCTATTTTAAAAATTGATAACGATACTGGGCACGTGTGGTTAGAACGTTCGCATTCTGACCATTAGACCCAGGTTCGAATCTCACCATAGTCGATTTGTCAGGAAGGTGAAGTGGGGACGATCCCAGCGTGCGACATTTTTGGAAAGTGCCGGCCTTGTGAGTGAAATTGGGTTGGGTGCCGTCGGTACGATGTCCCAAGTTAGCGTGGCCGAGGGCTTGAGCGTGCTGGTCTTGTTCAAAATGTTGATCACGCTAGATAACACGCTCTTTCCCAGAAACTTTAACTAAGGTCTGTTCAGCATATAACCACAGGTGGGCTCTGTTGAATAAACACAAATGCACCTGAGCAAGCGTCTGCAATAGGGATTGTTTAGACGGGTATCCTCGAATACGAGTGACCAGCTATACATACATAGAGTAATACTGGAACGAATAAGATGCACAAATTACAAACATAGTGCCGAGTGGGTGTAGCTCCGTTTATCTGTGAAAATTCCCTCTTCTCTATCTGCTCTAGTCTAATTAAATAGTCCTTTATCTTTCACCTGTCAATCTTAATTTGAACTCTCATTGATCAGAGACCAAGAAGAATAGTCTCCAGCGTTACCATTTCATCCGAGGTCTTGTAACTGACTTTTTGCTATTGTATCGGATTGAGCTAAATGTGGCGATATCAACGTCAACCGACATCTTGTGAAATGAAAACACCTGAAACATGTTACAGAAATTGTTTTGACAGTTATTGCCTTGATTATCAGCTAAATGAAGTGGACCTCACAAGAACCATGCCAAAGGAGAACGCTTTCTCAGTACTCACTAACAGACGAAAACAGATCCACAGAAAAAGGGACGAGAGACTGCTACACGGAAAAGGAAGAGACAGTTATCCCCCCACCTCCGCCTCGCTCGTCTACAGCAGAAGGTTAGAACCAGAATTAAATTTGTCTGCTGCTACAATCGACTCGTGCTTTTATTTTGTGGGTAACGATCTGTCCAAAGAGTTATATTTTAAGCCACATGCGTTTGACTGGAAGAAACTGGACCCTGAGAATGAACCTGGTGTTTGGTGCAATGCTATATAAGCTTATTCAATGTCGGAACCTCAATACAGAATCATATCACCTCTGCTTGATGTGCCAAACTGTGATGGCAGTTTCCATCATAACCACCCAGATCTAGTCCCATCCATCCTGCTCATGAAGGGTAGCACGACATTCGTCGATGTCGAACAGTAGAAAAATTGATCATGTATTGTGTCGCCTATTTAATTTTAAAATAAAGCCAGTCTTGTATGTTTTGACATAGTAAGGTTGGGGAATAATAAAGAAGCAAACCATTATTATTGCAATGAAATCTAAATAATTGACGAAGGTCTCACAACATATCCACCGAAAATATAGCCCTACATGTACATACCTTTTTTTTTCCTTTTTTTTTTTTTTTTTTTTCTTTTTTTTTGTTTTTTTCCTTTTTTTGTTTTTTTTTTCCTTTTTTTGTTTTTTTTTCCACTGCAAGCATGTTACTGAGTGTTAGAGAATATTAGAAAAACGGCTATTAAGGAGAGGACAATAAAAAATATCGTAATTACAATAGAATTTGTGTCTCTGTAATTTACTCCTGAAGATGATCTTAGAAAAGGTCGAAAATAAGGTGTTAAAAAAAAAATTACGACGTGTCTCTTGAATGGATTTCATCTTAATATCAAGAAACAGATAGGACAACTGGAAAAGATCAGAATAAAATTAAGTAGACACAATATGTCTATATTATTCAAGGAAACATATATAGAGTTATAAGCATGAAGTCCACACCCACTATATATATATATATATATATATATATATATATATATATATATATATATATATATATATATAGTGTGGACTTCATGCTTTTATAAATACCATCTATGTATAGGCAAACTAATTTGCATAAAAGTTTTAATGTGTGTGTGTATTTTAATCACATCGCTCCCATGCAAGGCAGTAGGGCTACTAAAATAAGGGGTTACAGAGTGTGAAAGAATAAAAAAAAAAAAGAAATGCTATTAAAGAGCGAGAACTATAGAAAAGTAATCAAGAAGACAGTAGATAACGATTGATATTGCATTTAAATTTTTGAAGATCAAAGTTGACTGGGAGGCAAGAAGCCGGAAGAGAGTTCTATAATTGAGAAGTGCGATAGAAGAAACTGTTAGCATAGAACTTACGGTTGCATGTAGCCATTTCAAGTGGAAATGATGAGACTTTGCCGCCAGTTTAGTACTGCGCTTAAATTCATAAAGTCTAGGTACCATAGAAAAATTACCATGAAAGTCTTTATAAAAAGACAGAGGGAATTTTCATTTCTAATGGAAAAAATTTGTACAATAAATGTTTATCTAAAACTACTTTTTCCCGTTATACAAGACATATTGATAAGCACTGATCACATTTTTACTTAACTTTTGAGCAATAAATATTATCGTGAAAAAATAGACGGCGGAAAATAAGTTGTTAATATCGGAATGAGTGGGTGGTTTTGTTTTTCAAAGAATCTGAATGAGACATGGTTTTTAAAAGATAAAAATAAGTATTTGTATGAAAAGAGATCAAAAAGAAATATCTAGAAGAAAGAAAATCATTCATGGCCTGAAAAATAAGTCCAACAAAGACTTTTATTGATTATCGATATTTCTTTATTTTTTTGTCATTAATCTAAAACCTACAAAATACCGCCACTCAATCAAAATGACAGTTATTTCAACAAGCGCTCATTTTGATACGATTCTCTACTCTAATAAATTATTAATTACTAACATGCAAATATTACAATCTTTCGAAAACCTTATTAAAATTTTTATACAAATTAGTTTGCCCATACATAGATGGTATTTATAAAAAACAAGAGCTCCATTGTAAATATACACTGCATCTTAAATTATTAGCCCACTTCGTGTTTTATCGATATATAAAATACTATCTGGAATCTAAAATTTAATTTCCTTGATCATACCAACATCTATCTGCGCAATGACAATAAAAGTCGGTGCCTCTTGGCCAGATGTAAAAAAAAAATGGCGAATATTTGTATTAAATATTTCATATTTACATCTTGAATTAATAGCTAGGGTACGTTTCAAATGGTGGTTTTCTAAGCGTAGCTTAGATGTGACACAAAGCCGAAAGTATGAGGTACACATTGAGAAACGAACATTTTAATCTGCATATCTCATATTAAGATTCCATCCACCAGTAATGAATACTGTTAGGAATTCCAGTTCTCTCAAGATCGCCTCTGTAAAGTTCAAGTTAGTCTAGTGAGAAGATACATCTTTGTTTCCGCCCCTTTCTAAGTCTGTGTATTCATTTTGTATCCATTATGCTAGCGTTTTGCTACCAGTATAAGTTCTAGATTATTCTAATATATTTCCTTTCCCAAATAAGTCAAGCTTACCAAACAGTTCAAATCGTTCTTTGTCTCACCTTAAAAAATTAATTTACCTATATGAAATTTAATCTTGCATTCTTATCAGACGTTACTAGGTCACAATACATGTGAGACTTGTGGCTTCTCCTTAACTGACATCTATAAGGAAAATCGAATGACACACAATATATGAAGACCAATTTTTCTACCGTTCTTTTCATCGACGGATGTCCTGCCATCCTCGACGGGCAAGACAGGTGGGGCAATTCTGGGTGGCTATGATGGAACCAATCCCCCCTCTCGTTGGTACGTCAAGCGGAGGTGACCTGATGTTACATCGTCAAATGATGAGGATCGAGCTCACAGCAGTATTAATGGTTCGCTAGATCATTTCGTTATATATCACTCCGCAATGAGGTTCTGTAGAATTTATTAAGGTCACAGTGAGGATCGAATTCACTATGAAAATGGTCTTCAGGCCTAGGTTGTTGGCTATCGCTTTGCAGTAGGTGTTCATGTTAATATGCCTTTCTGCGTATGTGTACATTATTGGTATTTGCGTTGAGACATTTTTAAATAAATGCTTTTATTTCTATTTTAACATTTTAATGTTGAACATGCAGTTATTGTAACTTCATTTACACAATTGCTAATTTTATATCTTAAGCGATGTATTACCTTTTTTTTTTTTTTTTTTTTTTTTTTTCATTTCTATACGTTCATCGCCCTTTCGACATCAGCTCTCCGCGAAGAGGTCTCTCGTCGCCAAAGTAGTTCATAAATGCGCCATGTTGATCAAGAACTCGTGAGCCAAAATTGCATTTGCGTCAATTTCATTAGATTTTTAACGTCTTCCGCTTTTTAATGTCATTTTGTCAGCTGAGACGAGAATCATTACAATTTAATGTCATATACAAGTTACTGGCTTCAATTTATTTAATAAATACACATCTGTTCTTTCCCTCAAATTTTAATGTCATTTTTTTTAACTATTGAGTCCTTCAGATTTTACGCCTGTATTAGAAGAAAAAGTTAAATTTTATTAAAGATAAATTTCATATTAACTCGCATTCATCACCGGTCAACAAATGAATAATAACAATACCAACGTTTTAATGAGTAATGATTATTTGGAGTAATTAACAAAACTTAAATATCTTTTTCAAACTAAGAACCTGACATTGGTATCTAAAGCAATAAATATTACTTCATGATGCCGTGTTAATATTGGCGAGGATATTGCCAGAAAAATAAACATTAACCTTGGACTAGTATTTTCTTCGTATTTCACCAATAATATGTAAAATAACACGGTAGATTGAGGATAATAGCTTTGATTTGCAACTAGTCGAATAGGACAATTTTGAACTCAAAATCTGGCGTATAATCCAATACTACTACATTCCACAGCTTTTGGTAAATATGGCAGGAAGTGGGTCGGGTAACCCCGTAAACCCATTTGCTAAATATTATCGTCGTGCAAACTGAAAGACAGATCATTTCTCGGTACAAGGATTTCTTTCATTTTAATTTTCGTTGCTTTTTATCGCAACTACTCAGATAGTCATCCTAAAGCTTGCACAAATCACTTGAGCAACGTTAAAATATGAAAAAGTATACATCGTTTCACTTAAGGTGTCGGTGTTCAAAAACAGTTAAAAACTGGGACTGCGAATGCTGATTTTGGAGGCTTACTCAAAAGATTGGTGTTAAGATATTTCTTCTACTTGCGAGGTTGTATCAATAAGTCAGGCCAGAATTTTCACTGTGTAATGTTCAATCTATGGGATCACTATATACCCCTTAATTAAGAAAGGAAATTATGCTGTAAAATAATTGCTATTTCTATCATTAGCCAACGTACCTACTGATATACGTACATACGTGCGTGTTAGCCAAATGTGCAGGTCAGTAAGCATATTTACCCGGCATAACAAGTCATAGCACCAGTATACCAATGTAGCAAGGAGTAAAATTGCTTGAAAAATCTATGGCTTAAAGTGTAGGACATTCACTAGAAAAATGAGTCGCCATAGACGTCACGAGGCAAGGAAACAAACAATAAAGTTGTAGAAGTCGTCAATACTGGAACACTAGTTGACTTTCCGCCATGGAAGCTAAACTCAGTCGGATGAACGACGTTCTTGAGCGGGTTGGGGGTGGCTAAATACACATTATATAAGTATAAACAATAGTTACCTTTTCAATAAGTCAGGGTTATGAGTTCGAACCTTACAGACATTTTTTCTTTTTGTCAAACTCGGGCGCTCTTACTGCAGAATGTTGGTTACTAATCTCAACTCACAAGCTGTTGCTTATTCTTTTTGTTGTTTCATCTTATGCGCTACACAGATCTCGTCTTTTGCCAAACGCTTATGTCATAACTATTTTGAAGAGTTTCATATTGACTGTAAGTTGCACGGTTATGCAAATACCCCTCACCCCCACCAAAAAAAAAAAAATTAAAATAAGACATCGCATGAAACTTGAGGGAAAGTAATAAAAATCAGAATACCATTGAGTAATTTACGGAATAAAGACAATCCGATCTCGAAATTAAAAAAAAGGCTGTCAAAGCAACTGTATAGGCCATTTCTTAGCTCGTCTCAGCCTGTTAACGCCCTTTGTTGGACGTAGGCTTTCCTCAAAATTCAAGGGGTGGAATGGACCATTACCTTTCCGCGCTGGCCCAATGTGTATTGATAGGGAAGGATGTGACTTGCTTGGGAGATCATGTCTCTTTTTCTATTCATAGTTGCCAAAGTGTATTTGCGCAAGTGAGTGTAACGAACCCGATTAGAATCGGTTCTACGATTTCTAATGCTGATCTTATCCATTACTCCACTCGCACATCGAAGTTTAGAGCAACTGGTATTCTCGAGCAGTTTCTCATCTAGATACTGACCAGGCTCGACATTACTCAACTTCGGTGATCGGGCGATAAACGCTGCTTCAACGGGATATGGCCGCATGCCTGTCTTAGTTCGGTTTAATTTAATTCTCTGCAATGAAAACTTCACTGCCATTTACTTCAAGGAAGATTTCCTTAAGCGAGCAGATTCATTGTCCTAATTTGGCAATCTACCAAAAGTATAGTGCTTCTACTAAATCAATTTTTTTTTTTTTTCAAGATTATGAAATTCAGACTTTTTTTTTCGCCTGGAGTATATCGAGATACCCCACCCTATAAAAGATGGGAGAGTGGGAAGTGAGCTCAAGACTTTTCAGAAACTGTGTGTGCGTGCAACTGGTGTGGAAGCCGTATTCGGAATAAATGCTATACAATGGACCAAGGAATATCGGAGGGTCATCGAATGTGACTTGTTAAGATAAAGGTAGGTCAGAGATGACAATCATTCTTCCTACGCACAAAATTTTAGGCTTTGTGCCAAATTTTGTGTAAAAAAAAAATACTTGTAAATAATTGACACAGGTCAGGAAGAGGGCAATCTGATCCCAAATTGAATGAATTACGAAGTATAGAGAATCATTTCTTTCAAGTCGATTACATGGCGACGATACCATTTAAATTTTTCATGAACAACACATATCGAACACAGCCTATAGAATGAAAAAGGGTGTTATTTCTGTGTGGTTTGTTTGGCTGGTATTTGTATCGAGGTGTCAAGAGGACAGAAAAATATACACTTTAACAAAAAATTCAACCTCAATATCTCGTCGCAAGACGTTCATTTAAATTCTAAACGTTTTCTTTGACCTATTAACGCTCGCTGTTAAATCCGCTATCAGTTATGAAAATAAAAATCTGGTATTAATTATATCCATATTTTTTTTCTTCAAGATTATTCTTATAGAATCATCTGCATAGCCCCGAACCTCATCATCAGTACACTGGCCTCTAGACGGAAAATAAGAACACTATACGATTTGCAGGTCGGGAACAGTAGAATCAAGCAGACGCGGAAGTTTAAATATCTAGGAAGTGTCTTGGTAGAGGATGGTAAGTGCGACACTGAGATCCGTAGACGCATTGAGATGGCCAAGGACACGTTCCAAAAGCTGGTCAGAGTATTGCGAGACAGGAGGATTTCTTTGGTAAAAAAGAAAAGAATACCGAGTTGTTATGTGACATCTGTCCTTCTTTACGGAAGATGAAGAAGAGACTCAAGACAACAGAGATGGGGTTCTACAGAAGGATACTAAGGATATCATGGACCGAGCGTGTGAACAACCATGAGGTCTAAGAGAGGTTGCAAACAAGAAGGAGGCTTATACTTGATATCAGGAAGAGGCAGCTGAAGTTTCTGGGACACATAATGAGAAAGAAGGGCTTGGAGAATCTGATACTCGTATGTCGAATAGAGGTAAAGAGAGAAACGGGAAAACAACGCGTGACATGCCTGGCGGGCTTAAGCAAATGGTTGACACAACGTGGTCTGGTGGAGGTGGCAGAGAAAAGGAACTTGCTGAAAGGGATAGAAGGACGTGGAGAGTCATAATCGCCTACTTCCTGAAAGGACAGGGCACATAAAAAGAAAGAATGGAATGTTTAAATGATCAAAGCCTATTTTTTCACATCAGTGCTTGTACATGCGTAAAGTATAGTCTAGGAAGAGATTAAATAGATTGGAGCTCCCATTTCCTCTTTGTACTTTTAATGAGGTTTCAACTGATTCAATTTTTGAGCATTTACCAGATATATACGTTTATAGACCAACCGAGTTCCTCTATTAGATGAAGGCAATTAATAGCCAGAACTTAGAAAACGTTTTTTGAAGGACAAGAAAAGGAAGTATTTGTTGATGTGGTCATATGCTGCCGTGAGATCAACATTGCAGGGATATAATTTACTATTCGATAGGGTAGGATTTCCTGGAGTTGCTTGATTTTATATATATATATATATATATATATATATATATATATATATATATATATACCATCATTACACGACCTTACCAGAACGAAAGCCAAATTGGGTCATTATGAGTTGATTTTCATAGAATGGCGAGTCTAGTTCGATTTTCACTGGATGTTCCTTGTGCCAAATTAATCTAATTTTAATAAATCGAAGTTGTCTTGCTGTTTAGGCAAGGATTAGCGAGTCGACACTTACAACTGCTTTCGTAGCACTTCGGAGTGACGTAATGGTCAGCAAGCTTGTCTTGCAAGATCAGTTACGCCTGAGTAGTGAGTTCATTTCTCACTGGGTGCCCACATTTTAAGCCTTGCGCCACACCAAAGCTACGTTTAGAAAATCACCTTACAACTGATTTTGTAGGTTCTTATTACAAAGTACTGAGTGCGAGCCTTACACCAAAAAAATTTTTTTACAATATTAAAAAATAAAAAAAAAATCAATTTAAGTCGGCTATTTTAGAACGAACTAATGGTTAAATATTTCGAATAAATTCTTAATTTTTAACTTTATAGCGTAGTTATACGCTTATACATTCAAGTTTTGCAGTTGCCGTAGCAGGACAAACTTTTAAATATTCCATTTTTTTTATTATTTATTTATTCAGTTGCATAGGCAGTTTTCGAAATCAATTCATGGCCGATGCATAAATTCTGCTTTCACAGAACAAAAGATTTAACCGCGCGTTTTAATGTCCCAAATACGTGGGTATTTTGTGGACAAACCACGAACTCTGAAGAATACCTTTTAGTCAGTGTAGTGCAATGAAAAGACATTTTCTATGGATTTTACTCTTGGTCAGATTATTCGGAGTCCATGAACATTGACATTCGTAAAAGACGAATAGTATAATGACAGTGTTTGATCGCATTATTTGAAAGTTCCAAACTAAACCATAATAGTATCTCTAGGTCAAGTAGAATTGTTTGACTATGCGCATTTTCTCTCCACTTAATGAAATGAGAACTACCGGATCATTTAGTTATAGAATTATTGTTATGATTTTTTTTAAGGCAATTCACCCCAAACAAGGCGAGAGTGCCACTGGCATGCAAGGGGTTACAGAGGATTGGGAACAAGAGTAAAGAGGCATGTTTGAGGAAAGGATACAGGGAACAAGCTCAGGGTGTCAGATGTCAATTGACATCACACTTGAATATTTGAAGATTATAGTCATCGAGGAAGGGGGTTCCACAGACAGGAAGTGCGAGAGAAGAACCTGTTTGAGTAGGAAAAAAGTTATATTTAACCGCTTTGACAGTGAAAGGGTGGGACCGAGATGCCAGCCTGATAGCTCGCTTAAATTCATGTAGCTCGTCGGAACAGTTGCCGTGAAAATACTTGCAGAAGAGACAGGGAGGCCACAGCATGTCTGTGGGATAGTGATTTTAGACAATATGCTACATCAGGACCCATCATCTTGCATATTCATCTCTGGATTTTGTCGAGGACCTCGAGACGTACAGCGTGAGCACCAGACCACATATGACAGCAATATTCCATACAAGGACGTATACTTGATTTGAAGGGTGGATACAGACGAGAAAAACTTTCTGGAATGACACAAAAAAAAACAACTTTCCTTGCGGTAAATGAAGCTACTGATTCAATATATTTGTTCCACCTCCTGTCAGTGGACAGCGTGCGACCAAACAGGCGTAACGAAGCTCTCTCAAGAAGTTGGGAATCAGCCATTATAATAGGAGGCAGGAAGGTTTCTCTGTTATGGGTGAAGGGGAGCAGTTTCGTTTTGGGGGCAATATAGTTTACAATCCATTTCCCTCCCCAATCAACCACAGATTGGAGGTCCTTTTCGAGATCAGCAGCCAGGTTACTACTGAGGCAGGAGTAAATAGTGGTGTCGTCCGCGAAGATGGCAACTTTGGAACTGATGACATCGGAAAGGTCATTGATGAAGATCAGGAACAGTGTACGGCCCAAAATAGAGCCTTGGGGAACACCAGCGTTCGTAATAAAGGAGCCGGAGGAGAAACCGATTAGGACGATCTTCATTTCACGCTTTGACAGGAATGATTGAATTAAGTCATTTAATCGTCCTATAATACCGTATACTTGAGGCTTACGAAGAAAGCCAGCATGCCAAACGCTTTAGAGATGTCCAGAACCACGGGTCGAGCTTCTCCATTATTGTTGAGTGCTTGGTATAAAAATTAAGTTATGGCCGTGAGCACGTCAGCGGTCGATGGGGCAAAGCGGAAACCATATTTCTTGTCGGAGAGCAGATGCAAAGTAAGGTGCTTAACCATTCGGCGTTGATTGAAGCCTCGAAGACTTTACCTAAGAGCGGTAGGAGACTGATAGGACGGTAGTTAGACAGGGGGTCAGAAGCATCACCAGAGTTCTTAAAGACAAACACAACATATGAGGACTTCCAACAGGCTGGAAAGCAAGAATCAGTGAGGCAATAGTTGTAAAGTTTAGAAAGGACAGAAGCCAATTCAGGAGCACATTTCTTCAGGACAATCGCCGGTATCCCGTCTCCACCACTATCGTTATGGGAGTCTAATTTAGAGATGATGTCCAATACCATCGTTGGGGTTATGTGCATCTCTCTCAGTAGAGCCTCAGTTCTAGGGGGAAAGTCTGGCGTGAGTACCTCAGATGAGTCTAGCGTTGAATTGGATGATAACTTACGAGCAAAGCATTCAGCCTTATCAGCTGAGAAGGCCAGGACCTCAAATTGGTTGAATAAAGGGGGTATTGTGGGTTTGCTTCTGTTCAGCACGCTTTTGCAGAGCCGCCAATAATCTTTTGAACCAAATTTGCGAGACGCAATACGTTGATTCATTCTTTCAAAGTAACTTTCCTTCTTTGAGGACATGTTGCACTCGTTACGAGCAGTGACAGAGAGACATCTGTTATAATCAGACATGTCTCTACGCTATAGACGGAAGTAGTGATTCCTGTGGGCAATAGCTGACGAAGAAGCAGCTGAGAACCAAGATGATGAACGCGATTTCACTTTATATTTTCTTGTAGGTATGAAAGCTTTACCCAGGATGAGACCTCAGACGGACATTTTTGAACGGGGAGGTTAAACACAATATTCCAGGAGACATCACGAAGGAAATCTCGGAACGAGTCCCAATCAGCTCGCTGATAATAGAAAGATGTTCTGTTGGTAGGAGGTTCTTTACTGGGGTGGGAGTAGAAGGAGATGAAAACATACACAACGGCATGATCAGAGTTGCCAAGAGGGCAGAGCTACACAAGACTAGAGGATGGAGGTAAAACAGATCAAGGAGGGAAGCCTTACCATCATGGTTACTGGGGAAATGCGTAGGAAAGTCAACCACTTGTGTGAGTGTTTGAAAAGTTAAGTGTTTTTTTTTATGCCAGGAAGATCAGTTACAGAGTGTTTAAGCCATTTGGTATGGTGGGCATTGAAGTCACCAAGCACAAATAGGTTTGCAGATGTGAGTAAAGAGATAGCCTGGTCTATATTATCGGGAATGCAATCGAGTACACCACAGTCTTGTAAGAATGGAGAGCGATAGAGGTAGCTTATAGATTTGAGGAGAGATAGACAGAGACATGTGTGAATGGTCTAGAGATTCGAAAGATTTCCCTAGCCGGTGGGAGATGGTCTCGTGCATAAACCCCCAGGCCATGCATGTGGGTAATAGTCCTTTCTTAGGAGGGGAAGGTAACAGGCAATTGAAGTCAGAGGAGGGGACTGACGGATTAAGATTGGTCTCGCAGAGAGCTAGTATATCAGGAGACTTCTCAACGACGAACGAATCCACACTGCAGAAGTTGGTCTGAATGCCACGGATGTTGGTAAAGGAAATGTTTAAAGGTTTAGGTGATTTTTTTTTTTGTTTTGTTTTTTTGTTTGAGCTGGTTTAGGTTTATTTCTTTGTTTGTAGTCATGATGGGTAATGTTGGTAGTGAAAGTGAGAGGGTCTAGAGTAATAGTAGCTGAACGGTCACCGTATGTAGCATGGGTAGAAAGGAGCTGACGCAGCCTGCAGCATAGTGTGGCCTTGGGGTTTCCCACCGGAGGTGCGTGCAGGGACACACTTCCATGCGCGACATGGCACTACAAGCAACACAATATAATGCAACTGGTGACCAGAGCAGCCGCTCAAGGCGCTAGTTAGGGCTCCTAACTACCAGTCGGGAACAGCAACCAGAAAACTGTCAACCCGGTACCCTCAGTATGAAGAGACGTTGCCAAAGACCGCATATATTACAAGGGATTCACAACAGCACTAATACAGAGGCCTGAGAAAAGGAAAATATCTGGAAACACCTTCCTAAACAGTAAACAAAGAATGAGTCTATATACCTGTTCAAGAGAAGGGGAGGAGTGTTGACCGGGCGATAGGTAGACCTATCTACTCCTATTACACACACGCGCAGAAAAATGTGTATATATAAAGTTTTAATTTAGTTTAAGTGCCAACATACACTTTAGCGAAAGGGAACAAAGACTAAGCCACAACATGGCCGATTTAACAGGCTGAGTTAGCTGTCCGATGCTAGCATGATTATTTCGAGGAATTCATTTTTTTTATATTTGGTTTATGTATTATTTTTAAATTATATCATGATTTATGTTATATTATGATTTATATATTGATTTTTACATTTTATTACAGTATTATGGTTATGAATTATAGTTAAGTTAGTTATAGTATTATAGAAGAGATTGTTCCTATGACATACCCTCCCTATTTTCAACTTTTCACTTAGACTTCTCGCCTGAGTTGATGTAAATATTCGAATTAAATAATAACAGTATTAGCAGTTGATATGAAATGTGGAATTTCATCTTTACAGCTTGTCTTGTACTTTATTGCTAATGCATCGAATTCTAGCAGCACACTTGTGACCATAATCGTACTGGAGGAAATATTATAGGGGTATAGAAAGAATCTGTCTTTAAAATAACCAGCTTTTACCCTGAGAGACGAATTTGCAATATGATAGGTCCTAAGCTGGCATCTAGTCTACAATTGCTATCCTACAGACGTGCCGTGGCTCCCTTCATCTACAAGTATTTTCACGGCAACTGTTCCGACGAGCTACTTTCGCTGCTTCCCAGACTACATGAATTTAAGCGAGCTACTAGGTTGGCATCTCGGTCCTAACGTTTCATTGTCGAAACTATTAAATGTAACCGTTTCTTCTACTGAAACAGCTTCTTCACTCGCACTTCCCGTCTGTGGAACTCCCTTCTCTTTATTTGCTTCACTAATGACTATAATCTTCAAATATTCAAGTGTAATGTCAATCGACATCTGACACCCTGAGCTTGTTCTCCGTCCTTCTCGGTACCCTTTTCTCAAACATGCCTCTTTATTTTTGTTCTCAATCCTCTGTAACCCCTTGTGTGCTAGTGGCACTCCCGCCTTGCTTGGGGTGAATTGCTTAAAAAAAAAATTGTTTTCGCTGTAGAAGGCGACTTCGCCACCCAGGGTCGCTGCTTCATACCCCTACTCTCTTGGCTCTACGCCAGACTAGGTTTTTTTTTAAATATAATCATTTCACATGTAGATAGATAATTCTCTTAACTTTTTAAACCTGTTGAGAGAGAAAAAAATTGCATTTCGTTCAATAATGCTAATTCTATGATTAAACTGGAGTTCAATCATGAACAGACAATCTGTCGGTAGATATATTGAAGCATGATCCATCAAATACGTTCTACGCCGTTTTAATATACTAATTTATATGCCTGATACTATGATATAGCAATGGATGTTTCTTTCTGATATATAAAGTGACCAAAAATGTGAGTGTCTTTTATTTATTTTTTTCGTGTTCTATTTCCTGGGAAGCTTTTTAAAGCTGATAATGGCAAAATTTCATAAGTAGTTTCAGTAACAAGAACTCTTGAAGGTCACGTAACTACAGACCGTGTTTGACGATAATTGATGAGTAACTCCTGGCTGAGACAGAGGTGATAACCAGTTGCTGTTTAGACTGCGAGGAAGACAGATTTGGTAGTCAGTGGCGGTTAGGACAACAAACAAAACCTATGATTCCTAAATAAGAAACGTATCTGCCTGTCTGGTCGTATTCCTCTTAGAAACATTACAAGTAACATCTTTACATTTTTCTTTTCACTTACTGATTTTTTTCTTTTGTTTCAATTTTTCTTTATAAATGTATATTTAGATATAATTTATTGTATGACATATTTATATATTCTAGTGTTTTATATAAAGTTTTCAGGTACAATTCATCTTTAGTATTAATTTCTTTGGGTTATTCTATCCCTTCCATCTGGCGTGCTAAGGTGCTAGTATATCACGGATATACTAATGCTTAATGGGGACTTTGGAGAGTATAGAAAACGATATTTCTTCTCTATTTCAAAGCAACTAAATTAATTTCAATCCTGGCTTTTACCCAAGTTTTAACCCAAACCACTTACAACTGCATAAACCATTAAACGAGCTTCATTACAAATTTCTTTATTAAAAATGTGGTATGAATTTATTAGACATTCTCGCGAAATATCATGCAAATTTTCCGTGAATAACAGAAATACGAGGAAAAATAATGCAATACAATCCTTCAACTCTCATTTCTTTCTACCAACAAAAAAAAAGGCATTCACATGCTATGACTATAACGTCACCTAGCTAAAATAACCTTTTTGAACCAACATTCATTTCAAACTTCGGGCCGTTGGCATAAATGCTTCACTGTCTCTCGCCTTTTTACCTTTCTTTGAGAAGAACCAACGATGATTGGAGATACTCTAAACATAACACAATTTCGGTAACTTCCTTTATAAGTTTCTTCTTGACAAAAAAAAAACTACATTCGACACCAAGTTATAACTAAGACAGGCAAAGAATGTCTTTTTTAAGCATCGCTGCTTATTATAACCAACGCCAACTCTCAGAAAAGTAATTAAACATTACACCAAATCAATGTCTACTACAAATTCTCTTACCCACTGGGTAACTGTATTCTTTATTGTGCGCAAACATCAAATACGTACATTGGACATACGGCACTACTCCATCCCGTAGAATAATCTGTATAAATGCTATATGGAATGAACTATAAAAAATTCAAATATTAGAGGCTCTAAGTAGATTACATAAAATAAAATCTACTTTGAAACATCGGTTTTAAATGCATTAAAAAATTAGCGATATATTGAACCCATGAAGAATCTCGCTTGCCAGTGACCTGCACATTACCTCTATCTATAAAAGGCAGGATGTGTGTGTGTGTGTAACAAATGCACGGCCACAATTTTCGACGGATTTGCACCAAAATTTACATGCACATGCTCCAAATTAGTGGGAAGGCCAAGACCGACTTTGCATTTCCCAACTCCCATCGACAGTGGAAATAATCATTTTTTTCATGCTTCTACGGCAGTTTTCATGGAGTTTGTGGCCATTTTGTACTGGCCAGAGTGAGAGCCAACAGCTGACTGAAACGAATGCTAACTAGCATGCTAGCATGCAAAAACATCGATAGCTGCATTCGTCACAAGTGGGGAAAAATTTAAATCTGCATGGCACTTTACTCCAATTGGCTCATTCGCATGCTTAAACTCAACGTTGATTCTGATTCCGCAGAACTGGGTTGGGTGTGAAAAAGTATTTGTTGTTAACATTCTTTTTTTATTCGGTTTTTCCAGTTACGAGTCCTTTTTTAAAGCTGATCGTTTTGTGTTCATTTTGTTTAGTTCTTTTTTCGTAACCGATTTAATGTTTAGTATAGAGCTTAGAAAAATTCGCAGTGTGAGATAGGCACGAAGTAAGGCATGTAGCAACATCAGCACGGCAAGGAAGGGCAAAACTATTTTAAGTCAAGTGATAACGAT